>CM062808.1:825024405-825392130 GCA_031772625.1 Pinus tabuliformis
CTTGAGAATGTGGCTATGTAAGATTGTTGGTTCTTTTCCTTTTTCCTACAAGTTGCAATAGAAGAATTAAAGAATCCCTGTTTGGATCCGGAGATAGATCCACTAGCGACAACTCTGGTATTGAATTTGTTTTTTTTTTATCAACTGTTGGAGGTCGAATGTTTTTTTTAGGATGATCCATAGATCGACCTATCATGATGAATAATCAGATGGCACAGGAGTATTTGAATGAGAGCAACAAGCTCGATGCGTCGAATTACTCAAACTGGAAACTTAAATTGCAGACTATGCTTGAGGGGCAAAGTGCATGGACGATTTCAAATGGGGATGAATTGAAGTCGACTGCAACTGAAGGTGAAATAGCTGCAACAATTCAAGATTGAGAGAAGAGGGAGAATAAAGTGAAAGAGTTGTTGAAATTGTCACTGAAAGACTGTATTATCCCTCACATCAGAGAGTATAAATCAACAAAGGACATTGGGAAAACTCCCAAGGATCTGTATGAGATAAAGAATACAAATCATTTATTGTTTCTGAAGAGAAAGATTCTCTCCATCAAAATGGAGGAGATTTAATCGATCATTGCATTCATCTCTCAAGTCAAGGATCTGAGAAATAAGCTCATCGATATTGGGGAGGTAGTATCGAACATTGATCTTGTCATGTTTACCATGAATGGTATGGCTGATGATTATTAGATGTTTATTGCAGGCCTGAACGGAAGTGAGAAAGCCCCCAATTTCGAAGAATTAACAGGGATCTTGATACAAGAGGAAGTGAGGTGGATGACTCTAAAACCCCAAAATTCAGATCTTACATTAATGGTGAAGAAAAAGCCTTACAAAGGGAAAGAAATTGCAGGAAAAAGAGGCAGAGCTAGACCATATAGAAATCCACCTCAAGGTATGTCTTCAACCAGAAATGATTCAAGGATCAAGTGTTTTTATTGTTGCAAATCTAGTCACATTGTTATGACTTGCCATAGGAAAAAGCTTGATGAAACTCGAAATAGACATAAGAAGCATGTAGGGCACTTCACTGATGAGGATTACAATCAAAATATTATACTGTTTGTATCTAATTATGCTTTGTCTACCAAGATTGATGAAGCAGAAACGTGGTTCGTGGATTCAGGAGCTTCCACTCACATGACAGGTAACATACACTGGTTTGAAAATTTTAAAGAAACCAGCAGTGGTGCTAATATCTACATGGTCATGACAGAGGGTACCATATTAAAGGGTATGGAAATATTCCAGTGGTATTACCTTATGGTAATATTAGGCATATTCAAAATGTGATGTATGTACCAAGAATTAAAAGGAATTTGATCTTTGTCTATATGATGAAAATCAGAATCTTCAGGTAGAATTTTTGAAGTCTTATTGTGTTATTAAATATTTGTTAGATCATATGAATCCAATTGCATGAGGTATTCATTTTGGAGGTTTGTACAAATTGAATGTAAGAAGCCCACCACACCAAGCTTTGACTTCAATAGGTATAACTGAAGAGAATTTGTGGCATCAAAGATTGAGTCATATCAATTTTCATGACCTACTGCTACTTCAGAAACAAGGTATGGTCAATGGTATCCCTATTTTAAAAAATGTTCATGTTGATTGTGAAGGAGGTTCCCTTGGGAAGATGCATAGGGATTATTTTCCTCAAGTTTAGATAGAAAGAAGAGAGATATACTAGAGCTTGTACAAAGATGATGCATACAAGGTCATTAGAAGGTGCATATTATTTTTTATTATTTGTTGATGATTGCAGAAGATTTACCTGAGTATATTTTCTCAGAAAGAAGAGTCATACTTTTCAATATTTTAAATAGTTTAGAAGCATGGTTGAAAAAAAAAGGGAAGTTCATCAAAATTCTCTGCTCAAATCAAGGTGGAGAATACAAGCATAATGGCTTCATCAAATATTGCAAGGACCATGGGATAGTTCAACAGTTCACAGTACCCCACACTCTTCAACAGAACAAGGTTGCAGAGAGAAAGAACAGAACCATTGTGGAGTGTGCACGCAACATGTTAAAAGGTAAGAACATGTCTAATGGTTTTTGGGTAGAAGCAATAAATACCTTAGTGTATTTAAAGAATAGGATTCCAAAAAAAAGCCTCAAATTTAAGACTACATTCGAACCTTTATTAGGTTTTAAGATTGTAGTTAATCATTTAAGATTTTTTTGCTTGAAATATTCTTCTTATGTTCCAAAAGAGGATAGGGATAAATTGGATTCAAAGGCCATTAAATGCATTTTTGCAAGGTATTGTATAGAGTTTAAAGCATATAAATTGTTTAATCCCTCTACTCACAAGTGTTTGCAAGTAGAGATGTAGTATTCCATGAGCAGGTTGATGATGTAAATTGTGATAAAGGCCATGAAAAGTGTCACGTGCCTTTGCTAGTGGAAGATGGAAGTGATGAAACAAGGGACAACCATGAGCAACAATAAGAACAAAAGGAAGAATCAAGTGATGCAGGTATAGTTAGAAAGCCAAGTCTACCAAGGAATGAGCAACACAAATTTGAAGCAAGTCCAACATTAAGGAGATCAGGTAGGCAAACTCAATTGCCAACAAGATATAGGGATCATGCTCTTATAACTAGTATGTTAAATGTTGTTGAAACCTCAAATTATAAATAAGTAAGTCAATATGATGAATGGAGGGAAACCATGGAAGAGGAATATGAGTCAATAGTTAAAAATAAAACTTGGGATTTAGTTGAATTTCCAAAAAGGAAAGAACCTATAGGTTGTAAGTGGTTATATAAACTTAATTCTAAATGTGATGGTGTAGAAAAATACAAAGCTAGATTGGTAGCTAAAGATTACTCACAAAGAGAAGGAATTGGTTATGAGGAAAGCTTTTCTCTAGTAGCTAAGTTAAATGCTATTAGAATGATGATAGCTTTAGCTACAAACCATCATTGGAATCTACACCAGCTAGATGTGAAGTCTGCATTTTTAAATGGATAGTTGAAAGAAGACTTTTATTTAAAACAACTTGAAGGGTTTACAAAACAGGGGTAAGAGCATTTAGTATACAAATCAAATGCATTATATGGTTTAAAATAGGCACCTAAGTCGTGGTATGAAAAAATTGATTTATTTTTCCTGCAACATAGTTATAAGAGGAGTAAAAACAACCCAAATTTGTATCCTGTGTTTAATGATAAGGGGAAAATTGTTTCACTTTATTTATATGTAGATGATTTAATTATCACAGGAAATGTTGATGATTTGATTAAATAAATCAAAGTGTAGATGTCACAAGTGTTTGAAATGAAAAACCTCGAAGAATTACACTATTGTTTGGGTGTTGAAGTTTGGAGGGACTTTCGAAAAACTTTTCTTACTCAATGAAAGTATGTCAGAGGTTTATTGAAAAAAATCAGAATGGATCAGTGCAAAGTTGCCTCAATACCTTTGCATCAGAATATCAAACTTCATAATAATGATGGTTCTAAGGAGGTGTATGCAACACTGTATAGACAACTGATTGGGAGTCTGATTTATTGGAATACAACTAGGCCTCGCTTAGCTTTTGCAATCAATGTGTTGAGCCAATTCATGCCTAAGCCTCTTGAAATTCATTGGGTGGCAGAAAAAGGTGTCTTAAGGTATTTTCAAGGAACCTTAGACTTTGGTATTAAATATATTGATTTGTGATGTTGGAATGACAGGTTTTTCAAATGTAGATTGGGCCAGAAATCTAGATGACAGATGAATGATAATAGGTTATGCATTCAGCATTGGGTATGAGGTCATTGGATGGAGTAGAAAGAAGTAGAATATCATATCCTTGTCTTCCACAGAAGTAGAGTATCAAGAAATGTGTGCAACAATGTGTGAGGCAGCTTGGTTGAGGAGACTTCTCAATGATGTCAAAGAAGAACAAAAAGATGCTACAATTATCAAATGTGACAACCAAAGCTCAATAAAACTTGCAAACAATCTTTTGTTTCACAAAAACACAAAGCGTATTGATATGTAATTTCACATTGTTAGAGAGAAGGTTCAGTCAAAAGAAATTTATATTGAATACTATAATACTTATGATAATGGAGCAAACATTTTTACCAAGCCACTTTGAATAATTAAATTTGAATTATTTATGGAGATGTTAGGATTACTAGTGAACCATTTCTCCATTAAGGGGGAGTGTTGAAATTAATGGAGAATTTGTATTATTGGAGAGAGTTTGTTCATTAGTTGTGCGTGTGTCGTAGTTCGAGAATTATTTCCTATTTTCTAGGTGTTAATTCTAACTCTCCTTTTTCCATGTAAACTTATATATTCTTGATAAATAATGATCAATGTAGAGCACTCTTCGTTAGGTAGTCTAGAGGTGTAGCTTGCTCACATGTGAGCTGCAATGTTTCAGAATATATAATTTGGTTTCTTCCATTTTTAACAGATAAAGCTACCATTAAATCATACAAAGAAATAAATAGCAAGAAAAAAAATGCTATAATCACACAAAATATTTTATTGAACCTGTTCAATGTCAAAATTTATTCAGAATATATGATAGGGTCTCCTTATAAAGGATAATCACTCCTACTCAACTATAACTAACTCCTCTATTGAATTGAATCAGGGTCTTCTTATAAAGGATAATAACCCCTACTCAACTATAAATAAGTCATATACTCAAATGCAACTCACTCATACTAAAAAAAATGACTTCTACAAAATCTACAACAATCAAGGCTTCAGTTCTACACAATCTAAAACATTCACTTGATTTTTACATAATTTGAAACATTATATTTCTCCATTAAGTCTCCCCCTTAATGGAGAAATGAATTATTTATCACACCTAACTTGTCTCTACCTATCATAAACTTATATTTCGTAAAGGCTTAGTAAAAATGTTTGCAACATTATCATTGGTATTACAATAAATGAAATTAATTTCATTTAATCGTATGTATATTTTCTCATACAAAATGATGTTGTGTCTTAGTGTGTTTTTATCTTGCATGACAAACTGGGTTGTTTTGCAGTTTGATAGAGATTTGATTTTCATTCTTGAAAATTGTAGGCCCTTTCTATGTTTTTACCACGTCTTTAACAATTCTTCTTATCCAAATTTCTTTGCAAAATTCACTGCATAATACTTTATACTCAAATTTAGTGGAAGATAAACAAACAGTTGGTTGTTTCTTTCTACTCCATGACACAATACTATATCCAATACTAAATGAATAAACAAAGGTGGACTTCCTATCATCTGGGTCTCCTTCCTAATCAAAATTTTAATATCTTGCCAACTCAAAATTCAAATCTTTAGTATATTCAATATCAAAATTTTCTATCTCCTTTAAATATCCAACGACTCTCTTAGCTTCTTTCCACTGACTCGCATGTGTCTTAGCCATGAAATGACTAAGTATTTTGAATGAATATGAAATATCTAGCTTTGTTGTAGTTAACTAATTCATACTTCACATCAATTATCTACGTTGTGCCAGTCACTTATTTTGATTTATCCCCACCATTGAGTTTAACATTCTGTTTCAATGGTGTAGATACTACTTTACATCCATTCGTATTGAATCTCCTTATTAATTCATGTGTGTATTTGTCTTTTCTTACAAAGGTTCTAGCATTATCTCTCCAAACTTGAAGGCATAAATAATAATGTAACTCTCGAAGATCTTTCATTTCGAATTCCTGTTACAAACTATTTTTTATCTTTCCAAATATTTTGATAGAACTTCCAATTATGATAATATCATCAACATTTATAGAAATAAAAAATATATCCTTTTCTATCCATCTTGATATAGGGATTTGGACCTCCTTTATTTTTAGGAAATTGTTGTTGAGAGAATAATTTATCAATCTTCACATAAAAATACTTGAGTGCATGTTGGAGTCCTTATATTGCTTTCTTTAACCTACAAACAATATGCTCTTCTTGTTTTTTTAGAAAACCTTATGTTTGAACAACATATAATTATTATTTTAATTTTGCATTAAAAAATGTTGAATTTACATCTAATTGATTTAACTTCCAATTATGTTTAGTTTCCAATGTAATCATCATCCTGATGGTGTTCATTTTAGCTACAAGTGTGAAATATTCTTCATAACATATCCCTTCTTTTTGTGAATAACCATTTGCTACCAATCTAGCTTTATATTTACCAATAGTTCCATTGGCATTAAATTTAGTTTTGAAAAACAATATTGATCCTATAGGAACTTTATCCTTAAGTAACTTTGTCAATTCCTATCTATCATATTTTATTATAGAATCATATTCTTCCTTCATTCATTTTTCCATTCAAAAGTTCAGAGGTTCTAAGGCATTCATCATTTAGACATCAAGGCACATTTTTTATTCCTTATTGATGGTTGAATCTAGAGTTAGGACCTTGTTGGTTGTCCATTGTTGTCATTATTTACTCTACTTTTCGGTGACTCTTTTCCTCTTGTAGGTGTGCTTTTAGTACTTGATTTTTCTTCTTGTTTCTGCTCATGTTTGTCATTAATTTCTTCTATGATATCATCACAATTATGAGAAATGTGCCATGCACCATAATTTTCCTCCTTATGGAATTCATCAACATGTTCATGAAACAAAACATCGTTTCCTGCAAAAGCATTATGAGTAAAAGGATCAAACAAGTTATATGCTTTATGATATGCACAATACTAATGAAAATGTAGTTTATAGCTTTGGTACCAAGTTTTCTCCTACCTTATTTCGGAATATAAGTAAATGATTTTCATCGAAATATTCTTGAATGACTTACCATTGTTTTATAACCATAACGAGCTTCAAATGGAGTCTACTTATTTGAACCTTTTGTTGTACTTCCACTTTTTGAATAGACAACAGTACTAATAGTTTATACCAGAAAAGCATTGGTAAGATTTTTACTTTTCATCATGCTTCTTGCACATTCCACAAGCTTCTAGTATTCCTTCTAGCTACCCCATTCTTCTATGGAGTAGGTGCCACCATGTACTATTATCCAATTCAATAGGATTTTCACTATTTCACAAATTCTCCTAATTTATATTCTCTCCCTTGATAAGATCATAGGACCTTGATGTATTGTCATGTTTCTTCTCAACCAAGTTTTTAAAACATCTGAAATGTTCAAATACATCACTTTTATTTCTCATGAAATAAACCCAAATATATTTTGTGCAATCATCAACAAATATCAAGAAATAATATTCTCCTTCCAATCACCTATTCTACATAGGCCCACACACATATATACGTAAAAGTTCAAGAATACCCTTTTTTCTTCTATCTTTATGTGTATGGGACTCTTCCCTATGCATCTTCCTTAAATCACACCCTTCACAAGACGAATACTCATTATTTATATAGTAGCAACAATCCATGATCATTAAGGTGGCCATACCTTTAATAACAAAGAGATTTTGTTGTCATGGTAGTGGATGGTAAGGCGTGATGAATTTTGCTAGTCACATCAAGATTGATTAAGCCTCCCATTCTCACATACCTAACAATCACCTACTATGCTCCCATTACTAAGTTTAACTTTGATTTAATTTAGTTTCAATAGTTGTCACATGAAAAATTATTCAATTATATCATAAACAAAGATAACACATGAAATTATACCCATAATATTAAATATTCGACAACATAAAGAGTAAGGAGACAACATACAGAACATCTCATGAAATTGAATCAGACCAGAGTAGCGGAAAGAATGTCACTTGGAAAATCGAACACTGCCACCCAACCTAGAACTGACTTCCTCTAGTTCACCCCCGAGCCGAGAGTTCTTTCCATGGATCAACTACCTCTTGTTGATCTCATCAATGGATATTTAATTCCCTCTTTCATGATATGGTTTCCTTTAGTGGCATCCCACTTTTATGGATCTTTTTATCCATTTGTGTAGGATTTTCCCATAAAATCTTGCCTTTCTATCATGTGAGAGTTTTCCTCATAAAAGCTTGCCTTTCTCTCCTACAAGGCTTTTATTTTTTTCTCAAACCTAGCATCTTTCTCCAGCTAAGTAACTTAATGGATGTTTATCTCCTAATCCATTAAGATTATATAGAATTGTATCTAGAAGTCTTATCATGAAAGAGTTATCTATTCCCATTCACCAATGGGATTTCATTCGGCAAGAATCTCATCTCTTGTTGTCTTGTCTTCCAAGTGATTAAATTATCTTTGTTATTTATTTAATAATAAAGTATTTGTTTCTATTCTTATACCTCAATCCTATATTTTCTTAGCTAAGGTTAACAGAGTGTTACATACAACAGAGGGGTGTTACATACTCCCCCCCTTAAATTTACACCCTCCTCAATGTATTACTGCATCTTACAATTTATTTCCTCATTCACAGGTAGTTTTTTCTAAATTTTCAGGTTCCCATGAAATTTCCATATGAAGCAGATCTTCTGATATATAGGTTATAAAGGAGTTCTATATAAATTCTCCTTCAGTTGCTACCTATAAGACTTGTTCAATCAATTATGTGAGAAAATTTAGATTCCATAAAACAAAAATAAATTTTGTTTAGCACAACTAATGTCATAACTTTATATAACCATAGTACTATTTTATTAAATATCAGTTAATGTTGCCCACTATTTAAGTATGATTCCTCATTTTCATTTTATTATAATAGGAAGAAATGCATTCTATTGCAATACATTTGTGCTCTTTCCGATCACTTACTTCCTGAAGTCTCCCTGCATTAGTCACAACAAGTCAAACTAGCATATTTGACCAATCAACATGTATAATAATATCACATCAGGTTAGCTCAAAACATAACCATGAAAACCATAAATCATATGTAACCATCAATCATAGATCACATGTAATCATCATAGACCAAAATCATAAATCTCATGCATACTAAACTGAAATAAAATACGGGTACTTATCCTTTAATCAATCCTTAGCTTCCACCTTTTTCTTTCTTTTGTACACACTCCGGAACGGTTGCCACACTAGGAAATCACCCAATTCCTTCTCCTCAACCATGTATACATCACACACATACAACTATACACATCATCCAACATCATGCAATACCTGCATCCATACTAGTACCATATGTACCACATGTACACAGTACTACCAGTACAATGTGTACACAATACTTAATGTCCATAGCATCCTATGCATGACATATACATGTTCCATTTGTTTTTAACCCATGTTAGTATTATTATCATAACATCAGCTCAATGCCAAAATTTCCTTTATTTGTTCACACTATCTTTAGTCAAGTCTAATCAAACCATGCTTTATTTGTCAATTAGAGAATAAGGAATTCATGGACCTGTTCAAATTTTGCAATGAGAGCCTAACTAACTAATTTTTGTCAAATATTCATGTGATTTTATTTAGCTAATCTTGTGGTTGCAGGAAAATTTCAGCAAATGATAACATAAAGGTAAATTTACATAATACAATTTTACAATACCAATGGCTTTGACTTGTGGGATTGAATCTGTATAGCCTTAAGTATAATACTTGAAGTTTACCAACGAATTTTAGCCTTGTCTTTAGCCAAGAAAATCATTGTTTGGTATTCAAATTTACTCCAAACGTATACTAGTTATGTCATATGATTTCTTGTTGCTCTTTTTACACTTCTTCCAACACCTTGTTGGCCATGAATAAATTCAGTGTATGTCCAAAACCAATTGAGCAATCAGTATGCAAGTACATACACCTCCCATACATGAGTTATAAATTAAGGTTACAAGGTTCTCAATTCCACACCCACTAAGTTTTTAGGCACTATGTGTACCAGGGTGTGAACCTAGGTCAATAGCATGTTGATACCCCACTTTAACACTAGATCATGACCTGGTAGAATATAATTCATCAATTGTTAAATTCCTTAAAATAAATTGTTTATGCAATAATTGTTATGTTGTCATATTCAAAACCAAAAACATTATCAATGCAATCTAACATGTAGACTTCTCCCATATTGCTTAATAGGAAATAGTGGTACAAAATATACATTTCAGATTGTACGATTGTCAATTTATTTGAATAGATTGCTAGATATCATTTTATCGAAACCAATTATCTTTGTACACAACAATCTCGATTACGAGTACCACTTTTCCATCAATATGGTTGAAGCATCTTATTGATTTAACAATGAGTTGTTGCATGGTTTGTTATCCTCTCTCTTCATCACCTAGAACCTTCTATATGACACACCTTACTTGATGCATGTATTATTTTACTACTGGCATAAGATCCTTAGATCACCATAAACTGTATTAATGCAAAACCTTTAGGTTTACCAAAATTTTGTTAATTAATTCGGACTAGTCATGCTTTGAATTTAGTGTATACTTCCTGTTAATCATTACATCGCTTTGGATTGCTCTATTTATATTTCAAGTGCATATAGAACCACCATATCTAATATGTTTGTAATTTTATAAAGCATGTATACTTTTTTTATATATAGTAGAAACACATAGTTCATTTTTATCTTATCACTTCCCACAAGAAGTACATTTGTAAGATCTACAATCATTCTACTGGAAGCATCTTCTTTTTGTTGCATATTGAAAGGTTCCTATTTGTGAGATATTGAAAGAACCCCATCTTTATCTGGATGGATATGCACATCAAGGTTGTGAAGTTTGAGGTTGCATACTTGAGTTGCAAAAATTTACACATTGAAATTTGAGTGAACTTGGGAATGTGCTCTTGAGCTTGTATTTAATATTGTCTTACTACTATTAATCAAGAAGCACTAGGAGTTTATTTTACATTCCTATTATGTATTTACACTAGATGTAGTTTTGGGTTCCACTCCCATTGAACTACTTATGAATGTCATAAAATTATTAATGTATAATGTCTTCTTCAACATGTATACATGTGTGCATACACTTTTCAACTCTGACCTTAGTTCATTTTAGATGCCTCTTACATCTCTGAGTTATAATTGTTGAGATATTTTCTTTACTCAAATAAACATGTAGGCTCCAAACTATTCATATGCAATTATATATGCATCTTGCTACTAAATATCTAGGTAATGACTTGGTAAGGTTTAGTTCCTTTCATTAGTGTATATTTGAAGCATTTTTCCCATAAGGGTGAGTTAGCACTTCAACTTGTTAGAGTCCTATAGTGTTAGGATTCATAATTTTGAATTGGCTAAGGTTAAGCCTTGTAATATTGTACATACCTTTGCTTTCTTCAAATGTTTTCCATATTAAAAATTAAAAAATGTAAAGAGGATATGTTCTAAAAGAAATATCAAAGGACAAAAATAATAAGAAAAGATAAAAAAATGAAAATATATGAACCCCAAAAACAAAAAGAGATCATGAAAGTGTGCAAGTCTAAATGCCACTACTATTTTACTTATTCTGCAAATAATGGTTTTGCGCAGCTTGTCATACATGCCACAACCCATCTTAGTCAAATTTCTTAATCTTGACTTATTCATGCTTTGAGTTTTATGTTTATAGTTAGAGAATAAAATCTAACCAAACAACTTAATCTTGGAAGATCATTAGATAGGTAGAGAAAATAAAACGAGCTCATCAGATTAATTTGAGGCCTTGGAAGATATAAGGTTAGAATTTGATAGTCTACTTTTCAAAATTAAAAAGAATGATAAGGGTCTGCTAGCTTAAGTGCACCCACCAAAATGAAGAAAAATGTTAGGGTGAGTAATGGGTAAGTAGAAGAAAGGTTGCTGAAATATAAAGTTGATTGGGCAAAAGCACATTTATCATGCTTAATTATATGTTTCAATGTGCATGAGAAATTAAGAAAGAAAAAGCAATAGTTTACAAGTTGATTTAATTAACTACCCCTCATTCATTTCATCTCTATACTTACTAATTTCCCCGTCGACAAGTATGTTCTAGTACTAAAAAACCATCAAGTCATAAAGGATCAGAGCATTTCTCTGACTTTTGGTGTGACCGGACCCTCAACTTAATGACTTATGGACATTAAGTGTTATAATTCCCTTCATAAAATCCATTTCCCTTCATTACCGTAATAAAACCCTTTTTCCTAAGGTTAAACTTCATTTGCTTATGAAAAGTAAAAAACCGCATGTTAAATTCCATTTCACTCAAAATAACCACAAAAAGTTTTTATCCTAAGTATAAGTGTATGTGAAGAAAATGCGCAAATTGTTACATTATGCTTAGTAGTATTTCCACTCCACTCATATAAGTTCATATTAATTTCTAACCTAATAATATAGCTCCCAATATAGCTTTTCCCATATATAAATAAATCCCTTATATAATACCCCAACCCTTAGCTTAACTATAAACTATATTAATTTCATCCCATGCCCCCGACAAAACCCTCTTAACTCACAAATTCTTGATAAATTTAAGATAATCCCTTCATTAAATCCCACCTGATCATTTTAACTCATAAATAATCGTAAACCACCATGGATTAAAGCCCCGAGTCCCCCCCCGAAAACTTTTCCCATTTCATCCATGTTATTCTGTCACCCGACTGTCGTTTGATTGTCACCACCCAAATCCAACTGTTCACAGTCATATCGGGTTCACCTAATAGCCAATTTTTACCCACCCAATAAAGTGGTATTGCCCGAGCCCCCATCTTCTATGTGTCAATAATTAAGGTAGATCAGGTGACCTCACTAAAATACCGCCTCCTCCATAAAGCGATGTGATGGTTTGGGAAACCACCTCCCCGCCCAACCTGAAAAATCGCCCACTGTTCATTTGTAATTTACTTGCCAAAAAGTGACCATTGTTCAATAAAAAGGCCGAGAAGCCCTATTCGACCCTTTTTTGATCAATTTCTGTGTAAAAACTCTACAAACCATTGCGACACTTTCAAACGCTGAAATCACCAATTGACCTCAATTTTACTCCTAAAGAAGTTGGAGAGACCCCAATCAAGCTCTCAGTCCATACCAGAGCCATTCAACCTTCTGCAGTTACCGAAAACACCAATTTGAAGTTAATTTACCCAAATTCCAGGTATTTGAAGAGAAATTACCAGACACCCTTTCAATTTGAAAACACTCACTCTTTAAAGTGTTTTAATTAAGTAAAATTAATTGAAATTACTTTAAAATAAAAGTTTGTGCCTGACTAGAATACCCAAACTCTTCTGAAATTTTCCAAATTACCTTCAAACCTTTGATATAAACCTGTATAAGTCAAATTCAAATCCACAAGAATTGAATTATGGCTACCCCTGTTGCCATGGATGTTAGACCAGTCACAACCCCCCACTTGGACCTTGACCACCTTTCCCTGGCGGACTTGGATTTTCAAATCAAAGACACAAGTTCCTATACACTCCTACTCAAAATTCTTTATTTGAGTAAGGATAGATATCTAAACCATACTGATGAGCCTTTGGGACTCCAATTTTCCAAAATACCAGTTTCCACAAGTACATGTCTTTCCTGAGATTGTCCATATGTGCCATGCTTGTTACATTCCCAACCAGAGAGCTATAATGTCCCCAAACAAAAAAGTCTTGTTCACTATTACAGCTGAGTCAATCAATGAAATGTTGCAAGTCCAACCAAGTCCAAACCTGATCCCACTCTCCATTGGGGATCTGTTACACAAGTACACCAAATTGAGTCCATCAAGACTGGCCCAAATATTCCAAACTTTCATTGTAGAAGAGCAACACATTCCTACAGATTCCCCTCCATGTTTTTCTGGCATTTTCTCTAAAAGGGGCAAGCAAATTGTAACCATGATATCATGTTTCTGGGATATACCACAGATGAATTCGTTGATGAGATCATCTTGGCCTTCATGTCCATTTTCACCCCAGAAAAGCCTCATGCTACTTTTAACAATTATGCACAGTTCATAGCTGAAAGGATGCATGAACAATTTACCCAAATGCACAATGAGAGAGTATTCAAGTACTCATCTGTACTTTACCACATGTTTTTTTATTATTAGTCAGACAGATTTCCCTTCACCATCCAGAAGTTGAATACCAAAGGCCACTCTAGGTCTGTTATATTTTGGACACCACTATTCCACAGGTATTCATCACCATACAACTATACAGACTTCATTGACTCTTTTGTCCATCCAATCATGACCATGATGACAGGAAGCCCTCCACCCAAAATAAGCCAAGAAATTGAAAGAGTGCTCCAATTGTCCAAAAAAAGTGAGGTGGGAGATTGGTACCTTTACCAAAATCACACTAAAATAAGAATCTATGGTTGCCAGCTTACCCCATACAAACTGCCCAAATAACTCCCCATGAGGTTATTTGCTTTGGAATATTATAGCAGATAACGAACTCTTATGATATCAATTTTGTCTCAGCCAAGAAAAGGTCTCAGTTGAAGATCAAGAGCTAGTTAGGCTCTTTCATTTGCAATTCTAGAGAGGCAGGAGGGGAACCAGATCAAATTTTGCAACAAATAAAGTTTAAGAATAGTTTCATGTGAAGGTATGACCCTCAAGGGTTTATAACCAAACTAAGACAAAATGTTAAATTGGGACCTTACATTCATCACCCTATACCAGAAATAGAGAGATATGCCAATCAATCTGAGTGGTTGGAAAACACTCTCATAGATAGGGATAGTACAAAGGTAGATGTTGAAAATACCTTATTTGATTTAGAGAGACAACTTGATGAAAACTCATTCCTACAGGTACCAGAACAAGAAGGAACCATGAGTACCCCTATTGTTTTGCAGACTCGTTAGAATGAGGAAAAGAATCCCAAAAGGAACAAAGAGGGAGCCTCCAGCTCAGGTATGGACACATCCAATGTACAATATGAAGCTAGCTAGAGCAAAAGGCCTAGGCTCAATCTAGTTTCATAACAGGAAGACACAGAAGGCTCAGTAGAAATAACTAATACTGAGTTGGATATGAGCAAGGGCACAGCTCCATCTGGAGGAAAACAAGAGCCATCTACATCAAAAACTCAAATTTTAGAAAGGTAGCTCAATGAAGAAGTCTCCTCATTCAATAAGCATATTGATAGAGATAGGGACATTAAGGACAAGCTCAAGGAGATTAAAATGAGAAATGAGAAACTGAACGCAGAATCCTATGCATAGTATTTCAAGCTTACACCCCCTAATCAAAGTAGGTTGATGTGAGCTTTTGACATCAAGGAAGGAAATATGCAAATGTCCTTCATAAAGCCAATTGTACAACAAATGAGAACATCAGCAGATTTCAAAGAGATAGACTTTGAGGTATTGGCAAGGGATATTCATCTCGTTGACCAAATTGAATTTCACAAACAGGATGGAGAAATGATTTACTCCACCTGTTGGGTCCCTATAATACTAGTGATTAGCCAATTACTATTTTATTTATACCACTTATTTATATTGTTGTTCCCCTATTACCCCCATATTGTTATTTTTGTGCCCCATAGAATCCCTCTGTTGTTATTTTTGTGGCTTTATATTATTATTGTTAAGTCGGCTGGATTATATTGTGACTCCTTAGACTCCTATATATAAATAGGAGGTTTTGTCATTTGTATCATCCAATAATTGTTCATTTATGTAATGTAAAGGAGGTTTCCCCCTCGAAGAGGCTGAATTCTAAGGCGTTTATCTATCTTTTCTATCTTTTCTTGAGCTGGTTTCATAACATTTGGTATCAGAGCTTTGGATTCTAGGGTTTTGTTGCTCCAAACAGGTCATCGTGTAATTTTCGCTATAACTTTTTTTTCTGTCACGTTTCAGAAGTCGCAAAAAAACCCGTTTGAGAATAACTCGCGTTGAGCCTTGGGTCCAAATTTCAAAACTTTTCACGCGATATTTTCGAAGATATGATCTGAGGAATTTGGTCTTTTTGCAGACTCCTGAATTACATTCAAAACAGGTGACCTGGGGAAAATCGTCATAACTTTCTCTCTAGGAATCAAATTGAAATTTAGTAAGAAGGTACAGAAAGAGAACGGACTGTAGTTTCTTGTATATCTTTTTCAGAACCAAAGATCAAAAATTATACACGAGGTACTTCATACAAGTTCGATCTTCTGGAAAGGTCTATATTTAGGTCATATTGGGAGATTGTGCATAACACTTTCTTGGAGAATCCAATTTGGATCAGACTAGTGGCATTGGAAAGAGGACATAGAGAGCTACTAGAGGTCACAAATTCAGAACTAGATGATTTGAAAGTAAAAAGATACATCAGAGGCAATATCAAGCTCCTACAAAGTGAAAAAAGGTGTGTAGATTTTTTTAAATTTTTTCTTAAGCTTGGTTTGAAAATTTATTTATAGGGAATTCAAAGGGCATAGTAGAGCATTATTATCGGTAACTGATGTTACGAGGAAAGAAAATTCAAACACCTAGTAAGGAACCTGAAAGCTCTAGCATGACTCATGAAGAAGAGGAAGAAATGCTACATGATATATCAAAATTACAGGAACAAGTGCAACAAATGTCACGCTCAAAAAAGTTAACAGAAGCTAAGATAAATGGAGTGGAAGCTAAGATGGACAATTTGAAGATAAATTTGAACAAAAATTTGAAGACAGGCATGGCAAATTTGAAGACAGATTTGACAAATTTTCTACAAGAAATACTTACTAATGGTGAAAAGGTAGTAAAGGAAACTCATGATGAGAACAAAAGAAATGTTAATAATGATTCCATAGATGCTAATGTTGGATCGAAGAATCACCATATTCCAAAAATCTATATGAGGAAGTTTGATGGCAAGGATCCCGCCACATGGATATTACAGATGGAGCAATTCTTCGATCTCAATAATGTGCAAAATGCACAAAAGGTACGTATGGCAATTGTATATTTGGAACCAAATCAGTTTGTATGGTATGAATGGCTTTGTTCTCGTAAACGATTTATCACTTGGGCAATTTTTACGGAAGAATTGATAGCACATTATGAGGATACAAAAAGAAACACTTTTTTTAGCCAATTGATAAGTCTCAAACAAAAGGGTTCAATAATGGAGCACATTGAGGAGTTCCAAAAATTGAACATAAGGGTAAAAGATATTCCAGAGGAGCATAGGATTGATGTGTTCATAGGGTCTTTAAAGGATAATATCCAACATGATGTTCACCTTTGGGAACCTGATTCATTAGAGAAGGAATTCAGGTTAGCAAGAAAAATGGAAAGCAAAATTATGGCAACTAGGAAGCATACCACTCACAACTATAAAGACGGAAGTGTTGTTGCCCCTAGTCTTCCACAACCTACAAGGTTTACACCACAACAATTGGAAGAAAAAAGAGCAAAAGGTCTTTGTTACAGTTGTGATAGCAAATACACAAAAGGTCATAAGTGTGCTAAGAAGAAATTATTCTACATAGATTGTGAAGAGGAAGAAGAAAATGAGCAAGAAAGGTCAAAAGAAGAGGATATACTCCAGGAACAAAGCCTAGATGAAGAAAAAATAAATCCGACCACATCTTGTAATGCATTGGTGGGAATTACCACTCCTCAAACCATCAAGATAGAAGGACAAATAAAGAAGAAAAAGGTAATAGTGTTGATTGATTGAGGAAGCACCCACAATTTTATTCATTGTAGGGTAGCAAAAGAATTGAGTTGCTTCCTATATCCAGCACCAAAGTGTCAAGTGATGATTCCAAATTGAGGAACAATAAATTGCTCTGGAAAGTGCCATAATATCAAGCTATCCATGGGAGAATATGTATTGACTAGCCCAATGCTTTCCATTCCAATGGGAGGTGCTGATGTTGTACTAGGAGTCCAATGGCTACAATCCTTGGGTACAATAGCTTTTAATTTTCAAGAACTTTTCATCAAATTTTCTATGGAAGGAAAGGAAGTTGAATTAAGGGGTATTGCAGGGAAACCAGGAAAGATAATCAGCTCTAATGGCATGATGAAGCTTCTAAAAAAGGAGCAAAGAGGTGTAATTGCACAATTATGTTCGCTAGATGTTTCCACACTGGAATCATCTATTTCTCCAGATCTCCAAAAAGTCCTAGACAATCATTCCAAGGTATTTGAGACTCCCAAAGGTGTCCCACCTATGCGTGATCATGATCATGCTATTCATCTGATTCTAGGAAGTGTTCCTCCAAACATCAGGCCGTACAGATATCCCTATGTCCAAAAAAGTGAAATTGAACATATGGTTGCAGAAATGCTAGAGGCTGGTATAATTCAACCAAGTCAAAGTTCTTTCTCAGCTCCAGTAGTATTGGTGCACAAGAAGGATGGATCATGTCGCATGTGTCCGGATTATAGGGAGCTCAAAAAGCTCACTATTAAAGATAAGTTCCCCATTCCTGTCATTGATGAATTACTGGATGAATTGTATGGATCAATTTACTTCACCAAGTTGGATCTTTGTTCGGGATATCATCAAATCAGAATGAATATTGAAGACATTCCGAAAACGGCATTTAGAACTCATGAGGGTCATTATGAATTTTTGGTCATGCCTTTTGGCCTTACCAATGCACATTCAACATTTCAAGGTTTGATGAATTCAATTTTCAAACCATTCCTTAGAAAATTTGTGTTAGTATTTTTTGATGATATACTAATCTACAGCATGTCTTGGAAGGATCATGTTGAACATGTTGACAAGGTGCTACAACTATTGGAGGAGAAACAATTATATGAAAAAATATCCAAATGTTTCTTTGGAGTCAAGGAGGTGGAATATTTGGGTCATATTGTATCTCATGAAGGAGTTAAGGTAGACCCTAGCAAAATTAAAGCCATTAAGGAATGGAAAATCCCCACATCCATAAAGCATCTGCGAGGATTTCTTGGGTTGACAGGGTATTATCACAAGTTTGTTAAGAATTATGGGAGAATAGCAGCACCTCTAACAACATTATTGAAGAAAGATTCATTTTCATGGACTCCGAAAGCAACAAAGGCCTTTGAACATCTTAAAGAGGAAATGTGCCAAGCACCAGTCTTAGCTACACCGGACTTCACAAAAACCTTTATTGTGGAATGTGATGCTTCAGGAAATGGAATTGGTGCTGTTCTAATGCAAGATGAAAGACCCATTGCTTTTGAAAGTCGTCCAATCTAGGGAAAGTTTTTAAGAAAAGCTATTTATGAGAAGGAAATGTTGGCAATACTCCATGCACTTAAGAAATGGCGACCCTACCTAATGGGAAGACAATTCAAGGTAAAAACGGATCATGATAGCCTTAAATACTTTTTAGAACAAAGATTATCCTCTGAAGAGCAACAAAAGTGGGTCACAAAGATGTTGGGTTATGACTTTGAAATCATCTACAAAAAAAGGGAAGAAAATGTGGTGGCAGATGCACTCTCAAGAAAGGATGAGGATGTGGAAGCATTGTTGTGTGCCATTTCTATTATCCAACTAGATTGGATAAATGAAGCAAGGGAGGAATGGAAGAATAACGAAGAAGTGTGGGCACTTATTCGAAAGCTACAACAAGATTCCAGTACTTCTGATACATTTAGCTGGAGAAATGATTTGTTATTGTACAAAGATCGCTTATACCTCTGTAAGAATTCCTATCTAAAACAAAAGATTCTTATGGAATTGCACACTTCTCCCTTAGGAGGGCACTTAGGATTTTTAAAAACTTACCACAGGGTTAAGAAGGAATTTTTTTGGGATGGCCTTAAATCAGATATTCAAAAGTTTGTGGCAGAATGTTTGGTTTGCCAACAAAATAAAGTTGAAACAATTAAGACACCGGGTCTATTACAACCTTTATCCATTCCAAGCCAACGTTGGGAGGAGGTTTCAATGGATTTTATCACAGGTTTACCCAAGTCTGAGGGAAAGAGTGTCATCATGGTGGTAGTTGACAAACTTACCAAGTATGCACACTTTTGTGCATTATCACATCCATTTAAATCCATTACAGTTTCTACTGCATTTATGGAAACAGTTCAAAAGCTACATGGAAACCCAAAGATTTTTGTAAGTGACAGAGATCCCATTTTCACTGGAAATTTTTGGACAGAATTACTTTCTTGTCTTGGTACTCAGTTAGCTCATAGCTCATCTTATCATCCTCAATCTGATGGGAAAATTGAGATAGTAAACAAATGTTTGGAAGGATATCTTCATTGCTTTGTATCTGATAAACAGACACAATGGGCCAAATGGTTGCCTCTGGCTAAATGGTGGTATAACACTTCCTTCCATACAGCAGCAAAAATGACCCCATTTATGGCACTTTATGGGTATCAACCACCATCCATCACATCATATTTAAGAAAAAATTCTAAGGTTCAGGCAGTGGAACATCACATCGAACATCAACAACAAGTCCTCCAACTCTTAAAGGATAACCTCGTGTTGGCACAAAAGAGAATGAAACAACAGGCAGATCAACATCGCAGTGAAAGTTCAGTTTTGATGTAGGTGATTGGGTATTCCTACTGCTACAACCATATAAGCAAATGTCCCTAAAGCAAGCTAAGAAGGATAATAAATTATCACCAAATTATTATGGTCCGTACAAGGTGTTGCAAAAGATTCGTACTATGGCATACAAATTGGAGCTTCCTGCAGCTTCTCGATTGCACCCAGTTTTCCATGTTTCATGTTTAAAGAAGGTTATAGGTGACAAGCTCCCAATTTAAACAATATTGCCAGAACTTAACGAGGAAGGAAAAATTATATTGGAATCGGAAGCAGTCACAGAAACAAGAACTCGACAGCTATGAAATCGATCAATTTCAGAGTATCTTATCAAGTGGAAGAACTTATCCGTTGAAGATTCCACATGGGAGGGTGAGAATTTTATGCAGAAGTATCCAGAACTACTCAAGCGTTGAGGACAACACTTTTTTGAAGGAGAGGGGCATGTTGGGTCCCTATAATACTAGTGATTACTATTGTAGTTATACCCCTTATTTATATTGTTGTGCCCCTATTACCCCCATATTGTTATTTTTGTGCCCCATAGAATCCCTCTATTGTTATTTTTGTGGCTTTATATTATTATTGTTAGGTCGGCTAGATTATATTGTGACTCATTAGACTCCTATATATAGATAGGAGGTTTTGTCATTTGTATCATCCAATAATTGTTCATTTATGTAATGTAAAGGAGGTTGCCCCCTCGAAGAGGCTAAATTCTAAGGCGTTGATCTATCTTTTCTATCTTTTCTTGAGTTGGTTTCATAACACCACCCTTACAGGAAAGGCCATGGCTCCTCATCAGTTGCAGAATTCACTGAATAATATTTCGGCCTAGTATCAATTGGAAAGGGCCTCATCACAGGCCAAAGATACCAGAATCAAGTCTTTGGAAGACTTGACAATTGAATTGGCACATGATCCCAAAGACATCAAAGCTATTGAACAATTAACAAAAAAGAAGAATGATGACATTGCAGCACTCAAGAAACAGTTGAAGATACCTCAACTGTAGCACCCCCACATAGAGGAAGTCTTGGAAAACCAAACAAGTCATGAAGAGTTGATGGACTTAGTCCTTAAACTAAATGATCAATTGAGGGAGATAGAAAATGAATTGGACAACTTAATCCAATTAAATTAAACTGATCCTAGCACTACCTCAGTAAATGCCATCCTAGTAGCTACCACAGTTGTTCCTTCCACATTGGCAGCCTCATTAGCTTCCACAGCTCCAATGGCCACAACACAATCGGTTTCTACAGAATCTAAATCACCGACAGGTACATCAGGTGATGAAGCAGTGAAGTTGGTTAAAGCTATGGAAGAAATGTCCATACAAACCATAAAGATGAATAAGCTCAAAGAGAAAGTGACAAGCTTGGAAACTGATTACAAGCTTGCCAAAATCATGCACAAAGAAGAAGTGCAAAAAGCTACCAGGGTGAGTGAAAGATTGAAAGCCTTAGAAAAGGACTTAACACTAAAAGAATCCCTTGGGCATGCTAAGGAACAAATATGGGCCAATATCATTGACTCTGTCAATGATATTTGGCCATCTATTCAGGTGATTTTCGAGAAAATAGATTTGATAAAGCTCACTATAGAGGCCATCGAGAAAGTAAAAGAAGAATTAGGAAAAATTCCAGAAGAGGCTACCATAATTATCCAATTCCTTAACAGCAAGAATAAGTATGAGCTTGAGGAATTGGAAATATAGGACAAAAAAGAGACAATTTTGGAGGTCAAAAAGGTCCTCTCCAAGCGGAACTTGATGCAAAACTTGGAGGATAAGTGTCAGAATATGTAGCTAGCCATTGACAGATTTATGGCTAAGTTCCAAATTTTGAGAGAAAAGGGATTACCCAATCCCTTAGTGATAAATGACAAGCTCATGACACGGGAGGATTACAACAAGAAAATTAGAGAGGTATCGAAGGATCAGGTAAATACATCATCAATAAAGGAATTTCCAATAGGAAAAGTACTATACCAAACATTTGGAAAGTTGTTTTACCTCCAGCATGAGGTAAAACATTTGTTTATCAATAAGCCTACTTTTTCCAAATACACAGATTCAAATGAAATATATAGAAAGATGCTAAAAATCCAATTACCTAATGCTGAAACATGGGAGAAATTAACTGATTTACTATAGAAATATGCGGTAAAAAGGTTAATGTACAGTAAAAGTAAAATAACATGGTAAAAGGATGAAGACAAATCAGTAGAGTCAAAGTGTATCAGATGAAAGGCTAATGTTAATGAAGCATCCAACGTGAAATATCAAACAAAAAAATAGATAAAAGGGAAAAATATCAAAGCCAGCAAAACCATAATAAAAGGGACATCATGAAACAGTTCAATAGTTGTCTCTATCTTCTTGAAAGAAGATATTATTCTTTCCAAAATTAAATCTCAAATTAATTTGAGATATTTTGTAATAAACTTTTGTATAAATACTTAAAAATTTGAAGTATTAGGTGTGGATTCTATTAGACATTTCTATAGACTTTTTTATTAGAAGATCCAGAAGGTTATTGTATCATTTCTGAGCTAGCAAGCTGGATTGATAAATAAAGATCAGACATTTCCGAGGATTCATGTGTTGAGCAAATTTCAAACAAGTATTTTCATGTGCTATTGTCATTTTTATCAAAGTTATTCATAATCTTTAATGTGTTTCTCAATCTAAATGTTATAACTAAAATACTACTTCAAAACTTGTTTAATTACACTTTATCTTAACAGTTATGCATTTAAATGTTTTCTTCTGATATTTAAATTAAAGAATTCTTAATTTCTCTTTAGTTTATATTGATTTCTTGAATATCCAGGTTAAAGGATTCTTAATTTCCCTTTGATATTTGATTACCCCTTCATTCCTCATTCATTATCCGAGTCTGAGAACCCTTAGCTGCTCTCTCACCCCAAGTGAAACCCTTTCACCCATCTGTCTCAAAGATCTAAAAGACACTTTGCTATCTTGCCCTTAGAACATTCCCTTTAGTGATTTAATCTAGTTTTCTTCCTTATTGTTTGACTCCATAGCCCAACTGTCTAAAAGACATCATTTTATCCATCTGTCTAATCAGATCCCACAACCCAATCTCAAATACAAATCAAAAACCCCTTGAACAATCATAACTAGCCTAAAAACATCTTAACTAAAACAGAGTTAAATTTTAAAGAGATTTGGATAAATGATTGAAATATGAAGTCATTGCAGAGCTTTTGGCGAACGTCTTGTGTTGATATTTTATAGTTGAGGTGTAATGCCATTAATGGTATCAATATATGTGAAGCTATGTTCCCTTGTTGAGTGTCATAGTTATTTTTGTGCTTGTATATTGAACTCATGTTGAATGGTTACTTTGTTGATTATGCAATATCATTACACTTAACCAATGTGCGTTGTAGCTCATTAGGGATATTATAACACACAATATGAATGTAATTCCTTTTAAATGGTTATATCTACAATGTATGACAAATATCATAGTTTATGTGTATATTTTGCAATTGAAGTCATCTCTGCATGCCCTTTCCCCTTCAAAACCTTCAAATGTTCTTGCAAACCCATCAACATATCTTGGGAGAGACCTCACCTGTTTGCAAATTTTGAAAAATGCTAATGTCTGAGGGAGTTTTTCTTTGAACCCTAGGTCACCCCTATGCGCCAACAAGTGTTTGCAACCCTTCAATTAATACTAAGAAGTATTTGTTTACTTAGTCCTTTATTCTTAGGGCCCTGGCTATTGGCAGCATATTGGTGCACTTTGGCATCCTATAACCCAATGTCCTTTCTATGGTTGCCTTAAATCTTAAGCTTCTATTTTAAATTTATGCATATGTCGAGTCACCTTGGAATTAGGTTACTCAATTTCACAACCAATTTATTTCTATCTCCATTACTTGGAAGGTTCCCACTTTAAGCGATACATTTGCACCTTAGCAACTTACTATAATTGAATCATTATTTATTTTATAGAAAAACCACAATGAATGTATATTAACTATGCTCAACTTGATAGGAGCTTTTCATGAATTGATAATTCACTATTTTTCACAAACTTTTACATGTAAATTTTTGGACTAAGTCCAAAAAGTGGGGTTCAATGTGACACATTTTCACTAGAGCATTGGGCATATGCTCCTTACACTATGATGATGGGGGCTTTAGTTAAATATCATTTCTCTAGGAAATCTTAATACTACAAACATATATTAAGATGTAAAGTAAAGTGAGTTGTTTGGGAGATGTAAGGACCCATTTCTCTGTCCTCAAACTATGACAAAATTTCTACAATTTCACAACATATAAAAAAAAGAGTTTAGTTAACAAAGAAATATATTTTACACAATATATTAAAATATTACTAAGAACCTACTTATGAGTCATTTATATAACTTAGCCAAACAACAACAAAAATACCTAGTTATGGTGCCTCGGTTGCAGTGCTCCTTCGGGGACCACCCGACTGAATATGCCGCCCTACCAACTAGGAAAGTCTATTCAACTTCGCAGCCTAGGAAACCTCCACAAGTTCCCTAGCCCTCTAATACCAAGTCGAAACCACAACCATAGTGTGTCTGAGTTTCCCATGTCAACACCCCTCTAGTATCCAACGCCAAAATCCACCATTCTTTGTGATAACCCAAAACCTCTCCAACCCACAAGTTCCCCAAAAACAAAAATCCTCCCCCTCACCCTCAAAAGAATCCCTTTGACAAAAGAAAACCCTCCTACTTATCTTCCCCATCATGAATGTTACCAAACCCCTCATTAATGTTACCAACCCTCTCATTCTGTTGATGGCCCCTATCATCCCCCAATATATTCCTCTATCCATAAATTAATTTGAAGAAGTCAAACTTGTCAAGTCATAAAGAATGATAAAATAATAAAATAATTTCCATGACATTATTAATAAAATAATAATATTTACTTAAGGGTCAATCAAATCAAATGGTTTTGTGAGAATCCTAAATAATCTAGTATTAAATTAATCATAATAATTATAAATCATGAATTATTTATTAATAAGGATTAATGGTTAATCATTTACTTAATCACTAATCAAACTTCACTATCAATCAAGTTTAAGGCTAATTCAAGCTTAACTATTAATCAATCTCAAGACCAATCATAGAATGCTAATTCAGCCATTCTTTTGTGGACATGTTTTCCATACTCCCTCAGCTTGTGCAACGGTCTTTTTTATAGACACGTAGCTGCTTGGGAGATGAGTCAATATTGTGAGGGTGAAGCAAGACCCTATTTTCATTTGTGCTTCGGCTTTATCATATCATTCATTGACGAGGGTAGTAATTCTATTTCTTCTTCATTCTTTTCTTTATGTGCGACAGAAGCTGGGGGATTTTCGCCTATTTCAACAGCCTCATAGGAAAAAGGGACGCTAAGGCCATGCTCTCAGCCATCTCATATATCCCGGAGATTTGAAAATTGTTAATAGTGGTAAAGGTAATATTATTTCCAATGTTTTTGCATCATTTTGAAACCCTAAGGGGTTTTGAGTTTGCGAAGTAATGGTTTTTTGAACTGCTATATACATGGAAAATATTATGTTGGTTCTGTTTGTCTACAATGCTCAGAGTTTACTAAGTTTCAGAGGGAAAGCAAACTAATTTTGATGGGGTTTTAGTTTTTTGTTCCTGTCGTTGAGGGAAAATCTTTTGGGTTTTGGGTTCCTCAAATATTAAAGAAAATGGTAATCTTTGGATACAAGGTTTCTGGAAAAGAAAGTTTTTCCCGTTTGCGGAAAGTGTGGAAAGTTGTAGGATTAGAGGCACCAGGGTTTTCTTCGAAAGGTACGTTCGTTGTCCGCTCCCCTCTCTTAAGATAATAGGGAATTTGTATTGAATGAAGCTCTAGATAGTTTACTTAATTGAGTTTCTTTATGGGAGGTATTGTGGTGTTAATTAAACAAAGTCAGTCTTGCAATGGTTTTTAGAAGTCAAGGTTGGAGAGTAAGGAGTAACTAGGAGGAGTATGCAGGTAATGAAAATTTTGGAAATTTAAATATGATGCGATGGCTGGACATTCTACTATAGGTTTTATGGGGTTAGTTAAATTTGTTCGGAAAAATGTGAGGATTTTTAGAGGTTACGGTTTGGTACCATTAATTTGGAATTCGAAAGTAAGAAGTAATTACCTGGGGGTTTTTGAAAACAATGAAGATATCAAAAATACTAATACAAAGCTATGGATATTCCACTGCACTAAAATTATTTGCACAGGATTTTATTATGCTAGTAAGACTATTTCTGCAGAATGTGAGCATTTTAATAATCCATGGTTGGAAAATTTTTAGATGGGTATGGGACAATAATAAGTTATTGAGGGGGGATCTTTAGATTGCTGAAATATGAATTTGAAACATTATGGGTTTGTGGTCCCAGCTAGTAAATCATCAGGAAATTGAATTTTGAGAACTGTGTTCTAAGGATAGAACTGTAACAATGTATTTGATTTTAAATTCACTAGTTCCGCTAGAAATTGATGAAAAGATCGTCGTTTTCTTATGCCTGGAGTAAGGAAAACTAAACCAAGAGTGATTTATGAAGCACAATTTATCACATTCTTCTGTATTTGAAGGAATTAGAGGAGTCAGGGTTTTGTGTTTCGTAGCATTGAAAGAATATGGTTTCTTGGGCTGATGGATTTTCGTGTTTTTATTTCTTAATCTTGGATTTGGATTTTTGCAGAAAAAAGTGGATATAAGTGGGAGTGAAACCAGTTGGAGCTGCTACTACTTTGTGTGTGTTTATTGTGGGATATTCCTCTACCGACTTCATTAGGTAAGTGTTGGATTATAAGGTGCATTTTTTGCTTGAATGTTAAAAATGAGCGGTTGATATGCCATTGTTCATTAGTCTTTCAAAAATTAAGAAAGATGTATTGACCTTTCAATAAATTTGAAGTGATTGATTCTAATGGTTAAAGAAGTTCAGTGATCTGTTTAAGTGTTAAGCATCTTACAAGAAATTCAGGGCTGTCGATCCTAGAATTTGAAGTATTTTTTAGGTACACAACATTGCCTACCATAGGAATTTGTAGTAAGTGAAATATTTTGAGATCAGAAAGGTAAACTTTGCAAGGGATAGTTTAGAATATGAATAAGCAATAGAAAACTATGAATTTAAAATCTAATTGACAATTTGTGAAGATTAAAGGAAATGTCTATTTGGTCCTAAAGTGGCATTGGAAACACATAAAATCGAACAACACATATACAAGCATAAAAATATGGACCAATTAATCTCACCTTTGGCTTAGGATTGATAGCCACATTCTCAGATCTTTTGAAATTATTATCTGTCTTTACTGAATCCACAAGTGAATCTTTAAACTTCAAACTATAATCCAGAAACCCTGTCTAATCAGAGAATGCCATGTAAAATGAATTACACTATGATTGTAATTTGTAGTGTACAAGTTTTATCTTCATATTTTTTATTAGTATAAACAGTACTAGTATCCTATTAGGGGGAAAAAACACCGCAGGAACAAACAAAATATCATTCTGATGAGAAATGGGAAAAAATTGGCATGTTTACATTTGTGATGGAAGATGAGTGTCACTCAAAGAATTCTCTTAAAGAACTCTTATACACCATGAGAAATTCCATCACAACCTCTCACAAGGAAAGAAGACATCATTTGAAAAACATATATACTAGATAATAAAATTCCAATAGGACACAAAGTTAATCCTGCAAATTAATTGCCTTGTCTAGGACTTTCAATTAACAATAATGTGGTCTCTCAATGTTGAAATATAGGGGTCTTAGAATGGACCATTTTATGATGTACATGTAATGCATGTTTCTCCTGGATTGTTAATGCGAGTTGTGGGGTTTTTTTGGATTTAAAAGAAACAAGAGTAGGAATTGAGAGGAGAAAGTTGTAGTTAACAAACGCTTTGTGGAGATCTCACGTGAGAAAATGGAGCAGCAAGCCCTAGGCCAACAACAGCCATTTATGGGGGTTGTCAGTGGTCCACCTCAGATGCCCTATGGTACAATGCCTTATCAAACAGCTCGGTTGGTTACACCTGTTGCTCAAGCCTCTGTTGTTGGAACTATTCAGTCTCCTGGCATGGACAAATTACTATATACTTAGCCTATTCCTCTCCTCTAAGGCAATTCGGATCTCTTATCTGAGGCCAGATAGCTCACTGACCTGAGGCAAGAGAGCTCGATGATTTGAGGCAGATAGCTCACATTTTCTGATGCATACTCTCTCAGGAACAGTGCGGATCTTAGGCACACTATCTCTGTGAAACATGCATAGCTTATCTCTGTGAATAGTGCAAGCTTTGAGGCTAATGAAAAGGCTGAAGTTTGACCCTCTTGGAGACCTATGGCAGACAAAATTGAAGGGATCTTTGTATTGGATATTGGAGGGCTGGCTTGACAAGTGTGGGAGGTTATCTTGCCGGTTGGTATTTTTCTATGTAATCCTATCAAAGATATGTTATTTTTGATGTACAAATTGGATTGAATTGGACATTCTTTCATAAGGAAAGGTTGTTGGGTTTTTCCCCTTGGAGTGGGGTTTTCCCAGGGTAATTTTTGGTGTCTCTTATTCATTGTCTTACTTTTATTTTTACTATTCTGTGGAGCTTAATGATTGTCAAATTGTATCATTGGAAGCAATTATCTGTTCGAAAATTTCTCTAGTCATATATGATACTAGAAAAGTCAACACTTCTTTCAACCTTGAGTGTTAGAAGTAGGTAGTGAGGCTCCTCAATGGTTGCAGAAGACTTTAACAGGGAACCAGTGCCCTGTTTTCACATGTCTCCCTTGGCTATTAGACTTAGGAGACCTTGAGATCATTGGCCCCATTGTCCTATCTCCCTTATGCTCTCTCTCTCTCTCTCTCTCTCTCTCTCTCTCTCTCTCTCTCTCTCTCTCTACAGGTTCTTAAATTGTGTTGTCTGCCTTTCGACAAACTCACTTAGTGTTTTATATCACTGTACTTTTCTCACAATTCTAAGATATATATATATATATATATATATGCTTCTTTCCTTGTATTATTTTTGGCATTTTCTGGGTGTTGTGTTGCCACTCCCACATTCTTTTCATATTGTTTTGTACTCTTCAGTCCCATTGACCTACTTTTGTTGTCAGTTGTCAGACATCAATACAATTATCTTAGCTTATACTAGAATTAAAATGATAGGGGGTTGTGGTTTACTCTGCTTTTAGAAATGTTTGGATGGGTTGTATCTCTAAGTCTCACTGGTCACTTTTGTCCAAACTAGACATAAATCAAATCTATTGATCTATTACCTCTAACAACATTTTCCAAGAGTTTCCAGATAAGTAATCCTGTGAAGTATATTGAAATATTTTTCATGGTAGTTTGATTACTTCCTTTTTCATCTGTATGATGGGATTTCAATTTTTATGTTTGATGATTTACAAGGTTGTGCTAGAGCATAAAGAGGGTTTTTTTATTGATTCAAAATTGTATTTCAGTGGTGAAAGTGGCGCAGGCGAAACATAACTACAAAAATTGCAATGCAATACTTGGCAGCACAAGGAGGTGACTGGAGTAGGTGATAAAATATTGAAGAAAAATCTTATTATAGAGTCATTTTGTAATGAAAAGACACTAAAAAATGACAACTCTAGTAGATTTGTAAGTTGTAATCTTTTTAATTCTCATATTTAAACAATTTTAGTACATGGGAGATAAAATTGCGATACTTGTCAGTTTTCCATTGCAATCGTGTCTGACTGAATATTTGTGATTCTGGATAGACAAAAATGTTTGTACTGAAGTCATTGTGTTTCTAGACATGTAAATCCTAGATAATGAATTGCAAAATTTTAAGGATATTGTGTGAAATTATATGCAGGGAAAGTTGATTGACATGCATTTTGACGGTACTGGAAAAATTTGTGATGCACATATTCAAACATGTGAGAAAAGTTTAAGATTCTTTTTTATTTTTTACTATTTTACATATTTGTAACTGACTTCACCATTCCTTTTTGCGCTATTTAATTTGAAATAGGTTTGTGTCAGATACTGGGATAATGAAGAGAGGTCATTTAGTGGGATTATACCCAAATGTGTGAACTGTGATTTAAAATAATCCTTTTTTCTGCTCTACAGGTTTGCTGAAGAAGGTGAGGAGCACATGATCATATTATTTCAGTTTAGTTGAATTTATTTGATTTGATATTGTATTTTCTAGAAGCTACAATGCGATAAAATACCTATTTGTATTGTACAGTAAAAAGTAGTGCAACAGTTACAAGGCGAACTATCTTATCATATATTTTATCAGCTTTGTGCTGGGGTTTCTCCTGCTCTTAGAGGTATATGAATACAAGGCTATTTTTTTATGTAGTTTTGCTTCTCATCAGTTTGTTTTAGCAATAAATTTGTTCCATATTTAAGCTGCCTTTTCTTTTCATAGATTGTACTGTAATAGCTCTCTTAATTTTTCTTTTTCGCTGGATATTAGGCAAGTTTCATAGTAACCTCATTCTACATGACACTAAAGTAGGTGGCATGCATTCATTCAATATGATGGCATCATTTTTATACAGTAGAAAGTTGTCCATCAATAATTCATGAATTGCATCTACCAACCTTCAACATCCTCTATGAATTCTAAATATCTTTGCTTCTTTGTAGAACTTTTCATTCTTATCTATGCTTTACTCTTCTCAAGACTACATTGTGTTTCTGAAGCCAGCACTCTGTTTGCACCATATTGGTATGATGAGCAAGCAAGGGACTAGAGCTTTCAACCTCTGAGCAGGAGTTGATAGATTCATTGACACAAGATCAATCTTTATGACCCTCTCATGTGATTTTCTCAAGGCACAGAATGTAACACTGTCACCGACAGCATAATACCCTAAAACGTAGGGAAAATCTCCATAAGTCCACAAGAGCTTTTCCACAATATTGACTGTAGGATCATCACCCTCCCTCACTACATTAGTCTCCTCACCTCTCCATAAACACAAGTTCTTCACGAACCCACATACTTTTGGCCATTGTTCTTGAGATCCCAAGTCTTGGTACCCTGATTTTCGAATCACCTCAATCTCCACTACACAGAACTTATTAATGATATTATTAATGCAATCATCCCACAACCCAATGAAAGACTCTCTGCCATATCTTCTACTATAAGGCCTGAGGAGGGGTCCTACCACCTCATACATAAATGCCCTGCAATCTGTATCGGAGGACGGACAGAAGAAAATCTCCTTGCCTATTGGGAGATCCTTGTATACATCGTGCTTGACAGGAAAACACATGTCCTTATAAGGTGGCTCCTGCAGATGTAAGGAGAGCTTGAATATACTCAGCAGAGTGAACGCAGGAACCCTTAGACATCGGACAAAATAATCTGTCTGATCTCGAAGCCCAAGAGGAGGAAAAGATCAATAATATATACATAACATCACATAAGACTTTTTTATTTAAAGTTGAAATGTCCAAAATTCAAAGCTCTATCAAAAAATATTTCCAATGTTCTCCACTCTAGGAACTCTGGTATTAAGTCCTTGAGATTTTTTATTTCAGCAGTGGATATTGAAACTACTATTTAGTGTCCCCATATCATTGAGTTTTTCTGTTGATATAGAAAGATGAACTTAACTTCCATATGTCATTGAAATTTTCTATTTATAGCAGTAGATATGGAAGAGAGAAAGTTTTAGTTCTTCTTCTATATAAAAAACACTAGCATGTAAATTAGTCTACTATTCCTCTTTACAAGAAATATCAAGTAATTTAAACTTTTAATTCATTATTTCAATAAAAGAGGTTATGGTTGCCCATGATTTTCTAGAGAAACAAGGTGCTCTATGGTCTTGGGTGGGTAGATATGGTTGTAAGATCCGAAGATGTATGTTCACCTCTTTCATTATAAATTTAAAATTTTCATAATGCTAATTTCCTTAAAAATAAACTAAAATTTAAGCCAAAATCTTGAATATATGTTTTAATTGATGGTGTTTGTGATCAAAGTAAAGTGCACCACAGTTGATAAAAAAAATAATATAAATCTTGTTCTCTATTTAGCAAACAAAATGCATCTTTTAAGTCAGCCTTCCTTAAGAATTTTGCAAAATAAAACCTTATCATTCTTTATCTGTTGAGCGGGAAACCCAGCAAAATCCTTTAGCATGGTAAAACAACTAGTGAAACAATCATCTAGGGTAGCCAAAATCCTTAACCAATTATGATTTGCATTGGAATCATACTTTTACTATTGTTTTCAATTTATAACATGCACCAGTAGATTTATTCTCAATCCATAGTTTTATTACATAAAATAGTTTTCAAAGGGAAAAACAATGAAGTTGAGATGAATCATACAACACTTTAATCTTATTATTAGCTTTGAAAGATGATAACAGAAATCTAAAGCTTTTTCTATTTCTTTTGAACTTACGTGTGGAGGGAGTTCCGACTGCTAACGCTGAGCGGAAGATCTACACAACCAAACTATCAAATTTAATTTCTAAAACATCACTTCACAAGATTAGCATGGAAGATCATATTACTCAGCCTTCCATAAGTTCGAAGTTAAAATGTATACATAAATTAAAAATTGAAGTGGATGCATGTTAGTTGAGATTCTAGTTCATTCAATTATCCAACTACATTCATTTAAAATCCACTCAATTATCCCGCAAAATGCATTTCAAATGATAAAAAGTATTTTGTCCTGAAAGAAAGATCTACCTTGTCCCCAAAAAACCAAAATGGTACCCAATGTCTTACGAGCCTTACATCTACCAAACACTTTGAGCTGCTGACCACACATGAATCTAGCATCTAGCAGTGGAGAATCGTTTCAAGGTACCCCCTTCAAAGGCCTCAATGGTACTTCCAGTCCATGTCTCATCAAAGAATGTCAACTCATTGGCATGTAAAAAATCCTTTCAGGGCACCCCCTTCAAAGGCCTCAATGGTACTTGCAGTCCATGTCTCATCAAAGAATTCCAATGACATTCATTGGCATGTAAAAAATTCAGTTGTTCCACTTTCAGTCGACCTCTCTGATCTTCACCCTCCTCAAGCCAAATATGAGTAGTTTCTTCCCATATAATCTTCTGGTATATTTGATGGGTGATGGTACTAAGTTTTCCAATCTATTTATTTTATTGAGATATATGTGTTTGATAGGCTGATCCAAGAGGTATTTTAAGGTGGATGGTATATTATTTTTTGTAAATTTGGCTTGACAAAGTAAGTGCTTTTGATGGATTGTAGAATTTTTAAAGATATGTGAAGGGAAGATGATATTTAATTTCCAATTGATTTTTTTTGAAAGAAAAGGTAAGTCTTTGTTTAAAAGTTTGAAAAGAAAAAAATCATAGCAAAGTGTTGATTGCACTATGAATTCCTTATCATCTCCATCTATAGTTTATAAAGAGGAAAAGCAGGCAACTTGCCTGTCATTTCTCACTCACTTTTATTTTTTTTCACTCAACTTTGTTGAAATATGCAATTTTTTATTTTTATTTATTTTTGTTAGTTTTAAATTTTTATCTTTTTCTTTAATTTAAAATCAATTACTATAAATGTAATTTTAAGGATTGCCATAACTCTTCACATAATTATTTAAAGTGTGCTAGCTCAATGGAAGAGCATCTGCTTTACAAGTAGGAGGTTGGTGGTTCGATTCCACTATGCGCTAACATGAATTAATCAATGATTTTGTAGTTCATTTTTAATTAAATGTTTTTTATATCGATTTATTTCAATGGTGAGATATTTCTGGATTCATTGTTTTATATTGTCTCTAAAGAGACAAAAGTGATCTTTAAATAAAAAAATTATTGACTCTAGAGAGACAATAGCTATTATTAAAGACACATTGTCTCTAATTTGTGTGTTGTCTTTAGAGAGACAAAAATGAAATTGTCTCCAGTGAGACAAAAATGAAATTGTCTCCTAAGAGACAATAATGGTTGTGTTATATACTGTCTTTATAGAGACAATATTTTTTAAGACAATAATCTTTAAAACAATATTCTTTAAGACAATAATCTTTAAGACACTATTTTTTAAGACAATAATCTTTTAATACAATAATTCTTGAGACACCCGCTTAAAGACAATATTTAAGACAATACACAATTTTTTTTTTGTCTTAAGTTAGGACAATTTGCCCAAAAATTGTCTCAAATATTGTCTTAAAACCCTCCTTTATGTAGTAGTGTAGGTCTTGATCTCCAAAAGCGGTTTGTGGTTACCTTTGGTTTTTCTTTCTTTTTACTTCAAAATAATTATCAGAGTGATAATATTTCTGGTGACCATACTGGGGACTTCGATCCTCAGTCTCATAAAACTTTAAGGAAACCTTGAATTAAATCTTGAGTCCCTAAAGGTAATTACCTGAAGTAAGTTTTCAAAAAATTTCATAAAAACAGTTTAAAAACTTAAAATTCTGGCTCCTAAAAAGATTCACTATACTAGGTCCAACCCAGATCCAAACCCTGCAATTATAGTGGATGACCTAGAGAGAACTTTAAGACAATATAAAACAATAGAAACTCAAGCCAGTAGTAGCAGGTTAGTTAAATCTAATTCACTCCCTAAGGAGTTGTCAACTTTAGAGGACATCCCTTTCAATTTGTCATTTGACCTCTCATTATTCGGAAGTAAATCTGAGAATTCAATCCACGAAACAGTGTTAGGTCCTGAGTTTGTTCAACTCATTGAATGAAAAAGGGTTATTCATTCAGATTTAGATAAATTAGTAGTTGAGAATTTTGACAAATTAGAAGCTTGGGCCACTAAATTGATAAGTAATGTAGGTGATTCTTACATTCAACAATCTACTGAACTAGCTACCCTTAGTACTGCTTCCCTTGGAGTTTCTTCACAAACTTCACTCGGTGTAAATCCACCTTCCTTTACCACAACTTCATCAATTTTATCAACCATAACCCAATCACATAAACCAATTATTAATCAATCATCTTCATCATCATCTACTTCACCTCCATTAGTTTCAACCCCTTCTTCAACCACGACAACTTTACCCCTCAGTCAAACCAGAGTCACAACAATGGCAAACATATATGCTCTTCTTGTTTTACCTGCCCAACTCCATCCCATGCCTATAGATTATCAGAGTAAGATTTTCATGTTTGATGCTACTGGTCATTACACTACCCAACAACATATAAACAAGATGTCTAACTTTTTTGAATTGCATGAAATAGATGAAGCAGATGTCCAAATGAGATTGTTTGCCCAAAATTTAACTGGTGATGTTAAGAAGTGTTTCAAAGCCTTTCCTCCCAACCATATTGCAGGCTTAGCTAATTTTCAACAATTATTCATTGATAAAAGGGAGAGAAAGAATAACCCATTGCAAATACTTTCTGAATATGACAATATTAAAAGAGATCCTAATGAGTTAGTTCAAGACTATTGCATTAGGTTTAATAATATCTATAATGTAATTCCAGCTAACATTAAGCCCCCACCTAACCTAGCATTAATTAATTTCCCTGATGTTTTTGATGCTGACATGTCATACCAGCTAAGGGAGAGAAATCCTGAAACACTTGAACAAATGCAGAGTAATGCTGTCAGTGTAGAGGCCAAAATGTTAGCTAAGAAAGCACGAATGAGGAATGAAAAGAAAGTTGTATTTAAAGAAGCTTCAACTTCAGATGAAAAGTAGATGTTTTAGCTAAAAGTTTAGAAAGAATCATGGATAGGTTAGATAACATGGAGAGGAAAAATCAGTGGGAGAATCAACAACAACAACCCCCGATAAGAAACTCAAATTTTAGGAAGAACCATAATACTGCAAAAAATGCTATACCAGACCAATAGATTAGGCCCCCCTTCCATGAAAACTATGTTGAGTATTCACAAAACCAAGAAGCAGAGGATGATACCTAGATTAACTTACTAGAAACCACAAAGGAAGACATTGTTTTTCTTACTCAAGAAGAACACGAGTTATATATGCTTCAACAGTTACAATTATAATCTGGTGAATCTTTTGATTTGAAACAGGGATATGAGTCATCTATATATGAGGTACATAAACAATATAGCTTGAGAAGTAATAAGAATAACGAGACTCCCATTAAAAGATCCATCCAAACCGAGACTAAGATAATAAAAGAAGCTCCAGTTAACAAAGTATTGCAAATTCTCCCTAGGGGAACACTTGATCCTTCAACCCCTAGGATTGTCGATATAACCTCCACGAAAATCCAAACAGAGCCAATCATTGAAAACAATCAAGATAAAAGAAATCAAGGAAAAACAATAGAAACACAGACTGAAATTCATACTACTGAGAAATAGGATAAAGGCACTCAAACTGCACACATTACGGAAGATCTGAATCAAACAAACAAACCTCAGCTCCCTTTCAATATTAAAAATGAAAAAGATAAATTAAATATATCAGTTCTTTTGACCGAACTGGTAATAGGTCACAAATAACTAAGACATTGAACATAGGAGAGGGAGAGGATTTTGTTAATTTGAATGATGACCAACCTAAATTTTTTTTGGCCCTGAGGCCAAGGGAATTCATCAGCAAGGGGGAGTTCCTCCTTTTTACATCATCCTAAACATTTATGATAAAATTTTGCATAACGGTATGTTGGACTCAGGAGCATACCACAATCTCATGCCAAAGGAAATAATGGAAAGATTGAACCTAGACATTACTAAGCCTTATAAGGATTTATTTTCTTTTAACTCCAGCCAGGTTAAATGCCTTGGTCTAATCAAAGACTTATGTGTGTCTCTTATCTAGTTCCATGCAAAGATAATTTCAATGGACATTGTAGTTGCAAACATCCCACCAAAATATGCAATGCTACTATCTCACTCATGGGGAGCAAAACTGCAGGTATCTTTGTAGTTGGATATGCCTTATACCACAATGTCTATTTTTGGCCAACCAAGAAAATTATATAGGGAGACCTTGATGAAGTACATGGTTAGTAGTGAGGAAAAGCCACAAAAATTTCCCATATACTCCATGCATTCAGATATGGACTCTTTCATCTTATACAATGCAGAAAGTGATAAAAAGGAAATCACAGCCAAAGATCTTAAGTATAGAACAGCTGATAGTGAGAACATATTCCATGAGTCACTTTGGAATTTAGGCTTTGATGGGTCTGTAAATAGGTTAGGAGTTGATGCAGGAGTGTGGATCCATAATATGGAAAATAACCATGTTGAGGGACCTGCTTTCAGATTTAACTTCAAATGTACCAATAACATGGCCAAATATGAAGCCCTAATTCCAGGGTTAACATTGGTTTGGAAATTGGGAGCCAAAAGAGTTTCCATCATGGGAGGCTCGGAGCTAATTATTAAACAGATTAGTGGTGAATATTCTCTCAACAACCCTAGGCTTGGTAGATGTAGGGATATTGTTTTAGACTTTATCAAGGACCTCTTGGAATCAAACTTTGCTATCATTCCTAGAAAATAAAACATGCAGGCCCACAGTCTGGCTACCTTTGCTAGTAATTGTAAATTTCCATTTCAACAAAACCACCAATACACTACAGAAGTCAGAGATAGGCATGTTATACCAGACAACCTTAAGTATTGGCAGGTTTTATCCTAGGACTCTCAGATCTATGATTTCATGAACAATGAAGGTGAATTTCAGAATTGTAAGATGGATACTGACTGTACAATAGATAAAAATATAGAAAGTAGTTTGGATGTAAATACTTTGAATATAGGTAAACCAAATAAATTTACTAGTGTAGAAATAGATATTTTAGAAAAGGTTGAGATAGATGAAATAATGGATGATGATCCTAAGATTCTTAATTTGAAAAATAACTTTTTCTAAAGGATTAGTACCTTTAGAGGATTTGTTTGATTCTAATGATGTAGCTAGGAAACCCAAGATGGAACCTATAAGAGCTGACATAGAAGAAGTTAATATAGGAACTGAAGATGATCCAAAACTCATTAAGCCTTACCCCCAGAGGAAAAGGTCAAGTTTATCAATCTATTTAAGGAGTTCCAAGATGTATTTGCCTAGAATTATGAAGACTTAAAATCCTATGACACCAGCATAATCCAACACAAAATAACTCTAAAAGAAGATCATTAAACTTTCAAATAGAAACTTAGAAGGATAAACCCAGTTATTATGCCATCCATAGAAAAATAGGTTAAAAGAATGTTTGATGCACAAATAATAACCCCCATTAGATACTCAAACTAGATTTCAAACTTAGTTACAACTGGGAAAAAGACATGTGAAATTAGACTTTGTGTAGATTTTAGAAACTTAAACAAGGTCTCTTTAAAAGACAACTACCCCTTAACAAAAATGGCCCATATATTGCAGAGGGTAGTGGGCTCATCTAGGATTTCACTGTTAGATGGATTCTCTGGGTATAACCAGATCTTAGTCCAACCTGAGGACCAAGCCAAAACTACATTTACTACTCCTTGAGATACCTTCATGTATTTGAAAATGCCCTTTGGATTAATGAATGCAGGTGCCACATTTCAAAGAGCTATGGATATAGATTTTTCCAAGGAAATCCATGATTTCCTAGTAGTATACCAAGATGACATCACAGTCTTCTCTAAATCTGACAATGAACACTTAGACCACCTCAAAAGAGTATGTATCAAATGCAGGAAATTTGGGATTTCTTTAAATCCTAAAAAGACACTTTTCGATCTTGAAAAGGGAAAGCTGTTAGGACACATCATATCTAAAGATGGGATTAGGATAGACCCTGCTAGAATACAAGCCATTTTGACCATTTCCCATCCCTGAAACATTAAAGAGCTAAAATCATTTCTAGGTAGGATTAATTTTCTTAGGAGATTCATCTCAAATCTAGCAAAATTAATTATGGAATTAAATAACTTGCTAAGAAAGGACTCAAAAATTAAATGGAGATTGGAGGCCAAACAATCATTTGCGGCTATTAAGGAAGAATTAACGAAGACTCCAGTCCTAATTAGTTCTGACTTTATCAAATATTTTATCATTTTTTCTTTTTCTTCAGAACAAACCATTACAAAAATCTTGCTACAAAAGAACAATCAAGGATATGAACAGCCAATAGCATTCTTTAGTAAATCTTTAAGAGATGCCACACTCAAATACAATATCATGGAAAAAAAAGCTTTAGCTTTGGTTAAGGCTATCAAATATTTCAGAGTATGCATTTTGTACTCTAACATTATTGCTTATGTTCCAAACTCTATAGTTAAGGACATTTTGACTCAAAATGAGCTTGAAGGAAAAAGGGGCAAATGGATTGCCACAATATTGGAATATGACATAGAGATAAAACCTACCAAGCTCATCAAAGGCCAAGGTTTAGCCAAACTCATGGTTGAATCGAACTGTTAGGTTGTTCATGTCAACTTCATTAGTCCCCTTGATTATCAGGAAGAGATGGCAACTCCATAGATCAATGAACCTTTTATTGATTAACCATGGTATGCAAATACTACATTTTTATTACTAAACTTACAAGCTCCTCCTTGATTGACAAGAACTAAAGCTAGATTATTAAAAATGAAATCATTGAGATATTGTGTTGTAGATAATGCATTGTTTTGGAAAGACAGTAGTGGTATTCTCTTAACATGTTTATTAAAAGATGAAGCTGACAAGATTTTGCAAGAGTTTCATGTAGGGGATTTTGGAGGACACATTTACTGGAAAAGTATCGTTGACAAGATTCTGAGGGTTGGTTTTTATTGGCCTACTTTTTTTACAGATGTTAAGAAACATGTGCCCTCCTGTCATAAATGCCATATTTTTTAGGGAAAGAGGAAAATTTTACCCTTTCCCCTTAAGCCAATTTCCACTCAGATGCCATTTCAACAATGGGGATTAGACTTCATTGAGAAATACACCCAGCCTCCTCCACTCAATATAAGTGGATTCTAACAACCTGTTGACATGGCAAATGTACACTATGCCAACAAGCCTGGGAACTAACCTGATCACAAGCCCCAATTAGACTTGCTTTCGTTTGGATTGGCCAGCTCCGACAGGTTTTAAGGGACCCCGTAAACCTCTTGAACATGTCGAAAGATTGCTTCCGGGAGGAAGACTTCAATTAAATCAACAAAGATAAAATAGCTAACCTCTATGTATTAAATCCTATCTATCCTACTTCTAACTACTCTAATCTATCCTACAAGATCATGATTTAGAGATTTAAACATCATATATATGTTTAGCAAGAACGTGATAAAGAAGGTTAAACATTGTGCATAGATTCAAGTCCAAATGAATCAATCACTAAATTCATAGCTGGACAAGCCTATATTAAAGCTAAATTGCAATCCAATCACTCATATAGGAATCCACATTCTTATATGGAATTAAAATTGCAATTGATGTTTAATTTAGTTTCAAATTGGAGACCATTCACAAGTTAACCATGAAACTGAATCACATCCAATTTAACAAGACTAATAGTGAACTGTAAGTCATCAATATGCATAAATATAAATCATATTTACATTCATGCTAGTAACAACACTCTGATCCAAAACAATACAATGATTCTAAAACTAATGGCTCCTTCTTCCCTCAAAAACAGTCCTCCTCACTCACAATAAAGCAACACTATTCTTCTCGAAAATCAAAAAGCCATTTCTCCTCTTCGGAGGTAATACTTATGCAAAAATCCCTGACTCTATATCTACCCTACCTCTTCATCTTCCCACTATTTTAGATCTACAAATCAAATACACAGAGAAGGACCACCAGCGTGACCGCTGGCACGTAGAAAGCATAACGGCCGGATTGATTCCTTCCCTAAGGAAGAGAATAGATGTTGGAAAAAGGGGGACTATATGTTTCCTTCTCATGATGAAGACCGGGATAGCTCTACCTACAAAATGTGCAGGCAACGCGTGGGATTCCAACCCAGAATGCTTGCAACTAGACCCTTAAACGTAGTGCTTCTGCATACAATGGCTCTTCGAATCCCCTCCTGCATCCTTTGCCTCTGGCCTATAGAGATAGCCATTATTAGCTTCATGACTATGAACAATATAACATAAATATTCATATAAAGCACAAGTGCTGCCTTCTACACTGAAAACCCAATCCCTTTGTTATTTCGGAAAATTTGGAAAACACAGGAAAACAAGGAAAACCCTGCCCTGATCACTCAAACCGGACCTCACATGTTATATATCAGCACTTATAAATATCGTTGGGTTCAGCATATCGCATATCGCAATATGCATGAGCCTGGGGCTCTGCAGATATGCGATATGTGATATGGCCCCAGAACCAAAAACATATATATATATATATATATATATATATATATATATATATATATATATATATATATATATATATATATGTTAATACTGCTGGCGGGTCTGCAACACAGGCTTGCCTTTGAAAACTGAGATTTCAATATTTTTGAGAAACAAAGGAGTATACGGGGAAAACCATGTCCAGCCATAACGCCGGACTTGAAACGTTATACGCTCAAGTTCATAGAAATCGGCAGATCCACCACATCGCTGCGCACACTGTGTATAAGGCCCATGCTCCACCGATACGTGATATGCGATGCGGCCCCAGACCCGACAATGTATATAATGTGGTTAATAATGTCGTCAGGTCTAGAGGCGAGTGGCGTGCCATATATATATGCATAAACCTTGGACTTAGGCAAATTGCGATGTGCGATGAGGCTTTCAGACTTGAAAATATATATATCATATTTGATAGGTCGGTGGGTCTGCTATATTACTGCAAGTAATATGTATAAGGCCCGGGGCTCCGCCGATATACGATATGCGATTGGGGACAGACCCGACAATATATACAATGTGGTTCATAGGGTCAGCAGTTCCGAAGACCAGGGTTGCATTGTTTATACACTTGGCTTTAGGGCTTGGCTGATAGCGAATTGTGGTGGGCTACGGACCCGAAACATATACATTTGAGTTAATAAAACCCGTCCGGTTCTGAAGCCGTGAATGCATTGTGTTATTTGCGATGGGCCCAGTAGGGTTTACGCCTGTTTTGTGGAGTATTTCGGTTATGAGGAATTATGATAGAAAAAGGACACGATGGAATATTTCAAGAGCTAAGCACAACGACGATTATTATAAGGGTGGGGGTGATTGTTTGTGCGGGCATAAACATATCATGCATGTTTCTGAAGATTAAAAGGTCCTTATGGAGGGAGTGAACAAAGGGCTAGGTTGTGTCAAGAATGAACCATTGGAGTAGAGGTTTGTTCAATGGCTTAGCCATCAGGCATGGAAAATCTGACTCGACAAAGAGTTAACATCCTTGTGATAAAATAGATAATTCTAACAAATGAGAAATCAAACTTCTAGGGGACCCATTCAAAAACTTGCTATCAGAGCATGTTTTTTTTGGACACAGATTTTCATTGATGTCAATATGGCAATATTAGAGGAGCAGACAGAGCCAAGAGGAGCAGATGGAGCCAGGAGGAACAGCAAAATAGAGCCATCGGAGCAGATGGAGACAAGAGGAGAAAATATGCCACAGATAACACTATCGGGAGCCATCAGAGGAAAAAACACATCTATATGCATGTATTTAAACACTATCGGGAGTCCATAACACTATCGGTGGCAAAAACCATGCATATATGTGTTTAACACTATCGGAGGCACAAACAGAGGCTAAGGCATCTACATAGGAAAATACACTATCGGAGGTAGAAAGCGGACCTGAATTTTTTATGAACGGGAGCGTTGAGTCTTATCGGGTCCAGCACACTATATCACATCGGAACTTTAGGAGCAGGTGCTACAATACATCAAGTGGACCATTGCGATCACCGATAGCAATTATCACATCAGAAATTCAGAGCAGAAGTCATATAGTGGTAAGTGGTCCCTTTGCGATTGCCAATAGCAATATCACATTGGACCACCACCAAGGGCAACCCCCGATTGCGATGAACTGTTGCGGACCCGACGAGTATATCAACTAATTCTTAATATCATATTTCATCCGCAGTGATCGCAAGTCCTAAAGGAAAGGCATGGAAGATGCATAAGGTTTATCGGGCTGGGAGAGTAGGCTTAAGCAGTAAGTGGTAATGCTTTCACCACCCTTGGGAGTCAAGTGGTATTCGTACACAGGCTCGTGATTCCATTAGCACTGTGATGCGTGCCGGCAGGGAACATTTGAAAACCACTTTATCGCGAGTTAACGTGCGGGCGGTTCGCGGGATCAAGAGGAGCGAACATCGTCAGATCGCCTGATGAATGATCGGACGACAAGTTTAACTTTACGTGCTTTTTTTTAATGATATGACAGGAGAATGGTTGAGAAGTTTAACGTCATCAGATCGCCTGATGAATGATTGGATGGCAGGTTTAACTTCACATGTTTTTTGACTGTATGACATGGCATGTGGGACCTCTATACAGCTATAGCCTCGTTTATATGGTTTTTGTGAAGTAATAAGTCTATGAATAAAATATTCTCCGACATATATATTTTTCATATACAAGTCGGCCTCTCCTCCATGTGACATGTCCCTTGGTGATAGGAAGAAGTCATATATATATATATATATATATATATATATATATATATATATATATATATATATATATATATATATATATATATATATGTTGAAATGCTTCATTTCTGGAATTGATCTCGGACATCTATATTACGAACAAATAACAGTTCATGACTCGTGAACTTGAAAAGAAAAAAGGGGGACCTCTCTAATATTTTTTTTCTTTTTAATAAGTAGCATTCCTATTGTAATTCGGCCCCTCTTCCTCTTGAACATGTCCCGTGAAGCATTGGTTAATTCGAGCGTAGAGGAAGCTAAAGTGAATGGAGGAGGGAAGCCAGAAGGTCGAGCGAGTGTTGAGAAAGTCGAAGCTCAAGCGAGGGAGAAGGAAGCCAAAGAGCCAGCGAGTAAGCGAAAACAAATGGACAAAGGCATGAGAATGTATAAAACAGTATAGACAAAGAGTTGTTGGTGCTACTGTTGTGGTGAAGAACTAGAGGGTGAGGTAGTAGAAGCAGCAAAGGCAAAAGAGGCAGAAAAAGCAGCGGAGGCTATAGAGGCAGCATAAGCAGTAGAGGCAGGAGGGTAGGAGTGAGTGAACCTCAGCTGAATAGAATGTAGCAGCATACTAGTGTATACCAAGATTGGGTTGGATCCCAAGAGGTTGGAGCCTCAGAACTGAACAGGACTAAAGTCATTGGGGGTAGGTGCTCCTATGTGCAGAACCATTACAAAACAGAGTTGGTGCTCTAGAGGTTTGAGCCTCACTAAAATCCAAGTTGGAGCTTGGAAACTATTCACAATCAGATTTATACTTATATTGTATTTAGTTCATTGCAGTGACTTGAGTTTTAATAAAAGAATTAATTCCAACTGTTGTTTTCTGTGTTCTATGTATACACATACAATCTATATATGTTTTTTGCAATCACTAGAACAATAAAAAAATAACAAGAAATACTGATTCATCCCCCCTCTCAGTATTTCCAACAATTTGTATCAGAGCAAGCTTCTTCATACTAGCCTAACAACTTGAAGAAGGATCCGCAACCATGATGAGAAATCACGAAGCATCAGGAAGACCTCCTTTATTCGATGACACTAACTTTGGTTTCTGGAAGAAAAGAATGACCTACTACTTAATGTCCCTTGGACCTAAAGTCTGGCATTTTGTTCAAAATGAATACAAAACAACTTCCAATATTCCAACAAACCTAGATGAGAGGAAAGCCTACATCGCAAATGCAAAGGCCATGAACTCCATCACTAGTGGAATCACTGATTCCGAGTTTACAAAAATCATGCACTGTACCTCTGCCAAAGAAATGTGGGAGAAGCTAGTTGGCTTGTACGATCGAGACTCAAAAGTCAAAAAGGAAAAGCTTCAAACTCATAGAAGACAATTTGAAAGTTTGAGGATGGAAGATGAAGAAGATATTGCAGCATACCTCCTCCGAGTAGCTGAAGTGGTAAATTCCCTGAAAGGATTGGATGAAAAAGTTGAAGAAAGTACCATTGTTCAAAAGGTATTAAGGTCTCTTATAGATAGATTTGACTGCAAAATAAGTGCTATAGAAGAAGCAAAGGATCTAGATACCCTCAAAATGGATGAACTCCATGCAATTCTCACTGCCTATGAAATGAGGAAAGGTGGCCCAAGCTCCAAAGATGCAACATTCAAGGCCTCAAAGTCAAAGAAGGGGAAAGAAAGGAATGACTGTAGTGATGAGATAGATGTGGAATCTGAATTGGCTCAATTTGTACGAAAGCTGAAGAGAGGATCTAAGCTTAAAGGCAAGTATCCTCTTATTTGTTTTAAATGTGGTAAAATAGGTCATTATGCAGCAAAATGTCCTCATAAACATGACAGTGATGACGAAGGAAATTCTAAAAGAATGGCACACAAAAAGAAAGGGTTCAATAAGAAAAAATGCTTCTCCAAGCAAGATGAGTCTGATGAGGATGAGTTTATGGTCATCAAAAAGAAATCAGATGAGGAAAGTGATCATGATGAAAGCCAAGAAACATTATTCATGGCACTCGCAGATGATGATGACTCAGGGCTGGAAGGAAATGTAGATGAACTGTTAATTAGCGCCATTGAAGAAAATGAAAAACTACGGAACAAACTCATTTCTCTCAAAGTGGAAAATGAGGAAATATGAAGGAGAGAAGATTTCTTGGAAGCAAATCTTAAAGAAAAAAAAGAGACTTGTGAAGAACGTGAGGCCAAAATAGTGTCTCTAAGAAAGGAGTTGGAGCAAATTAAAAAGGGCTGTAAAAGCTCTCAAATACTTGAGACTATTCTGAAAAATCAAAAACCTCAACGTGACAAGTCTGGAATAGGTTTCAAAGGAGAATCCTCAAGCACTAAGAATAGTGTGAAAAGCTATGCCGATGCACTTTCCTGCAATCCAAAAGATGAAAAAGTATGTTATCAAAAGTGCATCCCAGATCCCAAGAATGAAGACAAAATTACTCCAAAGAAGAATGTGGAGTCGAATCATGGACACTACAGCAAATACAAACTTGTACTCCACCAAGGGCCCATCACAAATCCAAAGAACGAGGGAGGAGTAATTCCCAGGACAGAAATCGACTCAAACCGTGGTTGCTTCAACAAGTACAAAACCATCTTTCTTGGACACTTCTTTCACTGTAAAAACTTCGGTCATCAAGCCAAACATTGTATGGCTCGTAGAAGTGGAAAGACAAAGCCAAAGGACTGAATAATAAACTCATATGCCCCCAAAAGGTAGGACAAATCAAAACCTTCAATTCATTTGATCCCTTGACCAAATTTGATCTGATTTTCTCTTTCTACTACAATAATGGACACTATGAACAAGACTTCCCACTTAAAGAAAGAAAGACGAGTAGCAAGAACTCCAGCATGGACAAGTGCGACCTAGCTCTATATTCTCAAAATAATGAAAACCAGTGGTTTGTAGATAGTGGGTGCTCCAGACACATGACAGGAGACAGGAGGAAGTTTTTCTCATTGGGAAAAAAGGAAGGGAATGTGTCCTTTGGAAGCGGATTTGGCAGAATTGTAGGAAAAGGAAAAGTTACTATGATCAATGGAAAAGGAAAAGCTCAAGATGCTCTGCTGGTTGACGGACTCAAACACAACCTCCTGAGTGTCAGCCAAATCTGTGATCAAGTACATAAGGTTGTTTTCAACACCAAAGACTATGAAATAAGGAACTCTGCCTCATGGAAACTTTTGGCAAAAGGGGTGAGAACACCAGACAACATTTACATTCTGAACAAGATTCAAGAAAATAAATGCCACTTGAGTTAGACAGATGAGAGTTGGCTGTGGTACAAGCGACTTGGACATACAAGCTTCAAAAATCTGATCAATATCAGCAATATCAAAGCTGTACGAGACATCCCAAGGATGTTCAAACCAAATCAAGTAGTATGTGGTCCATGTCAACATGGAAAGAAGACCGGAATCAGCCACAAGACAAAGGAGCTCTATACATCGAAGCCCTTGGAGATCATCCATGCTGATGTGTGTGTGCCAACTAGAAATCAAGCACTCAAAAGAGAAAGGTACTTTGTGTTATTTGTTGATGATTATACTAGAATTATGTGGATATATTTCATAAAGTATAAATATGAAACTTTTGATTGTTTTAAGAATCTAAAAGCCCTTGTAGAAAATGAAAAAGATTCAAAAATTAAGTGCCTCAGAACAGATAGAGGAGGAGAATTCACATCAAACGAGTTTAGTGAGTTCTGTAATATTCATGGAATTAAAAGGGAATTATCGTTTGCCAGGACACCTCAGCAAAATGGGGTAGTTGAAAGATTAAATCGAATAGTCCAAGAAATGGCAAGAACAATGTTATTAGCAGCAGACTTACAGCCTAGATTCTGGAGAGAAGCAGTAGGGACAACTGTCTATACATTAAATCGAACTCAATTAAGACAAAATTGTGAAAAAACTCCTTATGAGCTATGGAAAGGAAGACTTGCTTCGATGAAGTACTTCAAGATATTTTGAAAAGCAAGTGTTTTATCAAAATAAATGATGGCTCACCCAGAAAGTTTGATTCTCAGGTTGATGAAGGGATATTTCTTTGATACTCTACACGGAGCAAGGCTTACAAGTGCTACAATTATCGACTAAAGAGAATAGTGGAAAGCATTGATGTAAAGGTTGATGAAGATCTTCTAGAAAGGGAAATTCAAGAACATGAAGATGACTATCTCATTCAAGAAGAAGAACCTAAAGAAGAAGTAATAGATGAGAAAGAAGAAGAAGAAGAAGAGGAAAGAGAACCACCTAATACCCCTTCAAAGATGAAGTATGTCCAAAGAAATCATCCAAAAGAGCAGATCATTGGTGATAGAGATGAAGGTGTGTAGACCCGAACAAGGATATCAATCACACCCAAGAGAAAAGTCATTGCCCTCCTATCTATGATCAAACCAGAAACATTTGCAGAAGCAAGTAAGGATCCTCATTGGGTAAAAGCCATGGAAGAGGAAATGTCCTAGATTGAGAAGGACAAGACATGGGAGCTGGTACCTCGTCCAAAGGATAAAAACATAATAGGAACCAAATGGGTGTTCAAAAATAAAATGAATGAGGAAGGACAGGTTCTCATAAACAAGGCAAGACTTGTTTGCAAAGGCTATTCACAAATTGAAGGAGTTGACTTTGAAGAGACATTTGCACCAGTGGCCCGTGTGGAAGCTATCAGGATGTTCTTGGCATTTTCTTGCTCAAGAGGATTCAAAATCTATCAAATGGATGTGAAATCAACATTTCTAAATGGGGAAATCAAGGAGGAAGTCTGCATGGAGCATCCAGAAGGTTTTGATCTAACAACAGGAAAGGACTTAGTTTGTAAGTTGAAAAAGGCTTTATATGCGTTGAAACAAGCTCCTAGAGCTTGGTATGAAAGACTAGATCACTATCTACAACAACAAGGCTTCAAAAAGGGAGTGGCTAGAAGCAATCTATACGTAAAGACAAATCAAGGTAAGTTACTAGTTTCTCTTGTTTATGTCGATGATCTGATTTTTGCTAGTAATAATGATGAAATGAGCCATGAATTTTCTCAAAGAATTTCAAAAGATTTTGAGATGTCAATGATAGGAGAGTTGTCCCACTTCCTTGGACTTCAAGTATCTCAAACCAGAGTAGGATTGTGTATATATCAATCCAAATATCTAAAAGACATGCTCAAAAAATATGGAATGGAGGACTATGCACCCGTGAGCACACCTATGAGCACAAACTGAAAATTGAGCAAAGATGATGAATCCCCTCTAGTATATGCAACTCATTACAGGTCAATGATTGGAGCCCTTCTATACTTAACAGCTACACGACCAGACATAATGCAAGCAGTAGGAATGGTGGGAAGATTTCAATCTCCTCCCAAACAATCCCATTTATTAGCTATAAAAAGTATTCTCAAATATCTGAAGGGAACTTCTGATTTCGGTCTTTGGTACCCAAAGAACTCAACACTGACTGTAACTGCATACACTGATGCTAATTGGGCTGGAAGTATAGATGATTGGAAAAGTATGAGTGAAAATGCATTCTTCCTAGGAGATTGTTTGGTATCCTGGCTCAACAAAAAGCAGTCATCCATATCATTATCCACAGTCGAAGCTGAGTATATTGTTGCAGCAGATTGTTGTACTCAGATACTATGGATGAAGGAAGCTCTAAAAGATGTTGACATATGTACAGATCAACCAATTACCATCTATTATGACAACACAAGTGCCATCAGTCTCAGCAAAAATCCTGTGATGCACTCAAGAACCAAACACATAACAATCAAGTATCATTTCCTCTGTGAGCAAGTAGCTGAAAAAAATATCGTCCTGAAATATATCAGTACTAAGGAGCAGATAGATAATATTTCCACGAAACCTCTTCCTCGAGAAGCATTTGAACATCTGCGTCAAAAGATGGGGGTTATTTCTTTATCATCACTCAAGTTCATTCATAGAGATGTAGCAGGACAAGGGGAATAGTTTGACAGGGGGAGTCCATATGCATTCCTTTTCCATTGATGTCAAAGGGGGAGAGAGCAGAAGAATATTGCCATCAATAACAAAGGGGGACATTGATGGACACAGATTTTCATTGATATCAATATGGCAATATTAGAGGAGCAGATGGAGCCAAGAGGAGCCAAGAGGAGTAGATGGAGCCAAGAGGAACAGCAGAACAGAGCCATCAGAGCAGATGGAGACGAGAGGAGAAAATATGCCACAGATAACACTATCGGGAGCCATCAGAGGAGAAAACACATATATATGCATGCATTTGAACACTATCGGGAGTCCATAAAACTATCGGCAACAAAAACCATGCATATATGTGTTTAACACTATCAGAGGCACAAACGGAGGCCAAGGCATCTACATAGGAAAATACACTATCGAAGGCAAAAAGCAGACCTGAATTTTTTATGAATGGGAGTGTTGAGTCCTATCGGGTCCAGCACACTATATCGCATCGACACTTCAGGAGCAAGTGCTACAATACGTCAAGTGGACCATTGTGATCACCGATACCGATTATCGCATTGGGAATTTGGAGCAGAAGTCATACAATGGTAAGCAACCCCTTTGCGATCACCGATAGCGATATAGCATCGGACCTCCGCCAAGGGCAACCCCCGATTGCGATGAACTGTTGTGGACCCGACGACTATATCAACTACTGCTTAATATCATATCACATCCGCAGAGATTGGAAGTCCTAAAGGGATGGCACGAAAGATGCATAAGGTTTATTAGGCAGGGAGAGCAGGCTTAAGCGATAAGCGGTAATGCTCGCACCGCCCTTAGGAGTCAAGTGGTATTCATACATGGTCTCACAATTCCATTAGAACTGTGATGCATGGCGGTAGGGAATAGTTGAAAACCGCTTTATTGCGAGTTAATGCGTGGGTGGTTCATGGTATCAGGAGGAGTGAACATCGTTGGATCGCCTGATGAATGATCAGATGGAAGGTTTAACTTCACGTGTTTTTTTTTACTGATGTGACAGGAGAATGGCAAAGAAGTTTAACATCATCGGATTTCCTGATGAATGATCGGAAGGTAGGTTTAACTTCCCATGTTTTTTGACTGATATGACGTGGCATGTGGGACCTCTATATGGCTATAGCCTCATTTATATGGTTTCCGTGAAGTAATAAGTTTGTGAATAAAAGATTCTCTGACATATATATTTTTCATATACAAGTCGACCTCTCCTCCCTATGAACATGTCCCTTGGTGATAGGAAGAAGTCATCTATATATATATATATATATATATATATATATATATATATGTGTGTGTGTGTGTGTGTGTGTGTGTGTGTGTGTGTATGTTGAGATTCTTCATTTCTGGAATTGATCTCAGGCATCTATATTATGAACAAATAACAGTTCACGACTCGTGAACTTGAAAAGAAAAAAGGGGGACCTCTCTGATATTTTTTTCCTTTTTAATAAGAATCATTCCTATTGTAATTTGGCCCCTATTACTCTTGAACATGTCCCGTGAAGCATTGGTTAATTCGAGCGCAGAGGAAGCTAAAGCGAATGGAGGAGGGAAGCCAGAAGGTCGAGCGAGTGTTGAGGAAGTCGAAACTCAAGCAAGGGAGAAGGAAGCCAAAGAGCCAATGAGTAAGCGGAAACGAATGGACAAAGGCATGAGAATGTATAAAACAGTAAAAATAGAGAGTTGTTGGTGCTATTGTTGTGGTGAAGATCCAGAGGCTGATGTAGTAGAAGCAGCAGAGGAAAAAGAGGCAGAAAAAGCAGCGGAGACTGTAGAGGCAGCAAAATCAGCAGAGGCAGGAGAGTAGGAGTGAGTGAACCTCAGCTGAATAGAGTGTAGCAGCGTACTAGTGTATACCAAGATTGGGTTGGAGCCCAAGAGGTTGGAGCCTCAGAACTGAACAGGAATGAAGTCATTGGGGGTAGGCGCTCCTAAGTGCAGAACCACTACAAAAAAGAGTTCGTGCTCTAGAGGTTGGAGCCTCACTAAAGTCCAAGTTGGAGCTTGGAAACTATTCACAATCAGATTTATACTTATGTTGTACTTATTTCATTGCACTGTATTGAGTTTTAATAAAATAATTAATTCCAGCTGTTGATTTCTTTGTTCTGTGTATACATATACATATTTATATATGTTTTGGCAATCACTAGAACAATCAAAAAAATATATAAGAAATATTGATTCACCCCCCCCCCCCCCCTCTCAGTATTTCCAACAGTTTTAATAGGGTGGTAGTTGTGGCCACAACAAATGGTGAACCATTGGGTGAACCAGTTATCTTTGTTTCCAAATAACCTTCAGATCGATAGAACATCAGGATGTTAAAATAAACTTGAAATTCAAACTATATAGATGGACAAGCATGGGTTCCACTTAAACATTACTGCTTCACAAGGGATAGAGACAAATTGCTTCTACTTACTGATATGATTTTCACAGGCATTCTCCAATGGTAGTATTATGGGGTTTATTGACCTTCCTTTAATTTTTTCCCACTTTCAAAAATCCTTTTGCAGCTATCAGTGGTCTGTCCATACCTGTTTAGGTGTGTACCTCAGCTCTTTATTGCTCATCAAACTTGATGTATAGATGTCTATCTTGCACTTTATATGAGAAATTCAGTGCTATATTTTCATTGATTGAATGGGGCACAGTCATGGATCATGCCATATTTTTAAACCGTTTAAGAAAGCTTGGGCTTGTTGTGTCAACTAGTACTCTGAGCCCAACAATAGTCCTTACTCTAACCGGCTTCCCAAATAGCCTGTCCTTCTAGATTGGCAGAAGGACTTGACATTTCATTTCTTTTTAAATAAGTCCTTCAAATTTCATGCACAAGGACTAGAGCACAATTAGATTTTCCACATGGTATGAGACAGTGAGCTTAGCCCATGAAAGGAGGTTTACTTGTGAGTAACATGTATTGGACCATTTAGTGTGGTGGATGGGATCAATGGAGAATGATTGTAAATCTTACAAGCAAGTATTGGCTAGGTCTGAGTGGGATTTATTTAAATGCAGCATTCCTCCATGCCAGTCCAGCTATAGTTACACATTTTTTTGTTTTATAAAGATGCCCTTACATGCTCCAGATATCCAAGTTATCAACATATCTCACATAGTTCCCAACAGATGCCCATTAGGGGTTTCAGTTTTCATTCCACTGATAATTCTTAAGTGCTCATGAGAAAATAGAAAGTTTGTTTTATTTGCAGGGAAATGATGGATTCAGGAAAAGTTGAATCACCAGTGAGTTAATCAGGAAGGGAAAGGCCGAGAGTGATGAATGAGGGCATATCTAAAAGGTAGAACAAGACTAGAGGATCCTATCAGCTCGTTGAAAAGGAATGTAATTCAAAACAACAGGAAAATAGACTTTGCAAAAAATGAAAGGAAAGGTCAAGAATACAACTACGCTAACAGCAAAATGAAATGAACTCTAACCTACTCAGGGGGTAACCACAATGTGGTGGCTACTGGAAGTATCTCTTGAGATGCTAGCCATTAACAAGGAGTTTTTCAGTTTCTCCCTGTATGGTTTTCAATCTGTAAATTTCATGACCAATTTTTTCCACAACTTGGAATGAGCTCAGCCATGAATGTCGTGATTTTGTGTGCTTACCTGTTGGCTCACTCATGAGAGATGAAAAGTAAATAAATTTCTCAATGAAATATATCACCTCATATTCAGTTCCATTTATAAGTTTTTCATGCTCCCTTTTGTTAATGGCTATGTTTCTGGGTGTTCTTTTGCAACGCAAGAACTCTAGGATTTGATTATCACCTTCGAACACCTTCCAATTCGGGATGTTATTAGTTACGAATGATCTGAAAATCAAATCAACATAAAATTTATTCTTGTTTAATCTAAGATTAGGCAAAAGTTTCGCAGCCATAGTAGCCATCAGATCAGAAACGTGGTTATACTTTCGAGGAATGTATGTGACACTGAAAGAATCAAAATTGTCAATTAAACTCCATACCTCATGTTGGTACCTCACCAGGTGTGGCGGACTGCAGTGTATCTTTTTCTTTACCTGGTCCACCATTATCTGTGGGTCATCAAAAACTCTGAGATTTTTTACATTCCTTTCAATGGCTCTTCTCAGGCCCTTCAGCAAGCCTTCATGTTCTGCTATGTTATTGGTGTGTGTGCATTCCAACCGACTGGCCATCAGACGTTGGTTCCTTAGGGGGTCAATGAAAATGCTCCCAGCACCTGCACTTTCAAGACAGTTAGAGTCAGCAAAGTGGAGTGTCCTGAAAATAAACTCTAATGTTACACTAAAATAACTACTTCCTATGAAATTAGTCCTATCATCTATTATAATACAATGTAATTCATCAGTTGGATTATGGGGGTGTTTAATTCTTTCTTCCAACTATGTGTTTTTCAAAGCCTCCTTGACTGTTTCTGCATGGCACTCCCCGAAACAGGTTTCTGTGGCATAAACATCGAAACTGTAATTCCCAAGGATAGAGTTATAGAACATTACAGGTTTATTGGGGTTTTTTGGTTCCATTACCACATACTTCATGTATCTTTCCCAGTCCACTCTCAGCATATCACTTTTTCCCCTCTAAGGCAACAAAAGATGGGACCAATCAATTGAGAAATATCCATTTAGATTTGATGACTAGTCCTTACTAAGAACCATCCCATAAGCCTTAGGTATATCCACTACCACTATATCAATGACTTGAGTGTATTGAGGCTTGGTAGCCATCTGAATCAACACAACATTCAACTCCCCAATAACTCTCACAATCATTCTGTCCAACTGCATAATTCGAGTTTCAGTTTTATCGGGTATTTCATGATGTCTCTTAGCAATAGTGTGAGGCATAATAGTGGATGACGCGCGAAAGTCTACCAAGCAATTATGCACATTCTTGTTGAATATTTCCAATGTGATAAGGAAGGGTGGAGTCATAGATTTTGACTTCCTCCCTATCATGGCTACACTGACATCTTGGGGCTTTCGATTCATTTTAGACAACATGGCCTCCATAGTTGATGTTATTTGGGCTGCGCTAGTTATACTAATAGGGTTGGACACTAGCTTCTTGGTTTGGGTGTTTGCGGTGATGGTGGTTTTGCAGTTCCGCTCATTCATAGATTTCAGCAGCAAATCTCTTTGCTGCATTAATTTCAACAAGTCAAAATATGTGATATTAGCCCTTGATATTATCAACAATATTGTAATCAATGTTATAAATAGGATATGGTAGAGTAAATATACCTATTTTTCCATTCTTAGATGGGAGTTTACCATCTTGAGTAGCTTTTGTTGCAGTGGGAGATGCATTTTCTTTCTCTAGGTGACTTGCAATAGGGGCATTCTTGGATTGACCAATAGGTCTACTATTCTAGACAGGAATTCTCAGAGAAGATGCTTTCATAGGGCGAACATCTTGCTTTGTTCAATCTAAGGGCTTTGTCGTATCTAGGAGAGGCCCTTTACTTTACGTGTGGATTTCATTAGCGTTGATTTCTACAATGTTATCTCCTTCATTGTCGTTCTCGTCACTATGGAAATCCCACAACACATTAGTCTGGGTTTCCTCATTTGAGGGTTCTTCTACTTGGTATTCCTTTTTGTCTCCTTCTTCTGATTTGAGCTCCAATACAGGTTCTTATTTATTAAGGAGTGATCCAATAAGAGCCAACTCTTCTATGTTCAAAGCCCCTTCAATAGGTGGAGAAGGCAATGCAAACTGCCCATGACCACCTTCTATTTTTTTATGATAGAAAGGCTTGAAGGGCTTTATATTATTATAGTCCCCTCCATTACCACTAGTACTCTCTCCATGATTCATTTTCATATCAATGACTATGTTCATTAGTTTTTTAATGATCTGATGCAACCCCTCCACATCCATGGTGTCCTTTTCTTTAGTTTCAGCCTCTTTGTTATCATTTCCATTATTCTTCTTGGATGTCTGAGAGGCCTTATTTTCTCCAATTTTAGGGTGGCATGTTGTAAGACTGAGAATTTCATTCTCGACATTCACTGCCTCATCGATAGCACCTTGTGAGGTTTGAACATTACTCCTTTTAAGCCACATTACTGTAGGGACAAGGAGAGCAAAGGTATAGAATTCCATTAGCACCTCTTGAGTAGGTCTAGCGGTGGTTGGGATTCTATTGAACAAGATGTTGAACCAGATGTTAAAATCCTTAACTTTCTCCTTGCTTTCCATTTTCAGATGGGATAATTCTAAAACTAAGGCCACATGTGTTTTTTCATCACCAAACTTTTCCAAAAAGGCCTACTGAAAAGCATCCCAAGAGGTAATCTACCCTATTCTCAAACTGAAATACCATGTGGAGGCTACACAAGTCAAAGTAAAGTAGAATAGGTGGCACACCACATCCTCATCAACAACCCCCAACCTACGCAAGGCTAGGAAGAAAGAGCAAATATGGTTATCAGCGATATCTCTCCGCTCAGGGTCGAAATTAGGTAACACTCTTTCTATATTTTGGGGTAAGGGATGTTGTTGCCCGGGTACCGCTACAGCATCCTATGCGAGCCAGGGAGGGAGTAGTCCCGGAGGAGGTGGGGGTTGATTCCCACCTGGAGGAGGAAGTGGAAAATGATTCCCACCTGGAGGGGGAACGTTGCACATACTATGGATAGGGAAGTTTTTCTTGGAGGCTTCTCCATTAAGATTCTCAAAATCAAGCGAGGAGTTACCTCTAGAAGTGGAATCCTCAAGAATTTCTTCCCAAGGGGTGTCGATACTTTACAAGGATTATGTCACAATATCTTCGAGAGAAGTGGCTGCAGATGTATCTTCGATCAAGATAAAGATCCTTGGATTTCTCTTAGTTTTTGGAGGTAAAGAGTGAAATATGGGAAGCTGAGAGAGGGAATGAGCATAAGCTCGATTAAGTGTTCTAACTGGTTGTTCCTGAGTGACAGGATACCCCCACAATCTTTCTCCCTTGGGTGACCTAGAAACAAGACTTAGAGGGGTCTATGTTTCTTCAAAATGAGGATCTTTCAAATCTGTAGTAGGATCTCTCCAACCTCTATGATCCATACATTAATCCTTTTGAATCCATGTATGGCACTTATAGATGAAATATTGAAAAACTGGAGAGGGCAGTTCAGGCCCTCCTTCTAGTGCCAATTTGTTGACATGGAAAATGTACACTATGCCAACAAGGGGAACTAACTAGATCACAAGCCCTAATTAGACCTGCTTTTGTTTGGATTGGCTAGCTCCGACAAGTTTTAAGGGACCCCGTAAATCGCTTCAACATGTCAAAAGATTGCTTTCAGGGGGAAGACTTTAGTTAAATCAACAAAGATAAAAAGAACTAACCTCTACGTATTAAATCCTATCTATCCTACTTCTAACTACTCTAATCTATCCTACAAGAGCATGATACAGAGGTTTAAACATCATATATATGTTCAGTGGGAGTGTGATAAAGAAGGTTAAACATCATGCATAGATTCAAGTCCAAATGAATCAATCACTGAATTCACAGCTGGACAAGACTGTATTAAAGCTAAATTGCAATGCAATCACTCATATAGGAATCCACATTCTTCTATGGAATTAAAACTACAACTGATGTTTAATTTAGTTTCATATCAGAGACCATTCACAAGTTAACCATGAAACTGAATCACATTCAATTTAACAAGACTAATAGTGAACTGCAAGTCGTCAATATGAAGAAATATAAATCACATTTACATTCATGCCAGTAACAACACTCTGATCCAAAACAATACAATGAGTCTGAAACTAATGGCTCCTTCTTCCCTCAAAAACAGTCCTCCTCATTCACAATAAAGCAACACTGTTCTTCTCGAAAATCAAAAGCCATTTCTCCTCTTCGGAGGTAATACTTATGCAAAAATCCCTGACTCTATATCTACCCTACCTCTTCATCTTCCCACTATTTCAGATCTGCAAATCAAATACACAAAGAAGGACCGCCAGTGCGACCGCTGGCACGTAGAAAGCATAACAGTCGAACAATTCCTTCCCTGAGGAAGAGAACAGATGTTGGAAAAAGGGGGACTATATGTTGCCTTCTCATGATGAAGACCAAGACAGCTCTGCCTATAGAATGTGCAGGCAACACGTGGGATTCCGACTCGGAATGCTTGCAGCCAAACCCTTAAACACAACGCTTCTGCATACAATGGCCCTTTGAATCCCCTCCTACGTCTTTTGCTTCTTGCCTATGGAGATAGCCATAATTAGCTTCATGATTATGAACAATATAACATAAATATTCATAAAGCACAAGTGATGTCTTCTACACTGAAAACCTAATCCCTTTGTTATTTCATAAAATTTGGAAAACATAAGAAAATAAGGAAAACCCCACCCTGATTACTCAAACCGGACCTCACATTTTATATATCAGCACTTATAAATATTTTTGGGTTCGGCATATCACATATCACAATATCCATGAGCCTGGGGCTTTGCCGATATGCGATATGCGATATGGTCCCGGACCCAAAAACATATATATATGTATACGTTAATACTACTAGCGGGTCTGCAACACAGGCTTGCCTTTGAAAACCGAGATTTCAATATTTTTGAGAAGAAAAGGAGTATATGAGGAAAGCCATGTCCAGCCATAATGCTAGACTTGAAACATTATATGCTCAAGTTCATAGAAATCGGCGAATCTGCCACATGCCACGCACACTATGTATAAGGGCCATGCTCCACCGATATGCAATATGTGATGCGGCCCTGGACCCGACAATTTATATAAGGTGGTTAATAATGTTTTTGGGTCCAGGGGTCATTGGCATGCCATATATATATGCATAAACCTTGGACTTAGGCCGATTGCAATGTGCGACGGGGCTTTCGCACCTGAAAATTTATATATATATATATTTGATAGGTTGGTAGGTCCGCTATATCGCTACGCATAATATGTATAAGGCCCAGGGCTCCGCTGATATGTGATATGCGAATGGGGCCGGACCTGATAATATATACAATGCGGTTCATAGGGCTGGTGGGTCCGGAGACTAGGGGTGCATTATTTATATACATGGCTTTGGGGTTTGGCCAATAGTGAATTGCGGGCGGCTACGGACTCGAAACATATACGTTTGAGTTAATAAAACCTGACGAGTCTGGAAGCTGTGAATGCCTTGTGTTATTTGTGATCGACCCAAAAGGCTTTACACCTATTTTGTGGAGTATTTCAATTATGATGAATTATGATAGAAAAAGGACGTGATGGAAGATTTCATGAGTTAAGCACACCGAAGATTATGATAAGGATGGGGGTGATTGTTTGTGTGGGCATAAACGTATCATGCATGTTTGTGAAGACTAAAAGGTCCTGATGGAGGGAGTGAACAAAGGGCTAGGCTGTGTTAGGAATGAACCATTGCAGTAGAGGTTTATTCAATGGCTTAGCCATCAGGCATGGAAAACCTGACTCAACAAAGAGTTAACATCCTTGTGATAAAACAGATCATTCTGACAAATGAGAAAACAAACTTCTAGGGGACCCATTCAAAAACTTGCTATCAGAGCATGTTTTAATAGGGTGGTAGTTGTGGCCACAACACAGCCACAGACTATTTTACCAAATGGATAGAGGCCATACCTTCTGGGCAAGCCATGGAAATTGTCATAGTCACCTTCCTAGAGAGTAATATCCTTTCAAGATTTGGATGTCCCTAGAAGCTCATTATTGATAATGTAGCAGCCTTTAAATCCAAAAGAACGATATATTTCTGTAAAAAATACCATATCACCCTTCGTCATTCCATAGCCTATTACCCTCAAGGTAATGGACTAGCAGAGTCATCTAACAAAAGTCTGGTCAATATTATCAAAAAGTTACCGGAAGACAATAAAAAGACATGGGACAAGAAGTTAGTTAATGCCTTATGGGTAGATAAGCTAACTACGAAGAAGTCCATTCGAACATCACCCTATCAGTGAGTTTATGGGATGGATGCAGTTTTCCCATCATCTTTTGGAGTAATAGTCATGAAGATCCTCCAATAATCACAGGTGGAACCGCATGAAAAGAAGAATAAATCAGGCTATACACTTGTAGCAGACCAAAGAAGAAGTATATGTAAAATCACAGGTAATCTAGGAAAAAAACCAAGAAAATATTTGATAAAAAGACTAAAGAAGATGCTTTTCACATAGGAGATAATGTCCTTAAGTGGGATTCAAGGAGAGAAGACAAAGGCAAGCATGGAAAATTTTATTTTCTGTGGGAGGGGCCTTATGTCATTTATGGTTACAGAGGCAACAATGCCTATTTCTTGAGAAACATAGATGGATCAGATATACTAGGAGGACCTGTTAATGGTAGGATGTTGAAGCATTACTTTTCCACTGACTTACAGTAGTTCATTTACTTTGCATCATTGTACATAACATTGCAGAGTGTAGATTGGATTCGATAGTAATCCTACAAAGTTGAAGTTCGGAGAGAAGGCCCTAAGCTTTGAAATATATACTATCATAAGTATCAATAATGCAGATTCACAGAAGAAAACTTTGCAAGGTAGCTTCATTCATAATTCAAAGGCTAATAGTCTTTATAGTTCTTGACATTTCACTAAGAAATGCCATACCGATGTGGGGCCACTATTAGAGTCCTATAGTGATAGCATTCATAATTTTGAACTGGTTAAGTTTAAGCCTTGTAATATTGTACATACATTTGCTTTCTGCAAATGTTTTCCATATTAAAAATTCAAAAAATGTAAAGAGGGTATGTCCTAAAAGAAATATCAAAGGACAAAAAGAATAAAAAAATATCAAAAGATGAAAATATATGAACCCCAAAAAGAAAAACAGATCACGAAAGTGTGCAAGTCTAAATGCCACTACTATTTTACTTCTTCTGCAAATAATGGTTGTGTGTAGCTTGTCATACATGCCACAACCCATGTTAGTCAAACTGCTTAATCTTGAATATTTCATGCTTTGAATTTTATGTTTATAGTTAGATAATAAAATCTGACCAAACAGCTTAATCTTGGCAGATCATTAGATAGGTAGAGAAAATGTAAGGAGCTCATCAGCGTAATCTGAGCCCTTGGAAGATATAAGGTTAGAACTGGATAGTTTACTTTTCAAAAGAAAAAAAAATGATAAGGGTCTACTAGCTTAAGTGCAACCACCAAAATGAAGAAAAAATGTTAGGGTAATGGGTAAGTAGAAGAAAGGTTGTTGAAGTATAAAGTTGACTGGAAAAAGCCAAATTTATCATGCTTAATTATATGTTTCAATGTGAATGAGCAATTAAGAAAGCAAAAATAGTGGTTTACAAGTTGATTTAATTAACTCATCCTCATTCATTTCATCCCTATACTTACTAATTTCCCCATCCACAAGTATGTTCTAGTACTAAAAATCCTTCAAGTCATAAAGTTTCAAAGCATTTCTCTAACTTTTGGTGGGATCAGACCCTTGGCTTAACGACTTATGGACATCAAGTGTTAGAATTCCCTTATTAAAAGTCATTTCACTTAATTACCCTAATAAAACCCCTTTTCCTAAGGCTAAACTCCATTTCCCTATGAAAAGTAAGAAAACCCATGTTAAATTCCATTTCACTCAAAATACACACAAAAAGTTTTTATCCTAACTATAAGTGTATGTGAAGAAAATCCGCAAATTGTTACATTATGCTTAGTAGTATTTCCACTCCACTCATTTAACTTCATATTAATTTCTAACATAATAATATAGCTCCCAATATACCTTTTCCCATATATAACTAAAGCCCTTATATAATACCCTAACCCTTAGTTTAACTATAAACTATATTAATTTTATCACATGCCCCGATAAAACCCTCTTAACTCACCGATTCTCGGTAAAGTTAAGATAATCCATTAATTAAACCCCATCCAATCATTTAATCCCATGTTTAACTCGTAAATAATTGCAAACCACCATGGACTAAAGCACCCCCCGCCCTGAAATCTTTGCCCATTTCATCTGTGTTATTTTGTCACCTGACTGTCATCCGATCGTCAACACTCAAATCCAATGGTTCACAGCCATATCGGGTTCACCCAAAAGCTGACCTTTACCTGGCCGATAAAGTGGTATTTCCCGGGCCCCCATCTGCTATGTGTCAAACGTTAAGGTAGATCGGGTGACCTCACCAAAATACTGCCTACTCCAAAAAGCGGTTCGATGGCTTGGGAAACCACCTCCCCACCCAACCTGAAAAACCGCCCACTGTTCATTTGTAATTTACCCGCCAAAAAGTTACAATTGTTCAATAAAAAGGTCGAGAATCCCTATTCGGCCCTTTCTCGATAAATTTCTGTGTAAAAACTCTGCAAACCATTGTGACACCTTCAAACACTGAAATCACCAATTGACCTCAATTTCACTCCTGAAGAAGTTTCCGAGACCCCAATCAAGCTCTCAATCCGTACCAAAGCCATTCAACCTTCTATAGTTACCGAGAACACCAATTTGAAGTTAATTTACCCAAATTCTAGGTATTTGAAGAGAAATTACCAGACACCCTTTCAATTTGAAAACCTTCAGTCTTTAAAGTTTTTTAATTAAGTAAAATTAATTTAAATTACTTTAAAAATAAAGTGTGTGCTTGACTACAATACCCAAACCCTTCTGAAATTTTCCAAATTACCTTCAAACCTCTGACATAAACATGTATAAGTCAAATTCAAATCCACAAGAACTGAATTATGGTTGCCCCCGTCACCATGGATGTCAAACCAATCAGAACCCCCCATTTGGACCTTGACCACACTTCCCTGGTGGACAGCGATTTTCAAATGAAAGACACAAGTGCCTATACACTCCTTCTCAAAATTCATTGCTTGAGTAAGGACATATATCTAAACCATACTGATGGCATTAGCCTTTGGGGCTCCAATTTTCCCAAATACTAGTTTCCACAAGTACATGTCTTTCCTGAGATTGTCCATATGTGCCATGCCTGTTACATTCCCGGCGAGAGAGCTATAATGTCCCCAGACCAAAAAAGTGTTGCTCTTTATTACAACTAAGTCAATCAATGAAATGTTGCAAGTCCAACCAGGTCCAACCATGATCCCACTCTCCATTGGGGATTTGTTAGACCAGTACACCAAATTGAGTCCATCAAGACTGGCCCAAATATTCCAAACTTTCATTATATAAGAGCAACACATTCCTACAGATGCCCGTCAATATGTTTCTGGCATTTTCTCTGAAAGGGGAAAGAAAATTGTAACCATGATATCATGTACTCTGGGCTATACCATAGATGAATTCGTTGATGAGATCATCATGGCCTTCATGTCCATTTTCACCCCAGGAAAGCCTCCTGCTACTTTTTACAATTATGCCCAGTTCATAGCTGAAAAGATGCATGAACAATTTACCAGAATGCACAATGAGAGAGTATTCAAGCACTCATTTGTACTTTACAACATGTTTTTGTATTATTAGTCAAACAGATTTCCCTTCACCATCCAGAAGTTGGATACTAAAGGCTACCCTAGGTCTGTTATATTTTGGGCACCACTATTCCACATGTATTCATCACCATACAGCTATACAAACTTCATTGACTCTTTTGTCCATCTAATCATGACCATGATGATAGGAAGCCCTCCACCTAGAATAAACCAAGAAATCAAAAAAGTGCTCCAGTTGTCCAAACAAGGTAAGGTGGGAGATTGGTACCTTTACCAAAATCACAAGGAAATAAGAATCTATGGTTGCCATCTTACCCCATACAAACTGCCCAAATACCTCCCCATGAGGTTATTTGCTCTGGAATATTATAGGCACATAATGAACTCTTATGATATCAATTTTGTCTCAGCCAAGAAAATGTCTCAGTTCAAGATCAAGAACAAGTTAGGCCCTTTCATTTGAAATTCTAGAGAGGCAGGAGAGGAAGTAGATCAAATTCTGCAATGAATGAATTTTAAGAATAGTTTCATGTGGAGGTCTGACCCTCAAGATTTTATAACCAAACTAAGACAAAATTTCAAATTGGGAACTTACATTCATAACCCCATACCAGAAATAGAGAGATATGCCAATCAATCTAAGTGGTTGGAAAGCACTCCCATAGACAAGGATAGTACAAAGGTAGATGTTGAAAATACCTTGTTTGATTTAGAGAGACAACTTGATGAAAGCTCATTCCTACAGGTACCAGAGCAAGGAGGAACCATGAGGACCCCTACTGTTTTGTAGACTCCTCAGAATGAGGAAAAGAATCCCAAAAGGAACAGAGAGGGAGCCTCCAGCTCAGGTATGGAGACATCCAACATACAATATGAAGCTATATAGAGCAAAAGGCCTATGCTCAATCATGTTTCACAACAGGAAGACACATAACCCTCAGCAGAAATAACTAATACTGAGTTGGACATGAGCAAGGGCACAGCTCCATCTGGAAGAACACAAGAGCCATATACATCAAGAACTCAAATTTTAGAAAGGCAGCTTAGTGTAGAAGTCTCCTCATTTAATAAGCCTACTAGTAGAGATAGGGACATTAAGGACAGGTTCAAGGAGATTAAAATGAGAAATGAGAAACTAAAGGTAGAATGCTATGCACAATATTTGAATCTTACACACTCTAATCAAAGTAGGTTGGTGTCAGCTTTTGACATCAAGGAAGGAAAGATACAAATGTCCTTCATAAAGCCAACTGTACAATAACCAATAACATCAATAGATTTCAAGAAGATAGACTTTGAGGTATTGGCAAGGGCTATTCATCCCGTTGACCAAATTGAATTTGACAAATACGTTGGAGAAATGATTTACTCTACCCTTACAGGAAAGGCCATGTCTCCTCATCAGTTGCAAAATTCACTGAATAATATTTTGGCCTAGTATCAATTGGAAAAGGCCTCATCACAGACCAAAGATACTAGAATCAAGTCTTTGGAAGACTTGATAATTTAATTGGGACATGATCCCAAAGACATCAAGACTACTGAACAATTAATCAAAAATAAGAATGATGACATTGTAGCACTCAAGAAACAATTGAAGATACCTCAACTACAGCACCCCGAGACACAGGAAGTCTTGGAAAACCAAACAAGGCATGAAGAGTTGATGTACTTAGTCCTTAAACTAAATGATCTGTTGAGGGAGACAGAAAAGGAATTGGACATATTAATCCAATTGAAACAACCTGATCTTGGCACTACCTCGATAAATGTCATGCCAGTAGTGACCATGGTTGTTTCTTCCACATTAGCAACTTCATTGGCTCCTACAGCTCCAATGGCCACAGCACAACCAGTTTCTATAGAATCTACATCATTAATAGGTACATAAAGTGATGAAGTAGAAAAGTTGGTTAAAGCTTTGGAAGAAATGTCCATACAAACCATAGAGATGAATAAGCTTAAAGAGAAAGTGACAAGCTTGGAAACTGATTACAAGCTTGCCAAAATCATGCACAAAGAAGAAGTGAAAAAGGCTACCAGGATGAGTGAAAGATTGAAAACCTTGGAAAATGACTTAACACTGAAATAACCCCTTGGGTAGGCTAAGGAACAACTATTTGCCAATATCAATGACTCTGTTAATGATATTTGGCCATCTATTTAGGTGATTTTCAAGCAAATAGATTTGATAAAGCTTGCTACAGAGGCCATCTAGAAAGTAAAAGCAGAATTAGGACAAATTCCAGAAGAGGCTACCAGAATTATCCAAATCCTTAACAGCACGAATAAGTATGAGCTTCAGGAATTGGAAATAGAGGATAGAATATAGACAATTTTGGAGGTCAAAAAGGTCCTCTCTAAGAGGAACTTGATGCAAAACTTGGAGGAGAAGTGTCAGAATATGCAGCTAGCCATTGACAGATTTGTGGCTAAGTTCCAAATTTTGAGAGAAAAGGGATTACCGAATCCCTTAGTGATAAATTACAAGCTCATGAAATAGGAGGACTACAACAAGAAAATCATAGAGGTAGCAAAGGATAAGGTAAATACATCATCAATAAAGGCATTTCCAATAGGGAAAGTACTCTACCAGACATTTGAAAACTTGTTTTACCTCCAGCATGAGGTAAAACACTTGTTTATCAATAAGCCTACTTTTTCCAAATACACAGAGGCAGATGAAATATATAGAAATATGCTAAAAATCCAATTACCTGATGCTGAAACATGGGAGAAATTAACTGATTTATTATAGAAATATGTAGTAAAAGGGTTAATTTACAGTAGAAGTAAAACAACATGGTAAAAGGATGAAGACAAATCAACAGAGTCAAAGAGTGTCAGATGAAAGGCTAAAGTAAATGAAGCATCCAATGTGAAAGATCAAACAACAAAACAGATAAAAGGGCAAAACATCAAAGCCAATAGAACCATAATAAAAGTGATAGCATGAAACAGTTCAATAGTTGTCTCTATCTTCCTGTAAGAAGATATTATTATTTCCTAAATTAAATCTCAAATTAGTTTGAGATATTTTGTAATAAAATTTTGTATAAATACTTCACAATTCGAATTATTAGGTGTGGATTCTTTTAGATATTTCTATAGACTTTTTGATGAGAAGACCCAGAAGGTTATTGTATCATTTGTTGAGCCAAGAAGCTGGATTGATAAATAAAGATCAGAAATTTCCAAGGATTCATGTGTTGAGCGAATTTCAGACAAGTATTTTCATGTGTTATTGTCATTTTTATTAAAGTTATTCATAATATTTAATATGTTTGTCAATCTAAATGTTATAACTGGAATACTAGTTCAAAACTTGTGTAATTACACTTTGTCTTAACAGTTATGCATTTAAATGTTTTCTTCTGATATTTAAATTAAAGAATTCTTAATCTCTCTTTAGTTTACATTGATTTCTTGAATATCCAGGTTAAAGGATTTTTAATTGCTCTTTGATCTTTGATTACCCCTTCATTCCTCATTCAATATCTAGGTCTGAGAACCCTTAACTTCTCTCCCACCCCAAGTGAAATGCTTTCACCCCTCTATCTTGAAGATCTGAAAAACAGTCTGCTATCTTGCCCTTGGAACATTTCCTTTAGTGAGTTAATCCAGTTTTGCTTCCTTATTGTTTGACTCCATAGCCCAGTGGTCTAAAAGACATCATTTTATCCATTTGTCTAGGCATATCCCACCACCCAATCTCAAATACAAAGCAAAAACCCCTTGAATAATCATAACTAGCCTAAAAACATCTTAACTAAAACAAAGTTAAATTTTAAAGAGAGAGCCCTCTCTGAGCATCATGAAGGCTAGGTCCTGATCTCCAAAAGCAGTTTGTGGTTACCTTTGGTTTTTCTTTCTTTTTACTTGAAAAGAATTATCAAAGTGATAACACAACTAGTGGCCAAAACCACATCAAAAAATGAACTACATCATTACATGTAGATGCACCAATTAACACAAAATATTAAATTGAAAGACAATTTAAAAAAAATCCATAGTCTCATACCACACACAGGGACTTGTCTTTCATGAACTTAATGATATTTCATGGGAACTTCATGAATAGATACAATTAAAGAAAACCTTCAGAATCTGTTCTAGGATGGAAATCAATTAATTACCCATCAATTTCAGCTATGTTGATAGAATGTCATGAACTTCTTTCCTGAGATGTATATAGATTCCATCTATATTTTTTCGTGTTCACCATGATCTATGGAAAGAGAACTTATTATGTTATCTATTTTTGTTTTCTTGTTACCTCATAAGAGTTCAACGCTTCTTCCCTTAAGATCTCTTATAAGTATAACTTCATTCTATTAAGCTATGTCTTTGATTATACTACACATAGAAATCTTGCAACCCATAATTTAATTTTAATATGAGAAAAGTAATATGATGACAGTATGTAAGAGGAGACCTATCAGCATGCAGTTACCCATAGGATTCAAACTTTGGTTATCCACCATTACTCCTTTCAACACTTTATTCATACTCCACGATGACCACACCACTAAATTTCATCATCCAGACTCTCCATAATCATACCTTACAATTATTTCAAATGTGTTCATTCATCAAGCTCGACTATGAGCATCTAAATCTAGGTCTATCATGTGTAAGTATCTTAAACCAATTTTAAATCATGGTATAGAGACTTTGTGCCATCACAAGAGCATTTGAAAAGAACTTAAGTTTGGAAAAAACTTCCACAACATATAATGAAATAAAAAATTAATCTTCACATAATTCCCAACACTTAATAAGTAGGCACAATAAAACAATAACCACTTTATGGTTGACCACTTCTACCTATTGAAAATAATCAACAAGTTAATTGTTTTCACTTCTTTGCATTACTCTCTACTCCATCACAATACTGCAAGGTTCTATGTTATATAACAATATTGCAAAATTATTTGTTCAAATCTAACCTTACAAGGTTTCTTCTCCCACAATGCTATTATAGCTATCCACCATGGTGTATGAATACAATACATAGACTTGATAAATTCAAGATAAAGTAAAAATATTACTATGAAGTGCGTATAAAGAATAAACTTCTTAAATTGTGAGCATAGGTGGCTTATAAAAAAAACAAGCAATGCACAGTCATATCTCTCGAAATTTTGCTTGCAACATCAGGGAAGGAAATTATTACCATGATGCTAAAAGCACTAAGTCAGTTGTTTGGTAGTGATGCCATCTAGAACAATTCCCTCCAATCATTAAGTGAAGGTTTGCATGGAGGCACTTCACCACGAAGACATGTTGCAAACCCCATCTTCCATAAAATTTCAGGTAGCAAGACAAAGAAAACATCTTTGAACAACTAAAAAAATGTCAACACTTGGCGAGCATACTCCACAGCTTTGAGCCAAATCAACATGTTCCTGCAATCAACATGTAACATTTGCAATCTTCTGGTGGTAAAATTCTACAAAAAATTTAAACCAAAGAGGGTATATATAATTCAGACTCAAATATCTCAAATAAGTCATGTTTAGACTCAAATGTTGTCCTCCATTTTCTAATGCTACACCAACTATAGATTCAGGGTAAAAGACCCATCATAAGGCACACAATTACTAATAACAACATTGACCAACAGAACATAGTTAACCACAACATTGCCACCAATTAGACAATGGTCAAACCACTATTGTAGCCAATTCAGACCACCATCGCAACATTTAACCACTCAACTCTATCGCTCTGCTAGGCAGCACATTCTTTAAATAATGCCACGCTAATGCTTCCTGCTAGCTACTTCCTGTTAGTAATTAATTGACCATGAATTCCCTTAATCCTTTGATGAACAGGAAGAAAATATTCCTCAGGGATGAAGCTCATAATTTCATCGTAGAGGAGATTGGCCCTTCTATCAACACACAACCGTAACTCTGCTCAATCCTAGAGCACTGCATTGGAGCGAGGGACATTGTAATTAAATATAATATGTGCATATCACCATCGCCTACTACCACCACTAGGTGTCGAGAGAAGGAAGTTGGTGTTGTTATTCTTCATTCTTCCATTTTTTTTTCTCCTCTCCACAATCTCGATAGATGTTTCCATACGATGTGCCACCCACACGCCTCTATGGCGAGAGCTGTAGGAGCCCAAGATGTGGTATTAATGTTAGTCTTGACCTGCTCTTAACCTTACACGTATGTGTCCATCGCAAGGAGAAGATAAAGTTAGTGTGATTTGTCTACGTGTAATGAAGGATAAACACTATCCAAACTAAGGATAACCATGACCATGAGGATAGCCATTATCCACTGAATGCTTTTGTGGAGTAGAAGATTCTGCAGCAAAGGGTAAGCTCATATTTTGTACAGTTGCACAATTTGTACATCTCTGGATCTATGGATAAAGAAAGTGGAAAAGCGGTATTGAAAGGGAAACAATGGTTGACAAGGAGATTTTCTCCGACCATCAAATTGAAAAGGTGTCATTTTCTTTAAATCACACATTTCCACCGAGCTTAATGGCATGGGGTTTTGAAAAAAAAAATCTAGAAGAAGTAACTCTAAAAGGCAGAAGTATCTATTAATTAACCAGTGTCATGGAGGTCTCTCTCTGGCTTGTCATGACCTCCATGATTCGGGCCGAGGTTGATTGACACCACCCCATTTCAAGTGCCGCAGAGGGACAGGTCAATTCATACACACTCTTGTTGCAAGTTGAAAGATTAGTACTCAAAGATTTCATTAGAAAAAAACAGGATGTAATACAAGGCTATAATGCATCCATTCTCTTGCAGTATCAATGAGGTTGTTCTTAGATGTAATCCCCACAAAAAAGCAGGGATCAGTCACTTGAATAGTAAGGTATGGATAAATCAGAGCCTTTAGGATTACTTCTTTTTTTTCAGACACAGCCCATATATGCTTCGGTATTAGAGTAGCTAGTGCCTGCAGTCATAATTTTCAACCAAGTTAATACTTTAGGGATTCCTCTCTTAACATTTCATATAGATCTATATTTAATATATTCCTTAAATTTTCAGCCTATGTAATTTACATAACATTGTTATTGTAAATCTGTTGTTTGGCCATATTTATTTTGATTCTTGACTTATACACGTTTTTAATGTACGTTGTGTATATGGTCAATGAACACTTCGAAGGATATGCTCCCATTACTAAGCTTAACTTCCATTAAATTTAGTTTCAGTAGTTTTCACATGCATAATTATTCAATTATCTCACAAAAAAGATAACACATGAAATTATACCCATAATCTTAAATATTTGACAACTTAAAGATTAAGGAGGAAACATAAAAAACATTTGATGAAGAGGAAATAATGTCACTTGTAAAATTGAGCACTGTCTCCCAACCTAGAACTAACTTCTTTTAGTTCGCCCCCAAGCCAAGAGTTCTTGCCATGAATCAACTGCCTGTTGTTGATATCATCAATGGATATTAATGTCATATTTCACGATAAGGTTTCCTTTAGCGGCATCCCACTTTTATGGATCGTTTTATCCATTTTTCTACTCCTTTCTCTCCCACGAGGCTTTTCCTCATAAATTACCTTTCTCTCCCGTGATGGTTTTATGCTTTTATTAAACTTAACATCTTTCTCTAGATAATTAACTTAATGGATGTTTATCTCCCAATCCATTAAGCTTATCTAGAATTGGATCTAGAAGTCTTATCATGAAAGAGTTATCCATTCCCATTCACCAATGGGATTTCATTTGGCAAGAATCTCATCTCTTGGTGTCTCATTTTCCAAGTGATTAAATTATCTTTATTATTTATTTAATAATAAAGTATTTACTTTCATTTTTATACCTCAGACCTAAATTTTCTTAGCTTTGGTCAACAGAGTGTTACATACAACGGAGGTGTGTTACACCCATTTACACTCATATCTCTATTATGTTGTACTTGTCCTATATATCCTTGACAAAAAAATGTGAGTTAAGAAAATCAATTTTAAGATTAGGATCTACAACGGTGAACACAAACATTGGAGTCTTCTTAATTCTAGGAACATACATCACATTTTGTATTTGTCGTACATGGCCATTTGGTAAGGTTACACATACATCACCATAAATTTTGATTCCATGAGATTGATTCTCTCCTAGATATATGTGAGTGTCATTATTATTTCATGATAGCTATCAAACCATTCTATTTTTCATTTCCTCTTAAATGAAGCACTAAAGTCAATGAATCATACATTATCATCATCAATTTCTATTGATAAGGAAACTTATAAAATGAATAATTTGAGATTATTGAGATTATCTTTTCTTTTTGCTAAAGAAAGAGTAGGAACTTATAGTTCATTAAAGATATACATAAATTACAACAATCCACAAAGAGTTGTGGATCAAGGGATGGTCCTGAACACCCAACCGAAAACGGGTAGAACACCCAACTTTCAAAATCAAACCAAGCTATACAAGTCTAAAAAAAAATGATACTGGAATCAGAACCAAAACAAAGGACTGAGCTGAAGTCAAAAGTGAGAGACCTACTAATTCGCAGGAATGATGAGCTGGATTTGACTTAAGGACATCCCCCCAATTTGCCAATCTACCAAAAAAGAGTTCAAGTGCATTTCCCTCCAACCAAGAGACCTAATCCTTGATCTGCACTATTGATCCAACAGTTTCAATCCAACAACCAAGGACTATTTCGCAACGGTAAGAAGCGCGATCTTTACCCAACCCGACCACCAACTAGCTCGATCATTCCCAGATGTCGATCCACTGCGGATGATCCAATGGACGACGATCATATCGCACCAGCCAATGTCACCGAACATTAGCGTGCGATGAGGGCAGTTTTCAAACCAACCCCACCGCCACATGTTGCAATCTGTATGTGATCGCTTCAAAATTGGAAAAACCATTTTCTGCCCGCGAGGCCTGCAATTACCGGAAAACCGTCGGCCACCAGGTATTCTGACCCCAGACAGAAATCTAATGCTATTGTGGGAGCCGAGGTTGCTTTCCGATCTGTTTTTTCTTCCGGAGCTGAGGGAAGAAGAGACTCCCCCCCAACTGCCCAACAGCTCAGAATCAAAGCCATCTGACTGGCTATAAAACTAATTGCCTAAATCACCTGGGATCCATAGCCATAGCTCCTCTTCGAAACAAAAATCTATCTTCTTCTACTTGCTCATGCCAAATCGTTTTTATCCTGATACAGGGCAGCTCTTTCCAGTTCAACACAATCCTGTTCTGTGTACTGATAACACCTTGATTGGCTAGAAGATCCACCATTTTATTCACCGACCTTCGAACATGTTTAAAACTGACTATACGAAGGCTATGTAGGTGAATCTAAATCCATTGAAAGCCCTAGATTAGCCTCCAGCATTTTGAAACTTTTTCTCGCTTGGTTCCCCAGCTGATCCTTTTGACCGAGTTGATAATAAGCTCTGAATCAGCCTCAACTATCACATTTTGACGGTTTTCGTGTATCAGGAGATCTAAACATTATTCCATAGCCATTAATTCTGCCATGTTATTGGTGGCTTTTCCTAAATGACTGTGGAAGATGCAAAGAACACTACCTTTCTCATCCCTTAACACACCTCCATAACCAACGGTGCCCGAGTTTCCTATTGAAGCCCCATCAATGTTGAATTTCAAAAATCCCTTGGGGGGAGGATGCCAGACATCATACTCAGACCCCATGGAGATTACTTTCCTTCCCAATCTCTGCGGAGTAATATCCTACATACCTAAATCACAGAGAATTCTCAAATCACTAGCAGAAGGAGGGTTCTTAGGAAAAATTTTCACAATGGTGCCAACAATTTCTTTGAGTTGTTTTAAGATTAGCTTAAAAATGTGTTGGGATGGCCTCTTTTCATTCTTGAAGATTTTGTTATTCCTTTCTTTCCAAACATTCCAGATGATGAAACTTGGGAAGATGGCCCATGCTGAGCCAAGAGCTTCATTTTTTGAAAAGTTTCTTCTCCAATTGTTTAGGGTGATGATGATATTCCTTTTTTCTCTGTCAATCTGGCGGAAAATAGTGGCAAAAAAATCCAACAAACAAGAGGTGAAAATGTAATTGTTGAGAAGGTGCTTCATAGTTTCCTCTTGAGCTTCATAGAGCTGACATCTGGAGGGCCCCAGTATACCCCTCTTCCCAATGTTATCCCATGTTAGAAATTTCCTATGCTAAACTAGCCACATGAATAGTTTTATTTTCATCTAGCCTTGGTGTCTCCATAGTTCAAGCCAAATCTTTTCCGAAGCTTGAGTGTTCAGGTCGAGGAGAATGAGTTTTTCTTCCTTGAGATTAAAGGCTCCCTCACTCTTGTAGCCCCATCTTAGCTGATCCTGCCCTTTTGAATTTATAATCTTCCTTTGGTCTAACATTTTATGTAGAGTCTCTGCTTTAGCTTTTAAAGGGTTGTCCTCCCTAAAATCCAAGTTTCTCTAGGTTCTCCATTTTCCATTACTATTGGCTTGATCCCAAAAGCCTTTTACTTTGGATAACCCTTTGGTTTTTGTATCATCATTGAGATCCCTCCAGTCATCTTTGAACAATATGGGTTTTTGTTTCCATCTATCCTCCCATAATAGGGCCAGATTTCCATCTTTGATTTCCGAGAAGCTGTTTCCTTGGACTAAGTCCCTATTATCCCAGGCCTTATTCCAAAGGTATGAGCCCCTTGTATGTCTTGACATTCTTATGAGATCGTTATTTAACCAAGTGCTGGAATATTTTTATTTCCAGATCATTGCCCACTGAGCCTCTAGGTCTTTAACCCATCGCCACCATAATTTAGCTCCTAAAAACTTGCTTAGAATCTCATGATCATCCAATCCAAGCCCACCGTAGTTTTTAGGTTTGGAAAATTTTTCCCATGCTACCAAGGCTCATTTCTTTCTTTCTTCCCCCTTGCCCCAGATAAAATTTCTTTGAATGGTTCTGAGTTGTTGCAAGACTCCTTTTGGTGCTGGAAGAGTAGATATCATGAAGACTGGGATTGATTGAAGGACTGCCTTGGTTAACACTAGTCTACCAGCCAAATTTAAAGATCTTGTAGTCCACTTCCTAATTTTATCTTATAGTTTGTTAATCACTGGCTCCCAGATGCTCTTTTCTAAAGGCTTGGATGTAAGAGGATCTCCCAAATATTTTGAAGGGAGGGACTCCCTTTGAAAGCCCAAAATCCTCGAAATATTTCTCTGAATAGTAATGTGAGTATTAAAGAAAAAATATTAGATTTGGAGAGATTAACTTCCATACCTGAAGTCATAGAAAAGTCTCTCAAGATTTTCCTATAAGCTAGAGCTTCTTTGACCGTGGGGATACCCTGCAGAATGGTATCATCAACAAATTACTGATGAGTTAAGGCCTAGCCATCTTCAGAAAGTTGTATACCCTTGACCTTACCAACTAATTTAGCTTGCTTGATCGCTCGACCAAGTCCTTCCATCATGAGTATAAAGAGAAAGGGAGATAGTGGATATCCCTGCCTGAGGCCTCTTGAAGGAGTAAAAGTCTCTGAGGGAGAACCATTGACCAGGATAGAAAAACTAGGAGAAGTAACTAGGGCCATTACCCATCTGATCCAGCTATTATCAAACCAAAAAGCTGTTAGAACTTTTCTAATATAGTTCCAATTTAGCTTATCATAAGCTTTTTCTATATCCAATTGCATGATCATTCCTACTTTCCTATTGATAGTCAATGAGTGCACTACCTCATGAGCTTGAATGATGTTATCTAGGACTTGTCTTCCTTCCACATATCCAGACTATTCAAACGACACCAGTGTGGGAAAAAGGTTTGAGTCTATTGGCCACAACTTTGGATATTATCTTATAGACCACATTTCATAAGGCAATGGGTCTGAGCCTGTCAGGGGTTTGAGCCACATCCTGTTTAGGGATGAGTGAAATAAAGGTGGTATTGAGAGCCTTCAATATAGTTTTGTCCCTTCTGCAGTCTTCCACTACATCCAGAATGTCCTGCTTCACTGTTTTCCAACAAGCTTTAAAGAAATTCACATTAAATCTATCCAGGCCTAGTGCCTTACCATTTTGCATTTATTTTAGGACCTCACTGACCTCCTCTTCTGAGATTGGTCTATTGAGGTTGAAATTATCCTCTCTGGAAACTAGCGTAGGTATATGGTTTGAAATAATCTTGATGTAATGATCCCTGTCTAAGCCGATTTCTTGAGAAATACCCTGAAAGTGCTGAACTAGAACTGCTTCTATTTCTTCATGAGAGTTGAGTAGGTTACCTCCCTCGTCCTTAATCAAGGAAATCTTGTTATGATCTCTGTTCGCCATAGTGGATCTGTGGAAGAATCTAGTATTACGTTCTCCTTCTTTTAGCCATTGAACTCTGGATTTTTTATGCCAGAAAATTTCCTATTGTTTACATAAGTTCTCCCATTCTTGATGATATAGAGTTGCATAATCATTTTTATCTTTTTCAAAACCCTCCCTGATCAGGGTTTGGTTGAGCTCCTGCATCTTTCCCTCAACCGTTGTTTTTGCTTCAAAAATGTTGCCAAATTCCTTCTTGTTCCACTCCTTGAGCTGGAGTTTGATATGTTTGAGTCTTTTTTGGAGAAGGAACATTCTTGTGCCCTGAATATTCAGATCTTCTGGCCACCATATGGCAATGATGTTGAAGAAATCTGGGTGGGAGAGCCAGATGTTTTCAAATCTGAAAGGCCGATTCTTGGGAGTACCAATGCCCTAAATTTCCAGTTGCACCGGCAAATGATCAGAGCCTCCAAAGGGAAGAACCCTTGCAACTATATCGTTATCCTTGGTCATAAGATCTTCTGAGACTATGAATCTATCTAATTTGGATGCCACTTGAGACACTCCTCCTCGTTTACTGTTCCAAGTATAGGTACCATTGTTCATTACAATATTCACTAGCTTCATATTATCTATGAAGGATTGAAATGCACAAGAGTCCTTGTTCAGAACTCTAGTACCCCCTTTTTTCTCCGAGAATGATTTGATCATGTTGAAATAACCCCTTAAGATCCAAGGGAGTCTTGCATGTCTTTCCCTAAGATCCTGCAGGGAGTCTAGAAGCTTGAGTTTACCATCCAATCTTTGGGGGCCATACACATTCGTGACCAGGTAAATTTCTTCATCTCCCACAGGTTGAATGACCACTGAAAGCTGGTCTCTAGATGCCTCTGCATCTATGATGTCAATTTTTTGGGGTTTCCAAAGCGTGAGAATTCCTCTTGCTGAATTTTCTGCTTTGACTTCTAGAAACTAAAATTTATTGAGCCATTTACTATGAATCTCTTTTATTTTTTACATGGAACATTTTGTTTCCTAGATGAAGATCACCTCAGGAGCTGTTTGTTTCATCCTATTACTAAGTAGTCTTTGTTTTCTTCTACTGCCTAGACCTCTTATACTCCAAGAAGTGAACTTCATTATTAAATATTTGTAAAGGAGTAACTGGATAGGTATTTCATCTTACCTAAGTCTATCATTAGCTTTCCATATTCCATCAACAATTCGTTTTGCTTTTTCTTGCCTCGTTTCTTTCCTGGGATTCTAGGTGCTAATCCTGGTGTGGTTTTCATAACTTTCACCCCTTCATTACCCTGTCTTTCATTTTTCCCTTGCTTTTCCAGCCCTTTGGTTTGACTTTTCCATAAGAACAGCTGTTGAACTCTGTGGAACTCTTCTGGAGGTAACGAATCCACTCCTTCCCTAGTACCTTGTTTCAAGAATCCTTCTAGATCTAGATTATCTTTTTAAAGAATCTCCTAGAGTTCATTGTCCTCCATTCCCATCTCACTCTGCGTCATTTCGTGGTCCGTCTCCAGTTTTGTGTCACTCATCATTTCTCCTTTCTGTTTATTGTTGTTTTGGGTTTGCTTATCATTTTATTTGTTCGCCTCTTCCACTGGACTATCTCCCTGGACCTACTTTGCTTCCATTATCATATCCTCCTCTTCTAGGGCTTGAAACCTATTTTGACTGGCTTGTTGTTTTTCTGATTGAAGTTTCTTTGATCCCCTATTGCTACCCTTTCCTTTCTGGACCACCTTTGAAAGCTTTCAGAATCTTTCATGGTGTTTACTTTGCCCTTGTTTTCCATTTTACTGAGAGGGAAATCCCTGAATAGGTGCCCATGCTCATGGCATTTACAACATCTGAATGGGATATGCTCATAATCCACTGTTTGCACCCATTCCTCATCAAACTACCTCATCCGACAAAGCACCAGAAAGATCCATTTCCACACATATTCTTGCAAAGGATGTGTATTTTCCTCTTCTGGTTGCCTCAGAGGCTTTGACAAAATTCCCTAGCTTGTTTCCTATGGCAGATAAGGATTTGAGTTGACAGTAATCTAAAGGTAGAGAGTAGAGTCTGACCCACACTAGAACTGAGGTAAAAGTTTCACGTTCTGGGACAAAATTCATAACCCATGGTCACATGTACAGGCCTACTGCTACATAAAAGTAGAGCCCTCCTTCGAACACTCTTGTCCTTATCCTCAATATTTTCGAAAACAACAGTAAAGAATCCCTTTGACCCCAGATGTAGTTCTATGCTTCCTTTTGGTTTCTAGTGGTATTTAATCCAAATTTGTAAAGCTTTTTTAGTGGGCCATAAGCCCATGAATTTACAAATGATTGCATAAGTCTGCATATGATCCCGATGCGCCTACAGAGCAGGATCATTCAAAACTACTTTGGGCGAGATAGTAGTTTTGGGCTTGCATGGTCCTTTCTGTGTTTTGTCTTTTTTTTCCTCTTCTTTGTCCTCTTCCTTGCTTTCTGTGGTGTTATTATTCTCCATCGATTTAGAGCCATCCTGCTCCTCTTCCCTGTTTCTTTGTCTTACCTCTGAAGGTCCTCTATTTTCTTCTATCGCTTTTTTACCTCTGTTGGTCACTGCCTGTTTGTCGGAGGGGGTGGAGCTCCCTCCTTTGCGTACCTCCATGGAGAACAATTCTACAAACCTGTAACCCTAGCTCGACAATCACCTCACAATCCAACTCTCGTCTGATTATTTTGTACTCTCATTCACCTAATCGAGATTATTGAGACTATCACTAACGGATGCTTCTTGATTAACATTTGAATCTTCGATTATTAGACTCATCATATTTATTTTTATGGAAATAGTTAGCGAAGTTTAAAATCTTACCACATTAGAAGCATACCTCTTTCCTCTTCATATAAGTATTTTTCCTTGGTGGTGTTTTACCTCGATGTGGTTTTGGATCTAACTTGCCTCCTTTTCTCTTCTCCCACGACATTCCTTTGTATGCCTACTTCCCTTTTATCACCAATGCCAAATATGAACCTTGAGGTCTACCATGGATGTTCTTCCTTCTCTCTTCTTATCGAATGCGAATACGTGTTAATTCATCAAAGGTAGGAGATTTTTCACTAGATGAAATTCCAGTGATAGACATATGATAATTATATAACATCCCATTCAATGTAATTGTCACTAGATCACTACTAGAAATCTTTTTAAAAATAGCACCAAGCTTATCATATATTTTTTTTTCATTTAGAAGGAAAATTGCTAATAGATTCATTTTCCTCCATCCTAATTGAGAAAATCCTCTTATATAAAAATAACACTCTACTGGTATTGGGTGTTTCATACATATTTTAAGTGTTTCGTGATATGTATCACAATCCCTAATATGTGGAACAATATTGTCCTTTCTAGACATTCACAATAATACCATGGGCTTGGTTTGTCTATGATCCCAATATTGAATTGAAGTTGTTGGTTTTGCTATTCTATATTTATCTCATGTTACTATAATGAGGCATGTGCTCCTTCCAACATCGTCTACAACTTAAATTTCCAATTTGTATAATTTTCTCCATCTAGATTTGCACACTCAGTTACATATGAATCAACAAATGGATTTTCCATTTATAAAAAATATTTCAAATATCCTCCAATTCACCAATTTCAAAATACTTATAGAAATATTTTTCATCTTTATAAAATAGCCAAATCTCAAAAGAATATTTCTTTCTAATCAACCATATAGCACCATAAATCAAATATTCTTATAAATTTTCCTTATAACTTTGTATCACTAAAAACTTTCTTATCATAAATTTTATACCACACTAATTTTTCATCTGTACATGAAACTTAAACCAAACCTCAACTCAATCCAAATAAAACCGACTCACAATCATATCACCATTAATAAAATTCCTCTTTTCAAAAGAACAATTAAGAAAATAAAACTTTTCAAATACACAATGAAAATATCCTCCTTTAGACAAGACTTTCACCATATTCATAAAAGGCTTATTCAATAACTTCTTGTAACCTCCATCCAACCTCACAATGAATTGCTTCAATGTCGTTTTCCAAAAAATTGACCTTCCAAGAAAAGAGAGGACATTCTCTATCTCACCGGGGACCTTCTACCAATACTTAGCCAACAAACCTATAGTGTGGTCATTCACAGTAGCGACTTATTTTTAGTAGTATTTTCTTTCTTCAGTGGTTTATTCTAGAAACATGCTCCTTCATAGTGGCAGAAACAACCTCCCACTAAAATTAATTGACCAATATGTTTCTGACAATTTCTCTCCTCTTCAGCTAGGGTTTTGCTCAGTCACCAAGATCACTCACTTCTCATTGCATGCAACGATGGTGGCTTAGTGTAAGTGGAAACTCCTTATCTCCTCAAACTCAAGGATAGTGGCCCACTGCTCCTCCCTTGACTCTTTACACATGCTCCATAGAAAGGCCCTGAAACCAATTTAAATAAATACTGAGGACATAAATATGATATAATCACACAAGATTTTATCAAATCAGGCCAATGTCCAAAACCGATTCACAATATATGATAGGGTCTCCTTATAAAGGATAATAGCTCTTATTCAATTATAAATGTCTCATATATTGAACTGCAACTGACTCATACTGAAAATAATGACTCCTACAAAATCTAGAACAATCAAGATTTGAGTTTTACACAATCCAGAACATTCAATCTAATTCTACATAATCCAAAACATTCCATTTGTCCAATAACTCTAATTTTGAAATGGTAATAATAATAAAATTAATATCCATTGAGGAATTTTTTTTATATGTTACTGCACCATCAAGTTGAATATGTGCTTAATAAACTATTCTAAAGATCAAACAATATGGAAAAAGGAGGAAAAACTAAATACTACAACATCTTAAAATTCTCACAAACAATTATGATAGCACGCGATAAATAAAAAAATTGTAGTTCCAAACATAAATTCTTATGGAATTTCTAGAGGATACAAGAATAAATAAATCCAAAAAAATTATAAAATCAATAATTGCACATTTTCATGACTGATTGTGATCTGCAATTGAATGGAGGTGAGGCTCTTAGAGAGCCCAACCTCTCAATTTCATCTTCCAAAAATTAGACTCATAAAAAAATGAATCAAACACAATAACACAAGATAAAATAAAAGAATAACACTCGTATTCTCATGAGGCTTGATAGTGTTTTAAAGAAATTTCAAATACATATTTTACAACTTGCCTTCTTTGTTGTGAGTTTTCAAATAGGAAAAAAGTAAATACATTATTTAGATATTTTCCTTTCTTGATATAAGTTTCCTAACACAAGATGTGTCCTTCCTCATTAGATGTTACCATTCTGAGCCAAGCAACCTGGCTGCCCAGTTCCTCCTCTTTTAGATGGAAATCATCCCCTACTTTCTGCCTCCCAGTTTAAGTGTGAAGCCATGGCTGAAATGATTTTTCAATGCTTCTTGAGTTCATGTGATATGATGTTGATTGTTGATGAAGTAGCAAGTGCCTACATAGCTTGAGGTGGGAGAGAACGTCTCTAAATGAACTTCAATCAAACGTTGTTGTGATCATTGTTGATGAAGTACTAGGTTCCTACATAGCTTGGGGTGGGAGGGCACTTCTCCAAAGGAACCGAAGTCAGATGTTTCTCTACATAAACTGATGAATGTGAAGCAGGTCCATACTAAATAAAGTTGGGAGGGCATGTCTCTAAAGGTAACTCACTCTGAATGCTACTCTTGATATAAAAGTTGATGGATTCTGGGTTGGGTGCGGAACCAGGCCACACAAGAGACATACTTGAACTATAAATGATTCACAAACTTGTAATGAAAGTGGACATGGGTGTTGTATATGTTCTTATGAGTTAGAGACACTGAGACTAAAGAACCTATAGTAGTGGTAAAATAGGGAGGATTCTAATAACAAAAAGTTAGAGCAACAAACTTTGAACAACAGCAAAATTGAACATAAAATGCAGCATGGAAAATGTGGTAGCCACATGAAAAGAGAGTGCATTAAATAAACAAGTATTAAAAAAAAAATAGATCAAGCCTCAAAGGGCGAATTTCTTTGATACTAATTGATGTGCAATTGATGGCGGGTGGGGCTCCTAGAGAGCCTCACCTCTCAGTTGCATATTCCAAAAACTCAACTCAAAAACAAATGAATCAAACATAATCACACAAGATAAGATAAAATACTAACATTCACTTGCATTATCACAAGGTTGGATATCGTTTTAAAGGGTTTATAAATACATATTTTAGAACTTGCCTCCCTTTTTGTGAGTTGCCAAATAGGAAAAAACTAAATACATTATCTAGATATTTCCTTTCTTTATACAAGTTTCCTATGACTATATGTTTACTTCCTCATTAGATCTTACCATTATTAGCTAGGAAACCTCACTGCCCAGATTATCCTTAAATTTAAACATTTTTAAAACTATCAGAAACTAAGGATAACTGGAAGTAATTATTTCGAACAAAACTTTGGTAGTGTTTAGGGCATCTACCTTTAGACGTACCAATAGGATTGTATCGAATATAATCTTACTATCATAGGGAAGATTTTTTCTCTTCTTCATATTCCCATAAGCTCTATTACTTTTACCAAAGGGGTACCATCATACTCGCACTCAGACAATACGAAATTCATAGTATTACAATGTTTATTCCTATATGTTAAGTAGTTATCAAAACACTAAATTTTATGTTAGCCATAACTTACCATCCCTTGGGCTATGATATAATATATAATTGTCATTACAACCCTTTATATCTTCTTTCCCTCTTCCCTTTGGTAGAAAATAGATATCTCGTTATGCATAATCAACACTAAGAGATGGAGCACAGGTTGGTTTGGTCGATTCCTTCTCATTTCTAACTATAGTGCCATTAATAATATCCTATAATCCAAAATATTACATGGTTGACTGATACAGATACAGTAAGTCATCTTAACGAATATCCATCAAGTTAATATCTTGTGCTTTTATTGCTTCGTAGGAATCAGAGTCCGAAAACACATCCTCCAGAGAAAGCTCCATATTTTTGCAATCAGGATGATGGTTAGTAACATCGTATTGCAATTTTTTATGGTCAGAATAATTAATAATATTTAATTTTTCACACTAGTTTATAATCACTACAACGTCTCCTTCAATCCATGCAAACACTTTAATATTTATACTCATCCATAAACAATATAACAACTATTCATGTTCATTTACAGATAGTGTAACAACTCTAGATGTAGATCAATAGATTTTCTCCGGGTGCAATAATAATTTACTTCATATTATTTAGCACCAAAGCACTTTGTAGCACATTGCAAAAAGAGATGTTATCAAATAACCTTACATATAAAATTGATAAAATAATAAGTACATTAACAAATTGATGATGATGATGATGATTGATGTACAATAAGATCAATGTGGTGTATCATATCTTAATATTAATATATATATATATATATATATATATATATATAATTGCCATTCTTCAAAATCTTATTTCTATGATAAAAAATAAGGGGAAGGAGTGCTCCAAGGTCACTATAGTTGGGCTAACTTAACAAATCAAGAAGATTGGAAGTATGGCAGGTGTTAGGGAAATGAGACCGGATGTGAGTAAGAGTCGAACAATCTAACGGGAAGTTTCTTTCATCTTCCACCCTCTTAGTATTGCAAAGTTGACAGATTCTATTGTATGAGGGAGTCTTGTGAGCAGACAACCCCTTGGGTTCACTTCGAAGCTCATCAGAATTAGTTCTTATCCTAGTGATGTTCATTCTTTTCTTAGTTTTGGTCAAAATAGATAAATAATAATGGTTATCAAGGGTGAGGTTTATCACTTACTTATAATATCTTAGCTTCCGTTTGCCCTCGGTCTCCTTATCATCCCTTAGTTTATCCTTAAATTTGGAGGTTATAGTATCTTTGACACTATCCTTGCTCTTGAGGATGCTCTTCTCCTTTATCCCCCAGTAGTTGAGCCATGATAGGGCATCTTTGTTTCACCCATGCTTAAGGCAGAGGTGCGGGTTTTGAGTAAAGTTAGAAGAAAATTTGGTAGTCCTATTAGATTCCATGATGTGAAGCTTCTTCTTATACATCAGATATCTAAACATATCCATGATTTGAATGGGGAAAAGGCTAGGTTTATTCAAGAGGATAGGATAAGGAGTATTTCTCTTGATCTTTAAGTTGTAGGTTATGAATTTCTTTTGACTCATATCAAAATTTATCCATGACTCTCTCGATATACTTCAATATCAAACTTCACATCATTATAAGACAACAGGGGTGATTAGAGTCTCAAAAATGAACCTTTTTTAACTCCAAATACAATGATAGGTTGCCTTACAATTATTTTCAAGCCGATAGAAAGGTTTCTAGCCTCCAATAATCATTTTCTCAATACTATAATTTGAATTTAGCTAATGAGGAATGTCAATACCTAAATATTAAAAACTAAAAATAAAAAAATCAATCTAGAATTACATAACTTTGTATAAAAATATAAACTAATTTGAATTAAAAATTTACATATCAGTTTTATATAGAGTAAAAATAAAAATTTCCTTATACCTTCATTTTTAATGATTTTTAATGGAAAAGAATAGGTGCAATTTTTTTCCAAATAATAGAAAACAAAAAATTAACTAATCTTATAAATTATAAATGAATAAAGAGATATATTATTTCAATATATCTCATTATTATATAATTTTTAATCGAATATATTTTTTTATTTGTCTCAATCTTTAATATGATGTTAACATGTAACATTATAAAAAATATTAATAATAGACATAGTAAGGGAGTTAGATATTATATTCTATCTATATATGTCTTCTAATTCCCAATATCATGGAAAATGTATTAATATTTTAGTGTGAAGAGTGAGCATTATAAAATATTTCAATGTCAAATATGTATATATTATATAAATCAAGTGAAAATAAAAAAATTGTTATCAATAAATCATTTTATTAGTGTGTTTCTCAAAATTATCATAGACCTACAATCAAAAATATTTTCTCAAATGTAATAGTTAAAAGTAGATTTTGATCTTAAGAGATTTGGTCACTATTAACACTGGGTAAATCCCAAATTGAAATAAACCTATATAGATAATAGATAACATCATTACATTTATTAATAATCCTTTATTAATGAAAATGTTAAACATAACTAATTATTAATGGAATATAACTCTACATAATATTTAAATTATTAAATCCCACGCTAAAATGAACCTACATGTGAGTAATTGATATCATCATTACATTTATTAATAATCCTTTATTAATAAAAAAATTAACTAATTATTAATGAAATATAACTCCACATAATATTTAAATTATTATAATACTATTCATAATTTAAAGAAATAACTTCCAAAATTATATCACAATCATAAAAAAAAATTGTTTACTGTGGATATAAGTTGGAAGCTATTTCTTCAAATTTTTAACAACACATAAACTTACAAACCAGAAATATTAATAATATTAATATTATTATTATTTCAAATGAAATAATGTTCAAACTATGATGTTGCCGCAATTAGTGCAACTACATAAAGTAAATGAATAATAAATTCGAATAGGAATCAGTGTATAATAAGCTTCAAAACCTTACTTATAGTAAATGAATAAAAAATTCTAATGAGCATCAGTCCATAATAAGCTTCAAAAGCTTACATTTATAATGTAGGAAGTTTCTACACACCAATAAAATCTAAGAAGTCTTCCTATATTAATATAATTAAAATATAAAAATTATTTTTATTAATGAAACAAGGATTTGATTTTAAAGATTTATTTAAGATATAAGGAAATAATTTCCTCATCTATATGTATAAATTGTTTGACTAAATTTTGTTTATAAGTTCGGAAAATAGTGAAGATATTCTCCACAAAGTTGAGCCGTGTAATAAATAGCAAAAATAAATTATTATTTTTTAGAGATATTAAGACGATTTAGAGGCCTTAATGTATTTTAAGAGTTACTTTAGGGCATCACATCAAATTTTGGTTCATATCTATTTGTATAAATGAAAGAGCACTATAAGATCATGGGCATGGAAAAGTGTGGGAAGAGAAAATCTCATATTGTGAATCAACTCAAACTGTACATATTTTTTTTAATAGAAAGTGTGTGAATTCCTCCCTCTCTCTCTTTCTTTCCGGTTGATTTGGTTGATTTCGAATTAATTTCAAATGTGTGTGTTGTGTGTTGAGAGGGGAGTCAAGGGATCCATTCATGTTATGTAGTAATAATTATAAAAATTATGTAAATAATAACTTTATTATTATTTATAAAAAGAATTAGCATATATTTAAAAAATCATGCAAAATGATTTCTGTACATGGAGATTTATTTATATTTTTTCATGGAAATTTTTAAATATATTTTGTTAAAATATGATAGATTAATATCATGGCTTATCAATATCACATGCTCAAAAATTATAACTTACTACATACATGACACTTATTTTTTTTCCCCTAGGAAAAAGTCGTAATTTTATTCATATGTTGATAAAATTACATTTTGTAGATGCCCAAGGCATATGCAAATGGCTGAACCTGAAATGTCAGGCAGCGGACAAAATGAAAAAGCAGTAACATTGGTAGCAAGTAACTAATCCTGAAAAACAGGAAACACAGAGTAACAGTAAAAAGAAAATTGTATGTTCCAGCTGGCCTATTCTTTCCTTCCCTTCTTCTTTTCCACCCGACGCCATCCTCCTGTGTCAGCATTGGGTGTAATGATGGCTAGCTGGTTTTCCATTGTGTTCATTTGAGGTTCTTTGCCTGATTCTGAGCCCGATGAGCTGTGGGTTCTCTTTATGCCACTTATTTCCAATTGTAACTCCTGATGCAGATCTGTGATAATCGGCCCCGCTTGAGTGGTAGGGGTGTTCGCTGCCTGTTTCTGTCCTGCTTGAGTGGCTGGTTCCCTCAGGTTCTCTGTAGGTTCCTCATTTATGTCCTCTTCTTCTATAGGATCTGTATTCTGCCAGCCTCTGGGTTTTTTAGGTTGTTTCCTAGTTTTTCTGGGGTCCTTTCGTGCCATTGGGCAGCTGTTTTGAAGGTGTCCAGTCTGTAAACAGGTCCTGCATCGGAATGTTGTGTTTTCATAATCTAGCTGCTGTATCCATTGAGTATTATTAAAGTTCAACGTGATGTGGTCAGGTAGTCCTTCACTCAAGTCCACTTCTACACAGATTCTGGCAAAAGTGAATAATCCCCTGGTGGCTCTTTCATCATCCATTTTTAGGAATTTGCCCAGTGAGTTCCCTATGGCAATTAACACTTTGGGATGCCAGAAATGGAGTGGAAGTCCATGTAGTCTCACCCATACAGGCATTCTTGAGACTATCATTGTTGTGGCATCAAAATCCGAGAACCAGGGGGTGGTGAAGAGACCGGCACTGCCCCAGAACCAAGGGCCCTGATTCATGATGCTGTCTCTTTCCTGCTCTGTGTTAAATCTAACTATGAAAAAACCTTTAGGGCAAAGGTATATTTCACAGTTAGGTGACCAAGATGAGTAGATCCATTGATGCAGGGCATCTGATTTAGGCCAGAAGCCATTGAATCTGCAAATAACAGCAGTATTGGATAAATCGGCATATATACCACTTACCTCAGGCATGGTAACTTGTAGGGTTGGAGATTCTGGCCTTTGTTCTACTATGTATGGCCCAGGAAGCTCTGATGGTTGTGTTGTTTTGCTTTCCATCTTTTTCCCCTTTACTGCATCCCGGAATGAGCTGGTGTTTTTTGAGCTGGTACCGCTGCTTCCTCCACACAGTCGTAGGTTTAGAATGATGGTTGAATCGCTGGTTATGCCGTAGTGCTGGAGTGTTTGGCTGTCCTGTAAACAGTATCCAGAATATATGAGGTTTTGGTATTGTGCTGGGGTTCCAATATGCTCCTGAATCCTTTTCTTTAATTCGTGGACGCTCGTTCCTTTGCTAAGTCTTAAGCAGAAATGTTTGCCTTCAATGGATTTAATGAAGATCTGGAGCAGATTTATGCTGGTGGAGAGTAGTCCCTGATTTACAGGTTTATTCTCTAGATCTAACGGAAATAAAGTATCAGGGCTCTCTGATATCGGGCCTGAACCGCCTCTTCTTCGTCCGCCTGGAGTTGGGGAGGCTATATTCCGTGTGGCCCCTGCTTGTGCGGCCCAACATGACACTTATTTATATAATGTTTTTTTAATTAATTAGCTTAAGTAAAAGAGAAACAATGGTATAACAAGTTTGGAGATAAATTTCAATCTTTGATATGTGTATAACAATAAGAATATTTTAGAATATTTTGTGAAGCTTAAATCCCTACCAACAATTTCTACTTAAATTAAAATTGCGGAAGCCCTATACATTCTTATTAGCATAATTAATTAATGATAACATTATTTATAGTAATGTTTTCCAGATTATCACAATTAATTTTTAATATTATTTTATTTATCTTAATAACTAATTTGCTAATGGCCAATTTCCAACTGCTAACTCTCAGCCATGATGCATCCATGTTGCATCCATATTATTTATTATTGAGGATCGATTGATTTTTTCACATGCTTCCTGAAGATGAACCACATTAGTAGGTTTGAAACATTGACTAAATCCTAATGATCTAATTCATCCAAAAGATATTACTATTTACAATATGGATCAAAAAATTCTTAGATCTAAAATAATAGCATTATTTATTATAATCCTATACCATTATATATATAAAAGTTTCATGTAAACTTTGAGATATTGAAATGTATAACTTGTATCTTGAGTAGCCATGACCCTGGAGCATCTAAGTCATCTAAATAACCCAATCACCTAGATATCACACCTCTTCTCCCACATATGCTTTGGTAATATGTTTATATTACGCCCCTCAATTCATTGGATCCAATAACTTTTATCTGGATTTCTCCATGATTCGATGTGGCCCGTACTAACACCTTAAAGGTGTCAATGGATCCTCTGTTGGATTTTCAGGGCCTGGAACCAATGGTAGCGAGGGATTAGGGTTCATTATAGGTGTAACTATCCTCACCCCTATAACATTCACTCTTCAATTCACACCTCTGCGCGTCTGACATAGCTTGGCTTTGGCGATTCAGCCTTAGCCGTGATTGTTGGGGATTTGTACCAGTGCCTCTATGTCGGAAGTCCAGGTAACCTTGAATAATTTCCCTCTTAAATTCTCCTTCAGTTTATGTTTTGAAGGAGCTAGGGTTTAAAGAATTTTGTGTGTAATTTCATTTCTAGATTTTTGACCCGGTATTCTCCTAAGTTTAGCCATCTCGTGGCTTCTCGATTCTAGCATGGTAGTTAGAGAGGGAAGCCCTTCGTCTTTTGTTCATGTTTCGAAAGTATTGTTTCCCAACCTGTTCGGTGTATACCTAGCTTCTTTCAAGGTGAATTTGAAACTCTCACCACGATTTGAAGGTATAAACAACTTTTGGTTCCAAACGATTATACAAGTTCACTTAACTCTGGTGGTTTTCCTTGGATATGTTGGGAATTTCTAATAATTCCAAACAAAATGAATAGAGAATAATGCTCTATTTTTAACACAGGGAAGCTAATTTTTTTTTTGCTGAAGACAGAGTTTCAGGACACACATAAAAAGACTTGTATTCATTAATAATATAGCTATTACTAAAATTCTTCCTCTCATAGAGGGATTACAACATGCCTGCTTCAGAGGCAATCCCAAAAAAAATTACTCTGTCTTTGCTGGCAAGTTTTACACTACTGTGTGTAAAAAAAAAATTTTCATTCACAAGCTATTGTTGCTCTCATTACATTGCATATAACATTGCAGTCCAGAACAAAACATAAAACATTCACGCTGCTGCGTAAATTTACACTACTGTAAAAAAATTCTTCTTACATTCGCTGTGACGAGTTTTTTTCATTACATGTTCAAAAAAAAAAAAAACAATAAAAACATTACCCTTTTGTTTTGCTTGTTCCCTAAAACACACAACTCCCGTGCATAAAAATAATAATAAAATTAATGACTTTGCCTACATTCAAACAACCGCAGTAATTTTTCATTAATTACTTCAACAATCGGAGTAAATGTATTAATTTCGTCCTTCACCTCTGGTTCAACCCGATAATATATCACACGGCAATATATTTTTTTAATAACTGTAGATCTGCCCCAAAGTTAATTGGACCGCTGTTTGCAATTACCTGGAGGTCCCTTCGTGCTGAACTTTATGCGCCGGGGAATGATGGTTTTGGAAACCACGTGTCAGCTGTTGTACATGCTCGCTGCCTCTGGGGAAATTACCACTGTACATCAAAAGCGGTGCGGGGAAATGTTGGTGGTTTTGTGAAATAAATGACGCAGTTGAAAGTACATTTCAACACTCCCCTTTAATTTCAACTGCTGGGTTATCAGTCATACCCAGACATTTAATCAAAAACTCAAAACTTTTCTGCCCCAATGGTTTACTCAGAATACTGCAACCTGCTCCTGAGTTCTGCAGTGTATTAAAACAATTTCACCATTGTTTACCAATTCCCTGATGTAATGAAACTTTGTGTCAATTCGTTTTGTTCTCTTATGAAACATATCGTTCTTGGATAATGCAATAACTGAGCTATTGTCACAAAAAATCACATTTCCTTTCGCTTGCTCTTGGCATAAACTCCTTAACATTCTTCTCATCCAAATTGCTTGACATGCTGCTCCTGTAGCAACCACATATTCTGCCTCTTCCTTGAGCATTTTCTGAACTGTTTCTTCCACCTCTGTTTTGGCTTCTGCGTCTTCGAAACGAACAGGGTCATCAACATGACAATATAAAGCAAACAAAGAGTTCAAAACTTCATTTGCTGCCTCTTGTTCATAAATGTCACTTAAATTTCTGAACTTCTTACCTTTTTCATTTGGCGTACAAGTGGTTGAAGAAGCACTTGAATTTCCTCCTCGTGGTGTGCTTGGAGAAGCACTTTCATTTTTCCTCAAGGGTGTCTCTTGCTACCCTTGTGTTGGTGCTGTTGTTTGGGGATGTATTTCAACCATCTCCTCATCATCTTCAACATGTGACAAAGTGTTTTTAACATTCACTGTTTTCTCTATGCTTCCATCCCAAGCCTCATCCTCAATGAACTAAACATCTCTACTCACAATAAGCTTCTTGGTAAATGGGTTATACAACCTGTAAGCTTTGGATTCCTCACTGTATCCAATGAAAATATATTTCTCACATTTTTTGTCCAACTTCTTCCTTAGTTGATCTGGAATGTGTGCATAAGCCATACATCCAAAAACTTTCATGTGGGTGACTCCTTGTTTTGTCCCACTCCATGCTTCCTCTGGCACTCTGTTCATGACTGCTTTTGTAGGGAATCTATTCAAAATGTACGTTGCATAGTGTACAGCTTCAGCCCAATAATCATTTGGAAAATGCTTTACCTTTAACATACTCCTCGCCATATCCATGATTGCCCTATTCTTCCTTTCGGCAACTTTCCATTTTGCTGCGGAGTGTACCTAGTGGTAAATTGCTTATGAATTCCATTTTCTCTACAAAAACGTAGAAATTCTTTGGAGATATAGTCACCTCCTCTATCAGTTCTTAAAAAATTGATATGCAACCCACTTTGGTTTTCTACAAGTGCCTTGAAATTGCAGAATCTTTCAAACACTTCACTTTTGTTCTTAAGGAAATAAAACCAAGTTTTTCTAGTAAAATCATCAATAAATGCTAATATATAGTGGCTGCCTACAAGTGATGGAGTTTGCATCGGTCCACATAAATCTGAGTGGACAATTTCTAAGGGTGCTTTTGCACTTATGCTTTTCCCTTATGGAAAACTTTCTCTGTGTTGTTTCCCCAAGATACAACCTTCACAAAGGCTGTCTGGTTTCTCTATCAATGGTAATCCTCTTACCATTATTTTTCTATTCAAAAATTTAAGACCTCCAAAGTTGGGATGTCCAAATCTCAAGTGCCACAACCAATTTTCATCATTTGGTTCGCTTTGGAAAGCCTCTTGTGTCACTGTTGCTATTTCTTCTCCATTTTTAAAATATGCTTTCATTCTGAGAGGGAACATCTTGTTCCTTGTCATCTTCACTTCAGCAATACATTGTTAGTTGGGTGTTTTATCCATGATGGTGCATACATCATCTACAAAGAAAACATTGTAACCCTTTTGAACATGCTGTCCAATACTTAAGAGGTTACATTTCATTCCAGGGACATAATAAACATCTGCTATGGTTTTCTTTTCACCTTTTTTTGTTAAGACATTTACTTCTCCATTTCCCATAACAGAAACTTTATTATCAGTCCCTAGTGTGACTTGTGACTTCACACTCTGATCTAAAATAGAAAACAGGTCTATGTTTTATGTCATATGGTTACTGCAACCGAAGTCTAGAAACCATACATCTTCACTCTTTTCTTCAGCCATATTACAGGCTAAAAACAAATTATCTTGGCTGATATTTTCTCTAGTGAAATTTGCATTAGTTCTATTACTCATATCATGCTGCTTCTTCCTACATTCATTTGCATAATGCCCATATTTTTTACAATAATAACATTGGACATTGAATTTATCATACCTTTGTCCTTGAGCATGATGTTGTCCTCTTTATTGGTTGTTGTCTTGGCCTTGGTTCTTATTTGGATTGCTGCTTCTTCCTTTCTTGTTTCCTCTGCCTTAACCTCTTCCTCTTCCAAAGAACATTTGGGTCTTAAAGGCATGTTCTAGAGATGAGTTTTCATTTCTACTCAATCTCTGCTCATGTGTTATGAGTGATGCATGTAGTTCATCAACTGAAAATTTAGTGAAATCCTTTGTCTCTTCTATGGTGGTGACAATCACATCGAACTTTGAGGGTAGGATCCTCAATAATTTCTCCACAATCCTCCTTTCTTCAATAATCTCTCCATGAAACCTTATCTGTGTGACCAGACCAATCACATGTGTGAAGAATGAGTCAATATTATCTGACTCCTTCATGCAGAGAGTCTCAAAATCTCTCCTCAACAACTGTAGTTTTGTTGTCTTCACTTTCTCCATGCCTTGATAGGCTATCTTGAGAGTTTCCCATGCTTCTTTGGATCTCTTAGCTGCTGCTATCCTTGGAAACACACTCGCATGCACTGCTTCATACAAAAAGTAGAGGGCTTTTGAATCCTTCTTCTTATTGCTCTTCTACAGATCTTTCTCTGCCTGAGTTAAATTATTAAACTCATTTTCATCTAATGGTTCTTCAAAACCATCCTCAACAAATTCCCATAAGTCTTGGGAAGCAAGCAAAGCTTTCATAGTTATTGCCCAATAGTCATAGTTTTTCACATTAAATTGTCGGAGCTGAGTATTACAGATAACCATGCTAGTGCTGGCTCCAGCCATTCTTGCACTCTTAACTATGCTTCAAAATACTTGACTGTGTATTTAAAATAACTGACTTTCCTCAACAGTAGCACAGAAAACTAGCTTGAGAAATACCTTGGATTCTTTCTTGACTGAGTCTTCACTCTACTGGAAAAGCTGCTGCAACAAAAAAATCCTTCCTTCAGCTTCTTTGACACGTTCAAAGAGCCTGGAAAAGCTCTGATACCATGTTGGGAATTTCTGATAATTCCAAACAAAATGAACAGAGAAAAATACTCTGTTTTTAACACATGGAAGCTAAAATTGTTTTTGCTGAAGACAGAGTGTCAAAACATACACCATGCCTGCTTCAAAGGCAGTCCCAAAAAAATCACTGTCTCTGCTGGAAAAATTACTCTTGCAAGTTCTACACTGCTATGTGTAAAAAAAAAAAATTCATTCACACGTTGTTGTTGCTCTCATTACATTGCATATAACATTGCAGTCCATAACAAACAACATTCATGCTACTACGTAAATTTACACTGTTGTGACAAATTTCTTCTTACATTCATTGCGGCGAGTTCTTTTCATTACATGTTCAACAAAAAAACATTACCGTTTTATTTTACTTGTGCCCTAAAACAAACAACTTCTGTGCAATAAAAAAACAATAAAATTAATGACTTCGCCTACATTCAAACAACCGCAGTAATTTAATTACTTCAACGACCCTAGTAAATGTATTAATTTCATCTTTCACTTCTAGTTCGAGCCGCTACCATATCGCAGGGCAATATATTTTTTTAATAATCGTAGATCTGCCCGAAAGTTAATCCGACGGCTGTTTGAAATTACCCGGAGGTCCCTTCCTGCTGAACTTTATGCGTCGGGGAATGGTGGTTTTGGAAACCACGTGTCAGCTGCTGAACTTTATGCGTCGGGGAATGGTGGTTTTGGAAACCACGTGTCAGCTGCTGTACATGCTCACTGCCTCAGGGGAAATTACCACTGTACAACAAAAGCGGTGCGGGGAAACGTTGGCGGTTTTTCCACAGTTGAAAGTACATTTCAACACGATATATGTTGTATTTTTAATTCTTTTAAGGCTCTACAATTGCACGATGATGGTAACAAAAGTCTATTGTTCACACCGATAAATTATGGGGTTTTCAATTTTCCCTTCAAAACCTAGGGTTTCATGCTTCTTTCTTATTTCCATTTTTGTTGACCCGCTAATATCAGGAGTTGTTAGGTTGGTTCTACACAATTTTCTGGTTTGATCTTTGTTTGTTATAGGGTTTACCGAGTTCCAGGTTTTTTTTAATATTTTTATGTAAATTTATTAACTAGAATTACAATAAACAATAAAGTAATAAAGTATGATGATGTAGTACATGAATTTTAATTATAAAAATACAAAACAAAAGGAGTTTTATGCTTCTTTCTTATTTCTGTTTTTGTTGACCCAATAATATCGGTAGTTGTCTGGTTGGTTCCATGTTCCTTTTGTAATACTTTTATGTTTTTTATGTAAATTTATTAACTAGAATTACAATAAAGTATGAATGAATTTTAATTTTTTTTGGTAATATTTTTATGTTTTTATTTAAATTTATTAACTAGAAATACAACAAAGTATTATGATGTAATAAATGAATTTTAATTATGAAAAGACAAAGCTAAAAATTACTTGCTAATAAAATAACAGAGTTGAAGAGATTATTTCCTTCCTCCTGAAACCAAAGTTGACGGATAATATTAAGACAATCTTCCCTTAAATCACTCCTAAAAATCCATAGGAGTTGATTAATAATATTTAATAAGATTGGAGAGAAAATCTATTAAATCAATCTGTGTAGGAAAAAATGAGTAGAAGGACCCAAAAGATTTAAGGAAAAAAGAAAATTTACTTTTTTGAAAAAGAAAGAAAAAAAATAGAAAATCTTAGGCTATTGAATTGGCCTATCATGGAAGGTTGGAGGCAGGGAAGGAAAGATTTGCTAGGGAAATAAGGCATAAAATACCTTATCTGAAATCACAAGAAAATGTTAATTCCATTGGAGATTAGTCTCCGCTCAGGCAAACGGGTGGTTTAATTCATGGTTGGGTGGATAGTGTGCTTCCGAAGTACAGTTTCTATAACCTGTGTATGTTATTTCTATGAATGAAATGAATTCAGTTAATTTTACAATAAATAAATAAAACGTGAATGATATAAATCTGGTATAGAGTATTGTACATTTAATAACTAATCCCATTTATATTTGAATTTGGGGTTGCGGTCAAAGGGGATGTTGTGAAGCTAAATTGATCGCGCTGTTGGTATTGATACAGTGGTTAACTCATATATGTGAATGGAATAGCATAAACTTAGCTCCAGGTGTAACATAAATAATTAGGGCAGGCATTTTGTAAAACTGGGCGGGAGGAAGAAGTAAGATATAGTCGTTCTAACCAGTAAATGAAAGAAAAACGAGGCTTTCCATAGTGTAAAATGAATACCTCTATAAATGTATAGTAATTTGAAGATTTGTTCAATCTACAATTATTCCTATTGGGAAGCAACAAAGAGAAACAAGCTTGTTACCATAGGAAATCATCGAGATGAAAATAATCCCTAGACGAGTAGAGCAGAGGTTTGAATTGAATTGATTCGAAGGATCTGGAAGTGATAAGGGGCCTAAGGCTGAAATCAGAATCAAAGTGATTGGAAGGGCCACGAGAAGTTGAAACTTGACATACTGAAATTATTCACACTGATAGTGTAGAAAAAAGAAAAATAAAAGAGGTAGTATTGTTATGTAGAGATATAACTAAATGAACAGAACACGTTTGCACCAAGAAAATCTTATTGGTGATGCAACAGTGATAGTTCATGTGATCTATTTTAAAATCGTAGGATTCAAACTACATATTCAAGGATTGTTATCTATGTCTTCGTCAACAATAGTTGAGTTAGCAGTAGTAAAGATTAGATATGCATAGTTACCTAGAAGTAAAGATTAGATGTGCATAGTTACCTACTTCGCCAGTTGGTGATTGACCTTTCTAATATAACACACGGACGGTGATATCCAGTCAAGGAATGGTGCCCAGCTAAGTTTAGCTCGATAGGAAAAGAATGTAATTACACCATTGTTCTATCCATTCAAACCATTCAGACAACTTGTAAAAACAAACAACATTGCTCCCATTATCATACCAAGATTTCACAAGAACGAAATAGTAAACTCGATAGCTCTTCCAAAAACATAACTTATTTAACATACAAATCGCTATTATGAAGAGTAATAATGTGAAAGAATTCCAACACAAATGAAATGATCACGAAACCCCATCGAATGGAGGTATAGAATTAAATTAATACCATGCACACTCAGTAGCTTAATTTATTACACAATATGAGAGTTTAAAATATATAAATGGAGGAGTACATTTCGCATATGAAAACTAAGGTGAGCCGAACTCTCTTAACAAATCTCGAATAATAAATAAGCCTTCACTACAGTTGGGGAGGTCGACAATGACCACCGAGTAACTCTCAGCCTATCGAGATAGACCCAACATCGAGTCTGTGGCACGAGCAGGGCATCTGAGAGTTTAGCAAAGGAAAGAACCAACGTTTGATCCAATCTATGTCAACATGGTTGGAGTTAGCGGTTGTAAGGATATTGCTCTATGCAGCATGGAGACAGGGTAATGATATGTGATCATACCTATAACGTAGAGAAGGAAATTATCAGAAAAATTACATGAAACAAAAATGTAGACAATAGATATACCATTCTGAAATTACCTTTTAGTGGCAGTCGATCATAGAACGAGTTTCATCGTAATTTCTAGAACACTTTTGAGAGAGAATTACCGAAAAGCCAATAACCAGAGCCAAGTAAATAAAAATGTACAAGATCCAGGGAAGAAATAAGTTGAACATGCTGAATTAGAGAATATACCTACTCATACCGATGCATTGAAGGAAGAAATAGCTATGATTCTTCAAATTGAAGAAGTAACTGAAAGAGAAGGGGTCCCTGTAAAAACGAACATGAATCCATCAGAAAGATAAGAAATGGAAGAAAAAAGAAAAAGAGAGGAGAGGGAAACAAATATATAACGAAGGTTATAAATGAGCGTGTAGTGACAGAAGTCTATACTGTCCCTATAAGTATATTGTGACCCGGTATGGAGCAACAGAGTTACATGTCTGTGAAAGAGGAAGGGGTCCATTGTTATATTCAGGATTTCCTCGAGATGACTGGAAGTATACGTGCTTCAAACCTTCTACCCAACCATAGTGAACTCAGACAAGGGAAAAATGTATAAACCCTTGAAGTCAGAGGAAAGGATAAACAAATTTATTAGCACATCCTGGAACTGGTATGGAGGGAGACGAACTTGATCACGGAGCAAAGCATAAACATAACAGTTTGAGATATTCAGAAAGGAACGATAAATACATTACCAGGGAATGTAAGAACTATAAATAATGTCACACTAGAAGGCAAGATTCCTTACCTAGCAGTTGAAGAGCAGTATCTGTTCCCATGATCTGGTAAAATTCTTTTCTAGTAGCCGAACGCTGGTAGCGACCGCCATGACTATCAGACGGACAGTGTTTCACAATAAGAAAAAGGAGAAAATGGGTTGGACCCCTGGTGAATAGATAGAGTTAGCGTTTCTTTAGCGCAGTTTCCACAGTTTGATCAACCAAATGAATCGCCACTGTTCATACGGGGAGATCTGACAACCCAGGTGAATATCACGTGAACCATGGCTACATTTCCACCATTGAATCGCTCGTAGTACTGACGACCATAGGGGCCACCTGTGGGTGGGTTAGGTGACTGTTACTGTATAGTGTACACGTAAATGACTGGAACCCACCCCTTGCAAATTTAAAATATTCCATCACGTTTATGTTATGACCAACAAGGTAGGCAGAAACAAGATGAGTTAATGCGTGAAATATACCCATGAAGAGGAGTATAGCATATAAATCATTCCAACTTCAAACATGTTTTCCTAGAATCACCCAAGGAGGAAATAATCTTGACGGTGTTATAGTTTGCGCCAATACCTCAACTTAAGACTTAGGACATGAAGACACCTATAACTAATTAACTAAACAATTTAGGTTATTGTTTAAAGAGTTGTAATGAGATAGACATGTACTGATTTAATAAAGGTAATTGTTAAAGGAATTAGGAATATAGTCCAAGAATGGGTGTGATTGGTTTATATATATATAAGTGGACTTGTTACACCTTCATAACGTCCTTAAATACTTTCCTTTCCCGGTCGGATACTTGTTTATGAATTTAGTTGTGCCCCCTAACCCTGTATTTTACTGTAATTTTGTCTAGATTAAGATTCTTATTTTTCTTAACAAAATGTACAGGATTCATAAATCATTATAATCATTATTGGATGGATTGTTATTTTCTTTTGGGTTTACCCTACTGTTCAGTCACGGAAAGAATTGAGTATATATGTGTCTTTTGTCGGTAAATTCTATGACTTAAAATAAATGAATTTTAAATATTTAAATTTCTCACTATTCTTTCTACACAGTCCAACGCTTACCAAGTCACTATATTAAAAGTAAATTAAATATTTTCTTTTCTATGAGAGGTATTACAACTTCTTAATCTAGTCATCTCCTCCCCTCTAGCCATTTCCTCCGCCTTTCTATTCAACAAAGTCATCCATTCTCAACTCTCATTCAAAATCTTCATGCTTGGCTTCATGTTTCATTTGTTCCTCGTGATGAGTGGAGTATACAGCTAATTAACATTTGTTCCTTGTGATAAGTGGAGTATCCACCTAAATAAAAAATAAAAATATTTCGCACACGCAAAGCTTCATTTGTTTCTGGTGATTAGTGGAGTATTCATTTGAATAAAAAATATTTCACACTACCAGTTTTTTCTAAATGCAATAGAAATATTGACAACATAATCAATTTTAATTGTGAAAACCTATTAAGATTTAAAAAATAATAATAATAGTTATAATATAATAAAATAAAATAAAAATGGGATCATAGTAAAATATTTGAATATGTAGGAATGAGTAGAATTGACATGGATTTGAAAATATTTTTGGGCAACTCAAGTCCCAATTATTTATGCATTCAAAGACTCAAATTAATAATGAAAAAATTACTAATGATGTGGGTATCTTTCTTAAGCACTCATTCGTGAAGAGTCCAAACACATCAAATATATGAAATTATAATTTTATTTTTTTATTTTTTGCATTACAAAATAGGGTTTGACATGATCTTTTTAAACTTTTTGGTAAATTTGTGGTTAAGATGGATCTATATTGGTGACACTTACTTTAAGTGAACATCAAAATATTTTATTGGTGACTAAGAGTAAAAATGAAATATGTTTATGACATCTTGTTTCATATTGTATTTTAATATTTATTGATATTAATACTTTTTTAATTAAAACTAACATAATATGCATATTCATTTTTTTAATGTTAATAATATTTTTTTCTATATTTTGAAAATAAGGCTTTTATTTTGAGAAAATCTACCCTTGCACCACACTGAAACTTCAAATTTTCATATTTAATATTAGATAATTGAACAAAAATCAACCATCAAATTAATAGTCAGTTTATAGTTAATAATAATTTCAAGTTAATAGTGAGTTGATAATTAATAATAATTAAAAAAACTTAATTCATTGTAATTCATTTTAATTGTTTTTCTTATGTGTCCTGGTATCGAAAATATCGAAAGAGGGAGATAGACGAAATGCACTCTCTTTCTTCATAAGGCAAAAGTTGGTTTAAAGGGAATTTGTTTTAATTTAAAGGGAATTTGTTGTAAAGACTATGATCATTTAAATGGCTTCATAAGCTTCTTATTATGGAAAAGGATATCCTAACGATGGTTTGTGTAAGGCCTTCGAGTTGCGGGTGCGACAGGCGCCGGCGAGTCTTCGTGCATGAGGGCACGAAACGACAATGCGACGGAGCTGCGGACATAATGCGACGATTGGTGCGACAAAAGGCGAGACACTTATGCGACTAAGTGTTGAGCGACATATATATATATATATATATATATATATATATATATATATATATATATATATATATATGCGATGGATTAAGACTTGAAGCCGACTTGTGTAAAAGTCTTATGGGCGCATGTTAGTGGTTTTGGGGGTCGGCCAAGGGGCTGCACACCCCATGTAAACCCACACTAAGATGGATATATATAAGTGGAGCTTAGAGCTCATTTCAACAACACATTCCTCTCATCTCTTCTACGCATAAGATCAAGAGGAAAGTAAAAGTGCGCAGAAATAAGGGGAGTTGCGCATATCTCATGCGCTCCACTTGAAGGTGCACTTGAAGGTTATCTTGAGTCGGTCGAAGAGTGGGCAAGGTGTGCCCGGGGTGCGGTGGATGTGCAGATTTGTGCAGGACTTGGTGAAGAGGATTTAAGTGGCTCGGGTGAGCACTACTCTTTGTGCAAGGGTGCACATGTATTGTAAAAGGCAGGGTTGCCTCTCTGTTGTAATATTTGGCTAAGTGTAGACTTGGTTTGGCAAGGCACACTTGTACATTGTAAAACTAATATTCTTAATATATTGTCGAGCAGACTCGCATTATGGGGAGTTGCCCCTCCCCTTTATACTTGTTGTAATTGTTGTTGTTCTTGGTATAATTGCATGATGATAATGAATGAGTATGGGCTTCATTAAGTATAAAGGATAATTGCAAGTTTACTTGGTTGCGAAACACAAGCTAAGTAATGTTAATGTGAAAGTAGGCGTAGTCCACGAATGTTAGTATTGGTGAAAAGAAAGCGTTCGGTGGTGCCGCACCTTGCTACAAGTGGTTGGAACACTATCGCAGGTGTAGGGGCGTGATAGGTGGTATCAGAGCAGCTAATCCGGGTATTGAAGGTGAAGCTGTTGAGCAAGGTTGCTCGTGACAGGTACTTGCAGGTGAAGGAAATCGTTTCACACGAAGTGGAACAAGGGTCGGTTCAGGTTGCAGGTGACTTGGTAAAGATGTCTATCTTGTAGAAATTGGGTTTTGCAACCTTCGAAGAATTTGAAGGAAGTCTACTTGAAGAGTCAGAGAAAGTAAGACAAGGATTTGCAGAATATGGCAAGAGGTTGTTTGAAACAAGGGGTGCTCTTCATGCCTTGGCTAAGGAAGGGGTTTCTGACCAGAATAAGGAGGAAGCCTATCAACTTGCAAAGGAAATGGACTTGACTGAAGCAGAATTCAAGGAACTAGAGATAAGACATAAATTGAATCAGAAGAAGTGGGATTGCCTAGCTCTTGAGGTAAGGCATCTCAAGGCCTTGAAGAAGAAGGTTGAGTCTGATGGAAAGAATGAAGATGCTTCTGTGGGGATGATGCAGATACTTGGTGCTTCTGCTACTACGGAAGTGGCCTCTAGAAGGGATCCTGAAAGGAACAAGTTGGAGTATGTTCGAATGAAGGTTGGAGGTGCTGATGTGCTCACTATGGTGGATAGTGGGGCTTCTCACAACTTCATGGGCAAAGATACTGCGAGAAGAATTGGGCTGAAGTTTGTACCGGCAAAGGCACAAATGAAGACAGTGAATTCTCCTCCTATTGAGATTCTTGGTATAGCTGAGAGGGTGGACACTACACTTGGTGAATGGACCGGGAAGGTGGACTTCACTATAGTGCGGATTGATGACTATGAAGCTGTATTGGGGATGGAGTTCATGAAACAATTTGATGCTATGATCGTTCCACATTTGAAGAAGCTCTACATTTTTTATGGAAGGGAAGATGTACCCATTGGTCTGCCAACCATTGGTGTGACAAGGCCTGATTGTAAATTGGGAGTGATGCAAATGGAGGATAAGGAGAAGGTGAACAAGCGGTTGTCTAGTGTTGAGACAAAGCTTGTGGAGCAGTCATCGGTCATCAAGACACTTTGAGATAGCATCTTGGATTTGACAAGGAGGCTAGAGTTGGTGGAGGATGATGATGATGAGGAGGAGGTATATGTGAGGCCGGATGTCAAGAAGGAAGACCGGGTTACTTATCTACAAAGGATGGAGATTGAGGATCCTGATAGGTGGATCGAATTGATTAGTGAGGGAGAACCTTCAGGCTCTAATCCCTCTACATCTTCTTAGATGGATGAAGAAGATGGGGCTCATTGTTAGCTGCTCATGGCAGTGAGTCCTTAAACATGTTTGAGCAGGTATGACTCATGGTGCAGGGATGGCTTGGCATCAAGCATCATGACATGTTGCAGATGAGATGGATGGAGTTTCCATGGACATGAGAATGGATTATGGAGATGGATTCTTGAGGAGTCAAGGATGTGGCAGATGTTTGAGGAACAGCTGATGATGACATGAGGATGTTCACTCTCATGGATTGAGCGTGATGGTTGGATTAGCTACCCAACTAGTTCAGACATGAGGTCCGAAAATGTGCAGAGATATTTTGGCATCGTGCTGGAGTATCATGGCAGAGGTTCACATTGAGGACACATTATGAGGTCGACACGAGATGTTGCAGTGGAGATTGTGGCAGAGGGGTCGATGATCATGGATCGAGATGATATCTGATGGTGAGCATACCGTTGAGGTGCATACCTATGTATGGTGAGCTTGGTGGCAGTTGGTCACTAAGTCGAGGCATGATGGAGATGAGGCTCTACATATGTTGCAAGGATGTTTGCTTTGTGTGGAGGAGTCAACATCGTGGATGATGATGATCTTGGTGGATGGCTACCGGGATGGTATGTTGTCGAGGACGACAATGAATTCAGGTGGAGGAGGATGTAAGGCCTTCGAGTTGCGGGTGCGACAAGCGCCAGCGAGTCTTCGTGCACAAGGGCGCGGGCGCGCACGAAACGACAATGCGACGGAGCTGCGAACATAATGTGACGATTGGTGCGACAAAAGGCGAGACACTTATGCGACTAAGTGTTGAGCGACATAATATATATATGCGATGGATTAAGACTTGAAGCCGACTTGTGTAAAAGTCTTATGGGTGCATGTTAGTGGTTTTGGGGGTCGGCCAAGGGGCTGCACACCCCATGTAAACCCACACTAAGATGGATATATATAAGTGGAGCTTAGAGCTCATTTCAACAACACATTCCTCTCATCTCTTCTACGCATAAGATCAAGAGGAAAGTAAAAGTGCGCAGAAATAAGGGGAGCTGCACATATCTCATGCGCTCCACTTGAAGGTGCACTTGAAGGTTATCTTGAGTCGGTCGAAGAGTGGGCAAGGTGTGCCCGGGGTGCGGTGGATGTGCAGATTTGTGCAGGACTTGGTGAAGAGGATTTAAGTGGCTCGGGTGAGCACTACTCTTTGTGCAAGGGTGCACATGTATTGTAAAAGGCAGGGTTGCCTTTCTGTTGTAATATTTTTCTAAGTGTAGACTTGGTTTGGCAAGGCACACTTGTACATTGTAAAACTAATATTCTTAATATATTGTCGGGCAGACTCACATTATGGGGAGTTGCCCCTCCCCTTTATACTTGTTGCAATTGTTGTTGTTCTTGGTATAATTGCATGATGATAATGAATGAGTATGGGCTTCATTAAGTATAAAGGATAATTTCAAGTTTACTTGGTTGCGAAATACAAGCTAAGTAATGTTAATGTGAAAGTAGGCGTAGTCCATGAATATTAGTATTGGTGAAAAGAAAGCGTTCGGTGGTGCCGCACCTTGCTACAAGTGGTTGGAAGACTACCGCAGGTGTAGGGGCATGACAGTTTGGGTACTTTTTTGTGGGATTACAATGTTTAAAAAAAAATGAAAATATGAGTGTTTCCATGCACAGTGATATAAAAAGAGTTTATTTTAATTTTTGCTTTTTTAATAAAATATTTATTAATGTTCTTAGTTATATTATAATCATTCCAACACCCAAGCAGTGGGATGGATCTGGTTGAAATTATTTGTTTCATTTCAAAATTTCAAAATTCTTGGCAGTAAACTGGTGAGTGTGTTGTCGGGACCTCTTTGGCCTTCTCTTGCTTTTCGGCCACAACAATCATAGCCAGGAGATAGAAATAGGTACTTGGAATAATTACTAAAGCTTACTTTCTTGCATATCTACTTCGGTCTTCTAGTTTTCCTTCGGTATATTTTATTTGACACACATGATTATTGAGAAAGCAAACCAAAAAGGCTATGATTATTTTAAACATTAATTGGACCTCTTCATTTCATTGACTTTGTTGCTATTTTTGTTCATTTAGTGGTCATAATGGTAATATTTGTAACTTCAAATGCTATAAATTTAAGTCACTTCATGCTTTATATTTATGTTATTAAGTCAAAAAGTCGCAAGATATGTCTCTGACTGTTTCCTTAATTTGCAGGCGAAGGATGCGGACAATAAACCTAAGGAAGTGGAAAAGGAGCGAGGGGTTTGAAATTGTGATGTAATTAGGTGACTAGGGCAGTTTAGGTGTTTTGTGATGTAAATACAACATATTTTCAAACATTTTGATTTGGTTAGATATTTCAATATATTTTCAAACATTTTGATTTGGTTGGATATTTCACGTAATATTTTACTAAAATAAAGTCTTTTTTTTTCATTAAAAAAATTATAAGATTAGATTGTTTTATTATATTTAAGAAGCTGTAATATAGTTTTTATTTATTCAACTTCATCCACTCAAATTGATGATGCAACAATTACATTCTGAATTTAGAAATAGTGAAGATGAAATAATTACATTATAAATTTATAAAAATAGTGAAGATGGAATAATTACATTATGAATTTATAAAAATAGTGAAGATGCAATAATTACATTATGGATTCATAAAAATAATGGTATATTTCAATGGATCTGTCTTTTTTAATGGATATATAAACTTTAACCAACGTTTCCCCTCCTCTTTCTTTAGGTTAAGTTTGTGTATTCGGTTTGTTTCTTTTGAATTATGATCGTTTAAACGGTTTCATATGGTAGAGGATTGCCTCACCAAGGTTCGGGTCATTATTTGTCGGACTACAGTGTTTGAAGAACATGAAAGAGTTAACGGTGTATATCACCTTTACCACTACAAAATAAATAAATGAAATATAAAAAAACAAAACTAAATCTGCAGGTAACACTGCAATAGAAAATTTCTTTCACCACGTGGTAGGCAGGTGTTACAGTTATTAGTGTAGTGTGTGCAATAAATCCTTTACAAGCCTAAACAACACCAATTCTATGAGAATTTAAAGAACTTCGGCTATTAGTGTAGCATGTGCAAGAAATCTATGCCTAAAGAATACCAGTTCTATAAGAATTTAAAGAACTGGAAAGGGTTGTTAGCATGGATTCCTTTCTATTATTAAAACAAAACTAATGGTATATAGGAACAAGAAGTTAGTGTTACATACACAAAGTCATTTATGGTATTTTTTTTTGTGGATGTGATTGTTGAATTCAGAAACTAATCTGAAAATGGTATAATTATGCAATTAAATAAGTGTGGTTTATATAATGCTTTTAATTAGTTTAGTTTATTGTCTTCAAGAGTATTTCAGTATGAATATTGAAATATTGAAATGTTAAATTTTTTTTTTTAATAATTTATTGTATTTAAATTAAATAAATACAAAAAATTGTATATATATATATATATATATATATATAAACCAAAATCTGAAGTCTAACTATTTTGGGTAAAAATATCCATATATAATAAAAAAAAGAGTATTCATGATGCTGGTGTATGTTCATGTACTAGCATTAAAAAAAGTCTCACTTATTTTGCTGATAATAGATTATCATATAATAATAAAAAAAAATCTTTTAACTATTCACTACCCCTGCTTGAGATAAACATGATAGAATGGATTTATGGATTAACAAAAGAGCACCTTCCCTTAATCCAAGTGCAATCTAATTTTGAATAAATTTGAATATATCATTTAAAGCTTTAAATCTATTTTTTTTTAAATGACAAGAATAATTTTTAATTAATGAAATTGCAAATATTTAATATTAATATTGTACAATCTTCTTATAATAGGGGAATTTTGGAGTGCAAATACTTTTTACATTAACTACAACAATTCCATTAATTCAAAATTGCAAATATTAGCAAATATTGTTTAGTTGGATTTCAATTGCATAAAAATAAAACAAAATAAATAATTATAAAGATAAAAATTTAAGATGGAGATAGGATTGTTTTTCTCAAATTACATATTATATTATTTTATTATAATATAATAAAAATTATAAAAAGATGTTTATAAAAAATATGATAAGTTAACTTTTATAAATCCTATGAGCATTTTATTATAAAATATAAGAAAAAAAATTATAAAAAATAATAAAGTCAAATATTTTAGAAGTTTATTGGTCATTAGGCCACTTGTTTTTAGAATTAAAGTCATATTTATTATCCCATTAGAAAGAATGCTTGGTTTTGAATAAGTTTACCTTAATTAGAACTCAAATAAAATAAACAAAATTCGGTATAATAGTTTCTTAATATGTGTTAATATATTATTATGAAGAATCTTAAAATATGAATATAAACATGTCGTATTTGCTTTATTTTTGGAGTATTTGGGATAATTTCAATTGTGAGAGGAAGAGGGGCCTCCTTATGATTGTTTAGCCTCATATGCTTGCTTTAGGCAATCTTAGTGTGACTATAAAAGTTAAGAGACAAAATAATATAATAATGTAGAGAGAGGTAAGGAAACATCATAATTAACACGACATCCATGGTGGACATTAATAATCTTTATCCTAACAATTTAAGAGAATTTAAGAAAATGTAAAGGGGATTAATAATAATGATTGAGTTCTTATTCTTTCTAATAAATATTTTATTAATCATGGGTATAACCTTATCTTGAATGTCGAACGCAATTATCCTCTTAATGCAAGTTCCATATTAATAATGACCTATGTGTTTTTGCTAGACATAGATTATCACCTTTTTTTGCTATTTTTAATTTATTTTTCATGCATTCTAATTGAGTTTTTGATGTTAATGGTTTAATTATTATTGTAATAGTTTTAAAGACTTTTGACAAATTGATTGTTATTCAACTGCGATACTTTCTTTAAAAAAAAAAAAAAAAAAAAAAAAAAACAATATTTTAAATTAGATTGTAAAATAATTTACATATATAAGACTTAAAACTGTCAATCATTTAACTAAAAGTTTAGATTTTACCATTTTCCATTCATATTGTATTTGGAGTAGATATTGTCTCAAATAAAACAATCTTATTCATATGTTATGCCACTAATGTTCATCCTAATTGTTGTTGAAAAAGGGATTTTCCGTATGACTTTAAAAGGTCGTTAAGTATAGTTGGAAGCAATATCCCATGTAATTGTACAACTCTGGCCTAAGAAGAGTTCTTCCAATCTGTGTAGCAAATGGTGGTTATATTGGTTTTATTATCTCATGCATACTGCTCATATGAAGTATGACACTTAAGATAATATGAAGTATGGCCCTGAGCTTATCCACCTCAGGTATGATATGACACTTAAGGTAGAAAGAAGTATGGCCTTGAGCTTATCCACCTCAAGAATATTATAGTTCTTTGCTCACAGATTAACAATTCCAATGATAATATACATGTGATAATTTATATCATCATCCCGCGTTACAATGAAGCAACAACCAAAATTTTAAACTAAGTTTTCTTCCAATGGATAGTGTTGAATTGAAATATTTTATTTTAAGGGAGGAGAAGTTATGTAATTAGTAGGGGATAATAGGCATCATTAATGAGGAAAGTTAGAGAATACATTTTCAAACTTAATAGGACTCATGTGAAAGCGTGAAGGCATATTTTCAACACCATGTTGCAGTGTGGTAATCAATTTGTCAATCAGTTCAACATCATCATCATCATCATAAAATGTAGAATAAGGGTTCACATATGTAGCTTTGTCATATGTGACAATATTCACTCATTTTGGCTCAAAAACTAAAATATGCACTTTATCAACCACCTATAACAATATTCTTGAATTTGGATTTGAAGTCCAATACGGATCGGGAAATCCATATGTATTAGATTTTAAAATCGAGGTTGTAAGAATCAAGGACATTTGACTCTGATCATGTGAAGAAATGTGGAGGGGCTTTAGGAAACGCTTGGAAAACACCTCGGAGCAGACTTGAATGTTGCACCTTCTCTTGTAGTTGCATCCTCATGGAAGTTTAAAGTAAGTTGCTTCACATGATTTGAAAATAAATCCTCAAACCTAAATCCTCAAATGAGTCAGTGATTTGCAAATCTAGTTTACTAAAATTTGATGTTTTTGTAAATAGAAAATTGTGTTAATATTTGTTACAATGCAGGATGGAAATGAAAATTATATAATCATAGAAAGGGAAGGGAAGGGAGAAGGGAAGGGGATCTAGTTACTTACTTCATTATAGCTTAAGAAACGCAATCTTCAAATGTTATACATTTGTGTGAAATGGAACAATTGACAATAGAATCTAGAAGTTCTTGGTCGTGAGCATCCCTTGGAAACTCAACTATTGCTATGTCTTATTTTAATTTTAAAAGAAAATAATTTTCCTCAGCAGGAGTTTTGTCTGAGATATCTTCAAATTTAGACCTTAACCATGTGAGATAGTGGTGAGTATTATGTGGAAATGAATGAAGTGTGTACATGGCTGCCTAATTTTTAGTGGGATCTCGTGATCCTCCATAGTTCTGAGTGAACTAAGGGATAACCATTTGGGTGTTTCACTTGGTTCCCAGTTTTCTAGACTCTAGTAATGGATTATGGAAGTAAACACACCTCGAATCTACATACATCCTCACACTAACATTATCTAGAGCATTAAAAAAAGCATCAACATCACCATTCTTGAAGGAATCACCAAGGACATTTTTAGTATCTGGGTTCATATCGTTCTCCATTGTTTGAACCTGCAAATGTGGGTGGTTGATTGCATTGGTTGTTGATGATGTCTTCACATTTCTTACCCAATATTGCAATCCCAAATGAGGAATTGTCTACTAAGATCGCTCTTCTCAATAACATCATCATTTGTTATAGTCTACCTTCACTAACTCCCATGAGGCTATATTCTTTAGAATCTCACATCCCACAACAACATCCCCTAAAACAAATAATTTTGCATCTTCCAACTTTTTATGCACCTTTTTTCCAAAAACAAAAAATTGGGGATCATAATGGCTAATCAAAAGTCTCACATACTCTTATCCAAGGGGTTTTACATTAAGAGATTCCAATAAATCGAAATAGAAGAACTACACAAGCAAGAATATATAAATTAGTATTATACAAATTTAATTCTATTCTACCTTGCCTTGCCTTACATATATCTAAGGATACTATTCCATTTATATTTAAGAGAAATACATAAAAAGGGTAACTAGGGTGCTAAAGGAATAAAACCTGCAAAAGTGGATGAAACTTGCCATAACACGCTTTCACAACCTCTTGCCCAATGATTCCACCAAAAATAGCTGCAATGGAATTCAACACTTAATGGGAACCACTTACCAAATGTTTGAATGCATTTACAAAAAAAATTGATGGAAGGAAAAATATAATTTATATGATTTTTGATAACAATACATAAACAACAAACTAGCAGAAGGCTACTAGTAGTAATTGAAGCTAATCCATTAACTCTCTTCAAAAATAATGGAGGAAAGCGAGAATTGGGACTATCAGGCATGTAAAACAATATCAACAAGGAAATCCTTTCGTGAAGACTTATATGCAAAGGTTTACTCTCACATGATTATTTTCTCCAATGCCTTTTAGAAGATATTTCAATAGTTATTGGGTTGTGAGCTTCATTTCTCTACTCCCTTTCATTTGCAAATGAATAAATGGGTAAACCAAAGTAATAAATTGTAGTTTCGCACAAGCCATCTGTCTTTCTACACCAAAAATATGCAGTCAGATTCTTCTTTCCATGTCCTAAATCATAGTTATAATCAGGATGGTATGGTTACCAGTAAGGGCCACCCATCTCTCTTCTTCTAGTTGTCTCCCATCACCAACACAAGAAGAAGCACAAGTCATCCTTCTTTGTTTAGAAATTGGCTTGCGTCCATTCCAAAGTATTTGATGATCTTCACACCCCCCAGGATTTCCATAAATTACTCTAGGATTAAAAAAACATTTTCTGAGACCCAAGTAATAAACTGCACTCTGTTACAAGGTGTTTGTGTTCACTACACCAAAATAAATAGTTTGATTCTTATTTCCATGTCCTACAACACAATTATAATCTGGTTGTTATGGTTACCATTGGTTGGCCCCATACAATCTTCCCAACTCTCTTCCTCGAGTTGTCTCCCATCACAAGCACAAGAAGCAACACATGGCATCCTCCTTTATTTAGAAATTGGATCACATCCATTCCCAAGTATCTGATTCTCTTTAAACTCCCTCGCCCTACTACAAATAACTGCATAATAGACATCACGTGTGTGTACAATTTTACATATGTGACTAAATCTAATTTTATCTAGATAAACGACGTTTTAAGGGGAAGTGACATTGTAAACTCAAGCCCATCTATTGTGGTACATGTACTATTCTGTAGCAGGTTGGTGTGAATGCATGACATTTAGATTTAACTTGCCAAATTTGCCTCCATATTTTGGTTAGTGTTAATCATCTCAAGCTCTATGAATCTACTATTCTGGAAGAGGAAGTTCACATTTCCCACCCACTTGATAAAATTTCTTATTTTTAGCAATTTTTGGAGGAAGACACACTACTAGACCTGCTCACATTCTCCCCTTGTTAGCAGCAGACTATGATGTATATTGTTGGGCACCAAAGTGAGAGTCCTTCTTAGGAAAAATGACTCTCCCAAGTTTCTTTTGAACATATCTTCTCGCCCCTTGTTGAGAAAGTGTGTCATTTTTTATAAAACAATGAGGAATTGATGTGCCATACTCGATAATCATTTATAGCTAGTCTTAATAGTTATTTGCACGATAATAAAGGCATGTTAAATATTGAGCACTATGCATTTTCGGTTTATATTATTTCTTAGTTCAAGATTACTTTGTCAAAACTAATCAGATTTGATCTTAAGTAAAATGTTATAAAAGGCATTTGTTGAGAAACATAGGATATAGATATTTTGGGAATCAATATTCTTGTGCATTTTATGTTTTCAAGTTTTCGTCTTTAACATTTGACTATTGTGGCTTATCAATCAGCAAACCATTTGATGAAGGGAGGCAAACCGTGTGGTCTAGCGGTTTGCAAATAGGAAAGAGGTTGATATCACCTCCATAGCTCCCAAAATATATAGTGATCTGGGTTGTGAGATCTAAGAGGACATAATGGAAAAATATACACCCGCATAATAGATTTTATATGTCACAATTCTTCTCCAATTTATGTCTTACAACATTTCCTTTGCAACATTTAGTGCAACTGCTAATTTATTGTTATTTTAAAAATTCATAGTTGAATAAAAAAAATTTGCAAATTTTCCTTTGCTATATTCTAAAATAAACCCTTAACAAAATTATATAAACATATATATAACCTAATATCAAAATTAAATATATAAATATGACAACTAGAGATGTCAATAATGATATCTAACCATCACATCATAGTATCGAGTATCTAAAAAGAATGGTTTGCAGAACACAAGCTCAATTGAATATCGGTAAAGAGATGGTGACCAAAAGAAAGATTTTATTATGTGACTTTTATATGGATAGACAAGCCAATATAGAGGTGAGTTCGTGAGATGACACGTGTGTTTAATTTAATTCCTGGTAAATTTACTTAATCCTCAATTCATGTTGATGAATAATAAACATTTTATGTTTAAAGATTTGTGGTTTTTAATTAATTTGATTTGTGATTTACTCAAATATGATAAACAAATTTTTGCTTCAAGATAACAAATTTATATAATGAACTTATTATTTTTAATTAGACGAAGGCTTTCCTATATCGACCCCGAGTTGAGGTACCGTCGTTGACTTTTATTTATTTTATCAGTGGACGGTCGCGATTGATTCTGCAAGAAAATTCTTCATCTGAATCGTTATATACGGCTGGGCATTCTGTTACGTGGTCAGGGCCGTCTCCATGGTGTCGAATTGCATGACGGTTCATCAACTGCCACAGTCTGAGTCTGGATCATGGAGGGACCCCATAAAAATATTTGAAGTGTTTCCATTCTCCTGCATCGTGGCGATCGTTCATTTCTACCTCCCTCGTTTGGAGATCACGAATTGAAAACAAAATTGCATGGTGATTGTGTATTTCCACGGAGGAGGCTTCTGCATTGAATCGGCTGCATCGCCACTAATTTATCACAACTATCTTAATAAAGTGGCTATAGAGGCCAAGGTGATTTCTATTTCGGTGGAGTATCAGAGAACCACTGAGCAACGCCTCCCTGTGGCGGTGGAGTATCGGAAAGCCTTTGAGCATCGCCTCCCTGGGGCGTATGACGATTGTTTTGGCTTTCTCGAATGGATTCATAGCCCAGTAATGGCACTGGAAGGGGTGTCTATGGATTCGTTGTTCTCTTCCCATGCAGATTTCAGAATCTGAATCTCATCTTCTGAATCCAACGTCCCAGAATGTGCCTTTTATCATGAAACACATTTGGAATTTCATACGTTCCTCCTCCGATCACAGAAACCACTAAGACAGTCGTGCGTTGCATTACCGCATGTGGCCACATGCGTATGAAATAAAATTTGTTTAAATTCAAACTTCTCAATACTACGCTATGGCTGATGCTTGGGGCATCCTTATACTGGCTAGGTCAAATTTTTTACCGAGCCAGTGTCCATATGCCGAATATTTAGGGAATCGCAATCGAGATAAGCTCAGGGGATGGTGGTAGACCTACTCTCTTCTTGAGAGTGTCGTGTGAATCATAATTACCAATCTATATTGAATAGCTCAAGTAAATCTAAAAGCGGTGGTCGAATTACCCATTCGAATTTTATTTGATTATATCATATAGCATTAGATCTTCTAGTTTTCCAGTTTTCATACGGTTATTATCGGCTGCAAGTCTAATTAGATTTTCCGTATTCTAATTCTAATTCTAATTATATTTGTAGGTAGCCGCGTATGCACCGGAACCTAAAGAAAATCCACCATCAGCATTTTCTCCATTTCATAGCTAGACCCACCTAAAAATTTCAACCCAGAAACAGTAAGGAAATATGAATCAGAAAACAATGTAGACTCGTAAAATTTATGAATAGATAGAAGTTATGGGTCAACATTATGGCTTCATGTGTCTGGAATAAAGATAACCCAATCAAATAGAGATCGTGTGAGGTGGAGAGAAGGCATAGGCTATGGGTTAGTCACAACTCTTTGAGATGCAGGTCGTGGCTAGCCGCCTACCCTGGATAGCGGACAATCGTGTGCAGAAGTTACTGAGAAGGTTCGTCGAAAGTGTCACTATACTATCTACCACGAAATTGACTCCGTAAAAGGTTAAAAATTAATAATATTTTAATACCAAGGTTGGAAAAAACAGTCGTTTTATTTTAGGGTACACGAAGGGACGTTTGAAAATCCGAGCCTCTTCACATGTAAGACATTGACAAAATACCCTTCTAATAAATTTTATGAATATTAAACATCTTGAAAATTTCATCTGAAACTTGTCATTGTGTAGGCTCTTTAACTTATTGGGCAAAAGTATAAAAGGAAAGGTGTTCCACAAATGAGACTTGATATTTAATTTATGATATTCAAACTACGAGAATATGGATGACAGTCACATGTATTATCCAATCTTGGTTACATAATCCAAGGTCTATCCTTGTAATGTAAAGAGTGCGACCTCATTTTCAACTAGCTCTCCAAGGTACAAAATGCTTACCCTTGTACACAAATAGTAAGGGAACCTACAATTAAATACAAGACACGAATCAAGAGAAAAGAATTTGGATATAAGATGATTGGGAGAATCACTTGTGTCTTGAAATGTGATTCTTTCATGGTTTTACATGTAGCTTTTAGTTTCAAATAACATAAGATTTTGGATCAATGAATGGATTGATTATCATGTATGTTGAGATGTGATGAACTTGGCTTATTATTTTGAGAGGAAGGAAAAAAGGTTTAAGTGAAGGTCAATGGTCATGAGAAATTTACAATGTTTTTTGGAATATGAAATCAAGGGTGTATTGATATGCATATTTTTTTAATAAGGCACGGTTCATGTGTATTTATTTCTATTTTTGTGAGTGAGTTTAACATGGTACAAGAGAATATGCTTCCTAGCATGCCTAACTGTGTGAGAGCCACAAGTCGTGGCCATTTCTGCATATTATCAGGTATCACCTTCCTCAACACTCTTTTCACCATTCTTTGCTTTCCATTCTCCATTCTAAGTGTTACCCTAACACTTAATGTGATGGTGATCCATGGTCTACCATGGACCAACATCACATTGTGGCAAAGGTTGTCTCGATATTAAAATTAATCATGGTCAACCATGGTCCTACGTCGCATTGTGACAAAGATTGTCTCAATCTGAAAATCAATCATGGTGAACCATGGTCCAACATCGCGTTGTGACAAAGATTGTCTCAATATGAAAATCAATCATGGTGAACCATGGTCCAAAGTCGTATTGTGAATAATATTGTCTGAATATCTAAATCAATCATGGTTAACCATGGTCAACGATGTTTATCTAAGCATTTATAGAATTAATCATAGGGTTTATATAACTTGGTTTATAATATTTATCTTAGTGTGTATCATAGGATTTTCTCGATATGAAAATCAATGATGGTCAATGATGGTCCAACATTGCGTTGTGACAAAGATTGTCTGAATATGGAAATCAACCATGGTCAAACATGGTCCAACATCACATTATGACAAAGATTGTCTCGATATGAAAATAAATCATGGTCAACCATGGTCTAATGTCACATTGTGAGAAGGATTGTCTCAATATAAAAATCAACCATAGTTAACCATATTTATTTTAGTGTTTATAATATTTATTTTATGGTTCATATTCTTTGGGTTTAAAATAATAATATTTGTCACATTATGAAAAAGACTGTCTCGATATGAAAATCAGGCATGCTCAACAATTATCAACCATGGTCAATCATGGTCAACCATGGTTCAATGGCACATTGTGACAAAGATTATTTCAATATGAAAATCAATCATGGTTAACCATGGTCAACCAGGGTCCAATGTCACATTGGGACAAAGGTTGTCTTAGTATGAAATATATCATGGTCAACCATGATTAGTCAGCCATGGTCAGTCAATAATCATGGTCACATTGTGACAAAGATTATGTCTTGCTCCAATGTCACATTGTGACAACCATTGTCATCCATGGTCAACCATGGTCCAACGTCACATTGTGACAAATATTGTCTCAATATGAAAATCAATCATGGTCACCATGGTCCAACGTCACATTGTGACAAAGATTGTCTCAATATGAAAATAAATCATGGTCAACCATGGTCCGTCGCATTGTGACAAAGATTGTGTGAATATGAAAATCAATCATGGTCAACCATGTTTATTTTAGGGTTTATAATATTTATCTTAGGGTTTATATACCTTGAGTTTATAATATTAATCCCTTGGGTTTATAATATCAATCCCTTAGGTTTATTAATCTAAGGGTTCATATTCCTAAGGTATAATACTCTAAGGGTTTAATATTAATCCTCTGGTTTATAATATTAATCTCAACAGTTTAATATTAATCCCTTGAGTTTATAATACATTAGGTTTAATATAATATTCCCTTGGGTTTACTAATATTAGGGTTTATATTTCTATGGTTTAATATTAATGCTAGGGTTCATTGTTGTTCCCTTGGGTTTATAATCCCTTATGTTTTTAATATTAATCATTTGGGATCATAATATTAATCCTGAGGTTTATAATCTTAATTTTAGGGTTTAACGTTTATTTTAGGGTTTATAATACTAATCCTTTGGGTTTGTGACAAATATTTTCTCAATATGGAAATCAATCATGGTCAACCATGGTCAACCATGCCGAACATTTCTAAAAAATGGTTGACCATGGTCAATTATGATGAACCATGGTCTGACATCTTAACACCTTAGGTTTTTAATATTAATCCCTTAGGTTTAATATTTTTCCCTTGGGTTTATAATCACTTGGGGTTTTAATATCAGTCCCTTAGGTTTATTATTTGCTTGGGTTTATAATATGAATCTCTTGAGTTTATTAATTTAAGGGTCACTAAGGAATTTTACCCTATTTTAGTAATATTAATTAAAAATGGGCAAATATTATTGGAGAAAGGTGGCACGTATTACTTTATCAGAGAATAGCATCATATTATTATTTTATTAAATGGTGGAAAAAGTGACTTAGTGGAAAATGACCCCTGCCAATAAAATAATATTAAAAAAAGTCTAGACGAATGAGGAGAAATTACAAAAGGAGGATGGACTCATTTTGTGGATTATCTTCTACATTTGCAAACAAACACTCACCTGTACACTTTGTTGTTTAGCAAGTCTACTAGATGTTTAGCCATGAATCTCTCACGTGGGAGATTCAACCTATACTTAGGGGGCCCATCCATGCCTGCCCTAGGGAGGCTCTTCTATAGGATATTTCAGGGAGTTAGGGGCAGCAACATAGATTAACCAATAGCACAGAGGGAGGGAAGTGTGTATTTCTGGGTAGCCAAAAAACACGTAGAGGGAACTGAAGATCAGGAGGGGACTCATTCTTTGTCGAGAGATCTGGGAGCTAAGGAGGCAACATAGAGCAGGAATTTTCATTGGAGTTTGCAGTTAGCTGAGCTAGTTACCAACAATTCACATTTATGAGTAGAGGAATAGTGCAGAGGCCACCCAACAGAATTCGTGGTGTTTGGGCAGTAGTTGATCTTGGCTAAGAGTTATCCAGGTAGTGGGGAGTTGGATAGAAGGGGAAAATCAAAAATTTTGAAGGAGTTTTTAGAGGGATTTGCAGGCAGTTTGCGGTAGGTTGAATTTGGCAACCATAGCTGGGGTGAGGCTCCAAGGGAGTCAAAATTAGAAGTCAAAAATAGGAAAATTCCTTTCTGGGTTTTTATGGGTTTTTGATAATGATCACAGCCCTAAATTTACATAAATTTATGGATAGTTTTGAGGTTTGAAATCAAGGGGAAAAGTCAGCCACTGGTGTAGAAAAACTGAGCCAATCCCCAAGGGGTCGAATTTGGTAGGTCAAAACTAGGGAAAATCATTTCTGGGTTTTTCTGGGTTTTGTGTATGGTTGTTTATGTATTCAATCCCTCTCTCAGGATTAGATGGTGAGAGATATTGATTTCGTATCCAGTGTAGCTGGTTAGGAGGTTAAATGCATCCATGGACACAATTCAACAAAGGCTATGGATTACTAGAGGGCCTAAAGAGCCACACTCTTGTTGGGATCTAGGTGGGATTCTCTTTCACATCATGGAGTCAGTAGGTGATGGTAGTAGTCGCATGATGGACTCAGTGGTTGGGCACACACACCGTTTCATATCCTCTGCAGAGTTCCTCACAACACTAGTGACAAGATGGATTGATAGGGGAGCAAGAAGATTTCATGAGTTGTCATGGCATGTTGGACATACATGGGATTGTAGGATGATTAGCATACTTTGGAAAGAGTTGGTAGGATTAGGTGGCATCGGTAGGCCACTAGACAGAGTATTATATGGAGACAATTCTCTCTCACTAGTATATTGGACACTAGAGCTAGTGAGGATAGACTCAGTAGTGTTATTCACATTATCATGTAAAGATTTAGGTCGCTTAGGCCTATCTGGGCAGATGAGGAGATATAGCTCACATCATGGAGGGCTTACCAACAAAGTGGTAGTAGAGATGGTGACCCTAACAGGATATAGGAGGATGCCTATGGACTCAGTCTTAGACCTTGATATCCATGGGTATATAGGGGTATGCAACAGTGCACAACAATATGCAAAGGAGCACGAACGTGTGTAGTGGTGCGTAGTCATGTGTAGGGTTTCATCGTGGTGTAGGAGGAGCAGTTCACATATTAATGCATTTCCTAATATAGTGATAGACACATCGATATAGGAGGGATACCAGATGATCTAGGATGATGTATAACATTGTAGCAGGGTCTGGTGGTGCATAGAGATGTGTGATTGGGTGTAGTTGTATGCCAGGAGACACGAGGATAAATGGTCGTATGCAGTAGTGTGTGAGGTTGCACTGTGGACAGAGGGAGTGCTACTAGCAGGGAGATTCCTTAACGAGGGTGTTAGGTGCGTCATTGGGGTGGACATACCTAGGTTGGGAGAGCGAATCGGTCACAGGGCGGGCCGAGAGTTTCCACATGGGTTCTTGATCATACTCATCGGAACCCACACATCTTCCACTCATTGGCACCATGTTCAGTTCAGGGGAGCCTTGTTGTGTTCGATCCAGGCCCATAGTTTGGATAGTAGGACTTGTGGGATTGTCCAGAGAAAATGCTATGAGATTCAGTGCCTGAGGGGCATGATAGATATTCGACAGTGGAGGAGCAAGGTCGATGCGTGAGTTGACAACCACAGTTTGGTAGACGAGGTTATATTATGGAGGGTTGGCATATCATTCATCACTAAGCTTACATCTGGGGAGTTGGTCATGGGGGAGACATGTGCCACTCTTTTCATGGGGCAGGTCAGGATCCTGCATGAGCAGAGGATATATGTATGATTGAGGAAATTTTCTAGTGGGTGTACGGGCTCTATACATTATATTGGCACATTATCGAGAGGGTGGGTGGTAGACTTAGCGGTGATGGTTGGCGGGAGCAGGATGGATCCACATACATTGAGTTGATTGTGAGTATCAGAAACCCATCTATTGGCTGCATTCAGGGGGTAGCTATTTGGCACCTACAATTTTCAGTGTTCGTTAGTAATATGCAATGGCAGGAATAGGGCAGTTTAACATGCATCATATTAGTTCATGATATATGGGGCATATATATTGATTGCATGCAGGAACTAGAGACGAGGCATGGATGGATTCCAATAGTTGTCAGAGCTATGTCGTAGCAGGTCTGGCTATGGGATCCAAGGATTTAGTTGGTTGATATATCACTATGTCTCATGATGAGGAGAGTCATGGCAAAGAGTGATCTAGTTCACTCTTCGGTTGACACATGGGGGTTCGTAGAGGCCTTCATCGTATGGAGATGTATGTTTTCCCTATTGTTGCACAGGTTAAGGGTTAACTTTGGATGGGTAGGCTTTGGCATCATGGAGATGCCTGGGCAGGATGTATTTTACATTTTTCAGTATTTCACTATAGGGTTTCAGGAGAGGAGGACACAGTATGTGCATGATGAGCAGTCAGTTGTAATTACTGTGGCACATCATCAACATGGTGGCATATTTTTGAGATTATCATGGGACCCTAGTATCAATGGATTCATTTATGATAAGATGGTGGAGGGATTTAGGGTGACTCGGTGGCACATTTGGGACCCCGGTATTGTTTACAGTGACAATTTGGTTAGCAGAGAGAGAGCACTTGTTCGAGCATTGCTTGAGGACAAGCAATTTTTGGCGGAGAGGATTGTAATATCTCCAATTTTGTGAGCATGGGATTCACTAAGGAATTTTATCCAATTTTAGTAATATTAATTAAAAATGGGAAAATATTATTGGAGAAAGGTGGCTAGTATTACTTTATCGGAGAATAGTGGCATATTATTATTTTATTAAATGGTGGAAAATGTGACTTAGTAGAAAATGCCCCCCACTAATAAAATAATATTAAAAAAAAAGAATTCTAGAGGAATGAGGAGAAATTATAAAAGGAGTATGGACTCATTTTGTGGATTGTCTTCTACATTTGCAAACAAACACTCACTTGTACGCTTTGTTGTTTAGCAAGTCTACTGATTGTTTAGCCACGAATCTCTCATGCGGGAGATTCAACCTCTACTTCAAGGGACCATCCATGCCCACCCTAGGGATGCTGTTTTATAGGAGATTTTGGGGGGTTAGGGGAAAGAACATGCATCAACCACCAACGCAGAGAGAGGGAAGTGCGTATTTCTGGGCAACAAAAAAACACGCAAAGGGAACTGAAGATCAGCAGGGGGATAATTTCTTGTCAAGAGATACAAGGACTAAGGAGTCATTATAGAGAAGTAATTTTCCCTGGAGTTTGCAGCTAGCTGGGCCAGCTACCAAAAATTCTCATCTCTGATTAAAGGGACAACATAGAGGTCACCAAGTAGAAATTCGTTATGTTTGGGGAGAACTTGGTCTTGGCTAAGGGTCATCCTAGTAGTGATGAGTTGGATAGTAGGTGTAAATCCAGCATTTTCGAGGAGTTTGCAAAGGGATTTGCAGGCAGTTTGCAGTAGGGCGAATTTGACAGCCATAGCTCAAGTGAGGCTCCAAAGGGGTTGAAAATTAGAAGTCATAACTATCCAAATTCCTTTCTGGGTTTTTCTAGGTTTTTGACAAGGATCAGAGTCCTAAACTTATAGAATTTTATATATAGTTTTGAGCTTCCAAATAAAGGGGCAAAGTTAGCCGACAATGTAGAAAAATTGGGCCAATCCCTAAGGGGTCGAATTTGGCAAGTCAAAACTAGGGAAAACCCTTTCTGGGTTTCTCTGGGTTTAGGGAGAGGAGGACATCCCCAAAGTTGTAGAAATTTCTGGGTTGTTTTGAGGGATAAATGAGAGCTTGAAGTCAATGAGCAATGCAATTTTCAGCGGATAGCACAGTTTTTTGGGAGCAACAAATTCACAGCAGCTGGGCACTTTGTATTGATCACCTGAGGCTTGTAGCTTACCTTTTGCAAGCCCAAATGCAACTCATCCAACTTTTATTGTACTCCAGTTTATTTATTAATGAAAAATGAGCCGATTTGGGTGTTGATGAGAAATTTATGTAAACCATGGTCCAATGCCGCACTATGACAAAGATTGTCTCAATATGAAAATGAAACATGGTCAACAATGCTGAACCATAGTCTAACATCACATTGTGAAAAATATTGTCTCAATATCTAAGTAAATCTTGGTTACCATGGTCAACCATGTTTATTTTAGAGTTTATAACATTTATGACAGGGTTAATACCTTGGTTTATAATATTTATCTTTGTGTCTATCATAGGATTTTCTCGATATGAAATTCAATCATGGTCAATGATGGTCCTCATCACGTTATGAAAAATAATGTCTGAATATGAAAAATAACCATGGTTAAACATTGTCCAACATTGCATTGCGACAAATATTGTCTCGATATGAAAATCAATCATGGTCAACCATGGTCCAACGTCACATTGTCACAAGGAGTGTCTCAATATAAAAATCAACCATGGTTAACCATATTTATTTTAGTGTTTATAATATTTATCTTAGGGTTCATATACATTGGGTTTATAATATTAATCTTTGTCACATTCTAGCAAAGATTGTCTCAATATGAAACTCAGGCATGCTCAACCATTTTCAACCATGGTCAATTATGGTCAACCATGATTCAATGTCACATTGTGACAAATATTGTTTCAATACAAAAATCAATCATGGTCAACCATGGTTCAATGTCGCATTGTGACAAAGATTGTCTCAATATGAAAATTTACCATGGTCAATTATGGTTAGTCAACCATGCTTAACCATGCTCAATAATCATGGTCACATTGTGACAAAGATTATGTCTTGCTCTAATGTCACATTGTGACAACCATTGTCATCCATGGTCAAACATGGTCCAATGTCGCATTGTGACCAATATTGTCTCAATATGAAAATAAATCATGATCAACCATGTTTATTTTAGGGTTTATAATATTTATCTTAGAGTTTAAATAATTTAGATTTCTAATATTAATCCCTTGGGTTTATAATATCAATCCCTTGGGTTTATTAATCTAAGGGTTCATATTCCTAGGGTATAATATTCTAAAGGTTTATATTCATAGGGTTTAATATTAAGCCTCGAGTTTATAATATTAATCTTAGGGTTTAATATTAATCCCTTGAGTTTATAATACCTTAGGATTATTATAATAATCCCTTGGGTTTATTAATCTTATGGTTTAATATCAATGTTAGAGTTTAATGTTATTCCCTTGGATTTTTAATAGTAATCGTTTCGGTTCATAATACTAGTCCTGACGTTTATAATATTAATGTTACAGTTCAATGTTTATTTTAGGGTTTAGAATATTTATCTCAGGGTTTATATCCCTTGGGTTTATAATATTAATCCTTTGGGTTTGTGATAAATATTTTCTCAATATGGAAATAAATCATGCTCAACCATTGTCAACCATGGTGAACATTGGTAAAAAATGGTCGACCATGGTCAATTATGGTAAACCATGGTCCAACATCTTAATATCTTTGGTTTTTAATATTAATCACTCGTGTTTAATATTATTCCCATTGGTTTATAATCTTGTGGGTTTTTAATATCAATCCCTTGGGTTTACGATTCCCTTGGATTTATAATATGAATCTCTTCAGTTTATTAACCTAAGGATCCATATTCCTAGGGTATAATATTATTCGTAGGCTTTATAATATTAATCTTATAAGTTTCTTTTGTTTATAGTCATGGTCAACCATGGTCTACCATCGACCAATGTCACATTGTGACAAACATTGTCTTGATATTAAAATCAAGCAATGTCAACCATGGTCGACCATGGTTAACCATGGTCCAACATCACATTGTGACAAAGATTGTCTGAATATCAAAATCAAACATGGTCAAAAATGGTGAACCATGGTCGAATGTCGTATAGTGAAAAATATTGTCTGCATATCTAAACCAATCATGGTTAACCACGATCAACCATGTTTATTTTAGCATTTATTATATTTATCACATGGTTTATATACCTTGGTTTATAATATTTATCTTAGTGTCTATCATAGGATTTTGTCGACATGAAAATTAGTCATGGTTAATGATGGTCCAATGTCGCATTGTGACAAATATGATCTAAATATGAAAATCAACCATGGTCAACCATTGTCAAACATGGTCCAACATCGCATTGAGACAAAGATTGTCTTGATATGAAAATCAAACATGGTCAACCATGGTCCAATGTCACATTATGAGAAGGATTGTCACAATATAAAATCAACCATGGTTAACCATGCTTATTTTAGAGTTTATAATATTTATCTTAGGGTTCATATACCTTGGGTTTATAATGTTAATCTTTGTCACATTGTGACAAATATTTTCTCAATATGAAAATCAGGCATGCTCAACCATTGTCAACCATGGTCAATTATGGTCAACCAAGGTTCAATGTCACATTGTGACAACCATTGTCATCCATGGTCAACCATGGTCCAATGTTGCATTGTGACCAATATTGTTTCAATATGAAAACCAACCATGGTGAACCATTGTCCACCATGGTACAATGTCGCATTGTGAGAAATATTGTCTTAATATGAAAATAAATCATGGTCAACCATGGTCCAACTTTGCATTGTGACAAATATTGTGTGAATATAAACATCAACCATGGTCAACCATGTTTATTTTAGTGTTTATACTATTTATCTTAGATTTTATGTAATTTGGATTTATAATATTAATCCCTTGGGTTTATAATATCAACCCCTTGGGTTTATTAATCTAAGGGTTCATATTATTAGGGTATAATATTATCCATAGTGTTTACAATATTAATCCTAGGGTTTAATAGAAATCTATTAGGTTTATAATCATGCTCAACCATGGACCAATGTCATATTGCAACAAACATTGTCTCAATATGAAAATCAACCATGTTCCAGCATTGTCAACCATTGTCAACCATCATCAACCATGGTCAATAATCATGGTCTCAGTGTGGCAAACATTGTCTCTTGATCTAGCGTCACATTGTGACAACCATGGCCATCCATTGTTAACAATGGTCCAACGTCACATTGTGACAAAGATTCTCTCGATATGAAAATCGACCATGGTCAACCATGGTCCAACAATGCATTCTTACAAGGATTGTCTCAATATGAAAATTAACCATGGTCAACCATGGTCCAATGTTAGATTGTGAGAAAGATTGTGTCAGTATGAAAATTAATCATGGTAAACCATGGTCAACCATGTTTATTTTAGGGTTGTAATATTTTTATTAGGGTTTATATGCCTTATGTTTATAGTATTATTATCTTGGGATGAATATTATTCCATTTGGTTTATAATCCATTGGGTTTTTAGTATTCATCCCTTGGGTTTATGATATCGATCCATTGGGTTTATTAATATAAGGGTTCATATTCCTATGGCATAATATTATTCATATTATTTATAATATTAATCCTAGGGTTTAATATAAATCCATTAGGTATGTAATCATGGTCAACCATGGTCCAATGTCGCATTGTCTCAATATGAAAATCAATCATGTTCAAGCCTAGTACAACATAGCATTGTGACAAATATTATGTCGATATGAAAATCATTATTGGTCAACCATGGTAAACAATGTTTATTTTTGGGTTTATAATATTTACCTTAAGGTTTATATACCTTGAGTTTATAATAGGCTTTTCTAAATATGAAAATCAATCATGGTCAACCATGGTCTACAATGGTCCAATGTTACATTGTGATAAAGATTGTCTCAATATGAAAATCAACCATGATCAACCATGGTCCAATACATTGGGTTTTTAATATTAATCCCTTGGGTTTATAATATCTTGAGGTTTTAGATTTAATCCCTTGGGTTTATACTCTCAATCCCTTGGGATTATCAATTGAAGTGTTCATATCTATAGGGTTTATCAGTCCCTTGGTGCAACATCACATTGTGACAAGCATGGTCATCCATGGTCAATGATGGTCAAACGTCGCATTGTGAAAAATATTATCTCAATATGAAAATAAACCATGGTAAACCATGTTTATTTTATGATTTATGGTGATATCGTAACAAAGATTGTCTCTCGATCCAACGTTGCATTGTGACAACCATAGTCATCCATGGTAAACGATGTTCCAACGTCGTATTGTGACCAATATTGTCTCATTATGAAAATCAACCATGGTCAACCATAGTCCAACATCACATTGTGACAACCATAGTCATCTATGTTCCAATGTCGTATTGTGACTAAGATTGTCTGATTATGAAAATCAACCATGGCCAACCATTGCCCAACATCGCATTGTAAAAAAGGTTGTCTCAATTTGAAGATCAATCATGGTCAACCATAGTCCAACATCACATTGTGACAAATATTGTGTCAATAAGAAAACCATTCGTGCTCAACCATGATTAACGCTATTTATTTTGAGGTCTATAATATTTATCTTAAGGTTTATATACCTTGGGTTTATAATCAAATTTTCTTGATAAAAAAGTCAATCATGGTCAACCATGTTTATTTTGAGGCTTATAATATTTATCTTAAGGTTTATATACCTTGGCTTTATAATAGACTTTTCTCAATATAAAAATCAATCATGGTGAACCATGGTAAACTATGGTCCAATGTCACATTGTGACAAAGATTGTCTCATTACGAAAATCAAGCATGATCAACCATGGTCCAACGTTGCATTGTGACAAAGATTGCCTCAGTATGAAAATCAAGCATGATCAACCATAGTCCAACGTTGCATTGTGACAAAGATTGTCTCGACATTACAATCAATCATGATCAAGCATGGTCAATAATGATGGTTAGATTGTGACAAAGATTGTTTCTTGGTCCAACATCACATTGTGAAAACCATGGTCTAACATCACACTATGACAAATATTGTCTCAATATGAAAATCAACCATGGTCAACCATGGTATACCATTTTACAATGTCGCATTGTGACAAAGATTGCTTCAATATGCAAATCATTTGTGGTCAACCATGGTTAACCATGTTTATTTTAGGGTTTATAATATTTATCTTAGGATTTATATACCTTGGGTTTATAATATTTATCTCTCGGGTTTATAATCCCTTGGGTTTTGAATATTAACCTATTAGGTTTATTATTCCCTTGGGTTTATAATATTTATCTTAGGGTTTATATACCTTGAGTTTATAATATTATTCCCTTAGGTTTATAATAACTTAGGGTTTTAGAATTAATCCCTTGGGTTTGTATTATCAATCCCTTGGGTTTATCAACCTAAGCGTTCATGTCCCTTCGGTGTATCATTCCCTTTGCCCAACGTCACTTTGTGACAACTATGCTCATAGATGGTGAACCATGGTCCAACGTCACATTGTGAGAAACCATGGTTAACATTGTTTATTATAAGGTTTATAATACTCGTTATCTATTATTAATATTTTTAGTAACAATAATTAGTATTACTACTTTTAAATAATAATGCTAACAATAATATTGTTAGCATTATTTAATAATTTATTAATTTTAACTTATTTAATTTAATTGTTAATTAATTAATTAATAATAATAATAATTATTTATTTATTTATCTACAATCTACCATTCCATTTCTCTCCATTTGTTATTGTTATCTTCATCATGTTGATTGCTTTCTCCATTTTTTCTAGATTGCTCTCCCAAGACAGCATGCACATGGACTCCCATCGGACTGCTGGATTGACTCGAATGCATGCTAGTCTCACTCCACACCAAACTCAAAGATTCAAAATAAAGGTACTTGAACCTGCTGAGATTTAATTTAATTTCAAACTTATGCTCGCAGATTTGCGGTAAATGTGATGCATGATCAAGTCAACGTTATTGGATGAGTGGATTATTATTTCCCAGCAATGTAACCGGTGTTAAAAACTTATTACTTTCACAATTTCAATTTAGTCTCATATTTTTCTAGGACAATTTCATTGTAAAATTCCATTTACACTCAAGCTTATATAACAAATTTGCATCATACTATTTGTTGGGTCAATGCATTATCATTTTTCCATCAATGTAAATTTTGGTTTCAATTTGTCTGAGTTATTTAATTTCACATCTGTCTAGGCTTGATTTGATGGTAAAATTCCATTTGATCCACAAGTTTTGATTTTCTAAGCTTCTACTTATCTTCATGCATGTCAGTTTTTGTTTTCAAATGTAACATTATGATATCGGAATTAGATTTGGCCAGGTTCGATTTTTGTTTGTTTGTTATGACTAGGTTCACTTTAACAAGGATGGTGTGCTAAATTTGTTAGAATTCTAATTCCAGCCACCTGTTAGGTGTCAAAACCATCCCTCTAGGTGTCTTAGTTTAGTTTGATTTAGTCTAGTTTAATTCGAGTTTCACTCCAGTCATTTATTACTAATGTTTCCAATGTAATCTTATTTAACTAATTCGTCATACTGAGAAGAGCAGTCCTCTGCTCCACATTTTGTTTTATTTAATTTTTGTCATGGTATTAGAGCTTAGCCTATGTGATACTCCTTGAGAGAAACATAAGAGAATATAAACTAGTTTGTATAAGACTCCCTGAGAGAGCATAAACATGAGTGAAAAGAGAGAAGCAGAGAGAACAGGTGAGCCAAAATAAGACTCTTTGACAGAGCAGCAGATGCTTGAAGAAGCCTACTGTGAAGAAGGAGAGAGGGAGAGCATAAAAATATCTAAGAGAGCATCATAAGTTTGATTAAGCCAACAAAGAAGGACCAAAAGAACTAAGAAGCGAGCTACGGTTAAGACAAAGAAGGTGATTGAAGAAAGTTCAACACAAAATCAGATTTAAAAAGAAAATTGTTGTGATAACACTCTGTATTATTTGGGTACACTCTGTTACTAATGCACTCAAGATGATTAAAATCACGCCTTAGTGTCAATTAAATACAACATTCCATCTCCAAGGCAGCCTCCATTCCTTACAAAGAGCATTAACAAAAGAGTAAAAAATGGAATTTGATTAGGAACACGATTCACTAAAACTCATTAAGAGCACAAAGTCAGAACAAAGTCAGTTTGCATAAAAAAGGCAAGTGAAAGGTTTATTTGTAAGGAAAGCACACTTATGTGGTTTAGGCATGGTTTATTAGTAAGGAAAACACCTTTGTTTTGACAAATTTGTCTCATAGGCTGTATAAAGGAAGGGTGATTCATTTTTTCTTAGAAATAATTGTATGTTATATTGGGAAAAAGGGAATGTAAAACAAAAGCTCTCATGTAATTTGTTTTGAGAAAGGATCCAAAGGTACTAAAAGTTTCAAAGGCCTCTAGCTTATGTGAAGGGCTTATGAGATTTTGCAAGGGAAAGTTTATTTAAAAATAAATTATTTTTCTTGTTTGAAAGGCTTTTTAAGAAAAAATATATTGTCTCACTTTAGAAAGACATGTGAAACTGTCACTTTAGTAAAGAATTTTTTGAAGAAAGGTCTTTCTATAGTATTTGTAGACTCTTTATTTTTGGAAGCCAAGTAGTAAAGATATTTTTATTGTAGTTAGATGTGATATCTACAATTTGTTTTTCTTGTTCATTTGTAGTGAGCGAAAACCCAACAAATGGGAAAAGCCAACAAGTTTAGAAGGTCAAAGTGACATCAAGAGATGTTTGAGATCTTTTTAGATTTGGAAGTGAAGAAGCAAAAATATGGCATCACATTGAAATTCATAAAATAATCTGTGGATGACAACATTCTTCCCATGATTTCAGATGCCAAGACAACCAAAGAGGCCTATGATACCCTTAACAGGAGATTTGTTATAAGGGGGAGCATTGAAGTTGAAGATGAATGTGGATGTCTCGCTAATGAAAATTTGGTGATTTAAGCAACAGAGATTGCTGATGAAAATCTAATGAATCCAACAACAGAGCTTGCTGATGATAATATAGTTAAACCAACAATAGAGCTTGCTGATGAAAATTTAGTGAATCGAGCAACAGAGCTTACTGAGGACAATGAAGCTATCATTGGAGCAACCAATTATATGGTGAATCTAGCAATTAATATTTTTGATGCAAATTTTGATGAAGAATTATTATTTATGATGAATGGTTGAAGGTGGTGCAACAAAAAAATAATATTAACATGATGCTATTTGGTGGGATATTGGAATACAACCTATTTGCAGCATCATAGGTTAGTACAGAAGTCAAAGAGACAAAGGAAGAAATAGAGATAAAGGCAGAAGCAGAGCTGGAAGTGCAACAAAAGGAAGTTGTCATTATAGAGGACAAGGAATAGAACCAATGTGGTTCGGAAAATAATTTTAATTCTAACATTCATTTCCATTGTGAAGGTACATAGAATGATTATGAAGAACAATTAAATTTCCTTGAAGCATGGCTTCCAACACCATGCGTTGATAAGGTTTTCATAGAAGCTGCATAAATGGATGTTGAAGACAACATTGATGATGAGAAAATCATTGAAAATTTTGGGTATTGGAGTCCTGAAGAGATAAAATTGAATTATGGTCTAATGTTGTAGTAGATTGAAAATGAAAAGATCACTACAAAAGATAATATGTGGTAGCAACCCACATACAAGTCATTTTTTGAAGAAGTCAAGGATATTCTTAGACAACCTAGAATATTGGAAGACCTACACCAACAAATGCAGAAACCGAGGTTTCAAGGATACAACAAAGAGAAAAAGTTGAAATAACTTAGAGGCTATAGGATCTGGAGGAGGAGAAGAAGAAAACTAATTTGTTTCTAAATTGTAATCCTAGTTGAGACTAGTAGGTATCTTAATTGAATTATTATGTGGTTGTAATTAAGGGGAAGTGTTGGAGATTCTAATTCCAACTACCTATTAGTTGTCAAAATCGTCCCTCCAAGTGTCCTAGTTCAGTTTGACTTACTGCAGTTTAAGTCAAATTTCACTCCAGTCATTTATTACTGATGTTTCCAATGCAATCTTATTTAACTAATTCATAATACTAAGAAGAGCAGTCCTCTACTCAACGTTTTGTTCTCTTCAATTTTTGTCATGGTATCATAGCTTAGCTAGTGTGAGACTCTTTCAGAGTAATATAAGAGAAGATAAACAAGTTTTCATAAGACTCCCTCAGAGAGCATCAATGTGAGCGAAGAGGGAGAAGCATAGAGAACAGGTTACCCAACATAAGACTCTTTGACAAAGAAGCAAATTTTGAAGAAGCCTACTACAAAGAAGCAGAGAGAGAGTGTAAAAATCTTTGAGAGAGTAGCAGAAGTTTGAAGAAGCCTCAAAAGAATCACCAAGATAACCAAGAAGTGAGCTATGGCTAAGCCAAAGAATGTTATTGAAGAAAGTTCAGCTCAAAGTCAGATTAAAAAAAATAAAATTGTTGTGATAATGCTCTGTATTATTGGGGTACACTACGTTACTAACACACTCAAGATGATGAAAAACATTCATTAGTATCAATTAGTTACAACATTCTTGCTCCAACGTGCCCTTCGTTCATTACACAGAGCGTTAATAAAAGAGAAAAGAACAAAATCTAATTGGGAGCACAAGTCACTAAAAATCATTTAGAGCACGAAGTCAGAAAAAAATCAGTTTGCGTAAAAAAGGTCAAGGCAAGGTTTATTTGTAAGGGAAACACCCTTATGTGATTTAGGCATGGTTTATTAGTAAGAAAAACACCTTTCTTTTAACAAATTTGTCTCAAATTCTTTCTAAAAGAAAGGTGATTCATTTTTGTTTAAAAAGAATTGTATGTTATATTGTGAAAAATGGAATTTCAAAAAAAAAATCTCATGTAATTCTTTTTTACAAAAGGATCCAAAGGTACTAAAATTCTTAAAGGGATTTGACTTATGTGAAGAGATTATGAGATTTTGCAATGGAAGGTTTATTTAACAAGAAATTATTTTTTGTGTTTCAGAGGGTAAATACATTTTCTTTAAAAAAAGACATTTGCAAGGTGTTTTAGAAGGGCATGTGAAAGTGTCTCTTTAGTAAAGAATTTTTTGAAGCAATGTCTTTCTAGAGAATTTGTAGACTCGCCTATTTGTGGAAGCCAAGGAGAACCAATATTTTTATTGTAGTTAGATGCAATGTCTACAGTTTGTTTTTCTTGTTGAGTCGTAGTGAGCTAATATCCAATAAATGGGAAAATCCAAGAGACTAAGAATGTCTAAGCACCAGCAAGAGATGTTTGAGATCTTTTTAGATTTGGAAGTGAAGAGGAAAAAATATGCCTTCACATTGAAATACAAAAAAGAATATGTGGATGACAACATTCTTCCCCTGATTTCAGATGCCAAGATAGCCAAGGAGGCTTGTGATACCCTTAAGAGGAGATTTGGCGTAAGGGGGAGATTTGATGTTTAATATGAAGGTGGACCTCTTGCCAATGAAAATTTGGTGATTCCAGCAAGAGAGATTGCTGATGAAAATACAATGAATCCAACAACAGATCTTGCTCATAACAATATCGTGAATCCAACAATAGAGCTTGCTCATGAAAATTTGGTCAATCCAGCAACATAATGTGTTGAGTACAATGAAGCTTCCATTGGAGGAGTCAATGCTACCGTGAATCCAACAATTAATATTGCTAATGTAAATTTTTGAAGAATTGTTAGCTAATGACGGATGGTGGCAGGTGATGCAACAAAAACATCATATTGACATGGTGTTATTTGGTGAGATATTGGAAGACAACCTATTTGCAGAAGCACAGGTTAGTACAGAAGTGGAAGAGACAAAGACAAAAAAAGAGACACAGGTAGAAGCGTAGTTGGAAGTGCAACAGAAGGAAGCTCTCATTAGAGAGAATAAGGAACTTAACCAATCTGGTTCTACAAATATTTTGAATTCTGACATTGATTTCCAGTGTGCAGGTACAAAGAACAATTATGAAGAAGATTTATATTTCCTGAAAGCATCACTTGCAACATCATGCCTTGATAACATCTGCATAGAAGTTGCAAAAATGAATGCTAAAGACAACATTGATGATGAGAAAATCAATGAAATTTTTTGGTATTGGAGTCCTAAAGAGAAAAAATTGTATTATGGTATTATCTTGCTATAGATTGATGATGAAAATAGAACTACATAAGATAATATGTGGAAACAACCCACATACAAGTAATTTTTTGAAGAAGTCCAGTATATGCTTAGACAACCTGAAAGAATGGAAGACTTGCACCAGAAAATAAGGAAAGTGTGGTTTGAAGGATACAACAAAGAGAAATAGTTGAAACAATTTAGGGGTAATAGGATATGTAAGAAGAGAAGAGGAAAAGTAATTTGTTTTTAAATTGTCAGCCTAGGTTAGACGAGGAGGTATCTTAATTGAATCATTATGTGGTTGTAATCAAGGGGGAGTGTTGGAGATTATAATTCCAACCACCTATCAAAATTGTCCCTCCAAGTGTCCTAGTTTATTTTTAATTAGTCCAGTTTAAGTCGAGTTTCACTCCAGTCATTTATTACTGATGTTTCCAATGTAATATTATTTAACCGATTCATAATACTGAGAAGAGCAATCCTCTCCTCCAGGATTTTTTCTCTTCTATTTTTTTTCATGCTATTAGATATTAGCCTACGTGAGACTCCTTCAGAGAAATAGAAGAGAAGATAAACTAGATTGCATAAGACTCCCTAAGCGAGAAGCAATGTGAGCTAAGAGAGATAAGGAGAGAGAATAGGTGAGCCGGCATAAGACTCCTCGATAGAGAAGGGTAATTTTGAAGAAGCCTATTGCGAAGAAGCATAGAGAGAGAGTGTAAAACTCTTTGAGAGAGCAACGAGAGTTTGAATAATCCTGTGAAGAAGAAGCAAGAGAACGAAGAAACGAGATACGACTAAGTGAGAGAAGGTGATTGAAGAAAGTTTAGCTCAAAGCCACATTTAAAAAAGAATTGTGATAATGCTTTGTATTATTTAGGTACACTACATTAATAAGGCACTCAAGATGATGAAAAACATGCATTAGTGTCAATTACTTACAACATTCCTACTCCAATGTGGCCTACAATCATTACATAGAGCATTAACAAAATAGCAAAGAATGAAAACTGATTGGGAGCATGAGTCACTAAAAATCATTCAAAGCACGAAGACGGAAGAAGGTTAGATTGCATAACAAAGGTCAAGGAACAATTTATTTGTAAGGCAAACACCCTTATGTGATTTAGGCATGGTTTATTAGTAAGGAAAACACCTTTCTTTTAGCAAATTTGTCTCAAATTTTTTCTAAAAGAAATGTGATTCATTCTTGTTTAAAAGGAATTGTATGTTATATTGTGAAAAAGGTAATTTAAAAAGAACATGCTCATCCCATTCTTTTTTGAGAAAGGATCCAAAGGTAATAAAATTATTAAAGGCCTTTGGCTTAAGTGAAGAGCTTAAGAGATTTTGCAAAGGAATTTTATTTAAAAATAAATTATTTTTCATGTTTGTAAGGTTTCTTTAAAAAAATACATTTTCTTTAAAAAAAGACATTTGCAAGGTATTTTAGAAGGGCATGTGAAAGTGTTGCTTTAAAGCAAGGTCTTTGTAGAGCATTTGGAGACTCCTCTGTTTGTGGAAGACAAGCAGCAACAATATTTTTATTGTAGCTAGATGCAAACAGTTTGTTTTTGTTGTTGAGTCATAGTGAGCCAACAATCAACAAATGGGAAAAGCGAAGAGGCCAAGAAGGTATATGTTTGAGATATTTTTATATTTGGAAGTGGAGGAAAAATATGCCTTCGCATTGAAATGCATAAAAGAATCTATGGATGACGGCATTCTTCCCCTGATTTCAGATGCCAAGACAGCCAAGGAGGCCTGTGACACCTTTGAGAGGTGATTTGGTGTAAGGGGGAGCATAGAAGTTGAAGATGAAGGTGGATCTCTTGCTGAATGAAAATTTGGTGATTCCAACAATAGATCTTGCTGATGAAAATCTAATGAATCCAGAAACAAATCTCGTTGATGATAATGTGGTTAATCTAGTAACAGCGTCTGCTGATGAAAATTTTGTGAATCCAGTAACAGAGCTTTTGAGCAACAAAGCTTGTTGAGGACAATGAAGCCAACAATTAATATTATTGATGTAAATTTTGATGAACAATTTTTTACTAATGATGAATGGTTGCAAGTGATGCAACAAAAACATCATATTGGAATGATGGTATTTGGTGATATAGTGGAAGACAACCTATTTGCAGCAGCATGGGTTAGTACATAAGTGGAAGAGACAAAGACGGAAACAGAGACAAAGGTGGAAGCAAAGCTGGAAGTGCAAGAGAAGGAAGCTCTCATTACCGAGCAGAAGGAACATAACCAATGTGGTTCTGCAAATATTTTTAATTTTAACATTAATTTCTAGTGTGCTGGTACATAGACCGATTATGAAGAAGTCTTAAATTTCCTTGAAGCATGGCTTTCAACACTATGCCTTGATAAGGCCTGCATAGAAACTACATAAATGAATGTTGAAGACAACATCAATGATGAGCAAATGTAGGAAAATTTCAGGCATTGGAGTCCTAAAGAGATAAAATTGTATTATGGTCTTATGTTGTAGGAGACTGATGATGAAAAGTGCAATGCATAAGATAATATGTGGCAGCAACCCACATACATGTCATTTTTTGAGGAAGTCTAGGATATGCATAGATAGCCTAGAAGAATGGAAGAGTTGCACCAATAAATGAAGAAACTAAGGTTTGAAGGACACAATAAAGATAAAAATTTGAAACAATTTGGAGGCTATAGGATCTGGAAGAGAAGAAGACGAAAAGTTATTTGTTTTTAAATTTTAAGACTAGTTGATACCAGCAGGTACCTTAATTGAATTTTTATGTGGTTGCAATTAAGGGAGAGTGTTGGAGATTCTAATTCCAACCACTTGTTCGATGTCAAAACTATCCCTCCAAGTGTCCTAGTTTAGTTTGACTTAGTCCAGTTTAAGTTGAGTTTCACTCTAGTCATTTATTACTGATGTTTCCAATGTAATCTTATTCAATTGGTTCATAATACTGAGAAGAGCAATCCTCTGGTCCACGTTTTTTTCTCTTCAATTTTTGTCATGGTATCAAAGCTGAGCCTGTGTGAGACTCCTTGAGAGTAGCAGAAAAGAAGATAAACTAGTTTGAATAAGACTCCCTGAGGGAGAAACAATGTGAGCAAAGAGAGAGAAGTAGAGAGAAGAGGCGAGCCGAGATAAGACTCTTTGAGAGAGCAACAGAAGTTTGAATAAGCCTATTGTGAAGAAGAAGAGAGAGAGTAAAACTCTTGGAGAGAGTAGCAGAAGTTTGAAGAAGCTTGTCAAGAAGCAGCAAGACAATGAAGAAGCGTGCTACAGCTAAGCCAAAGGAGGTGATTGAAGAATTTTCACCTCAAAGACAAATTAAAAAAAAAAATATATGTTGTGATAACATTCTGTCTTATTTGGGTACACTGTGTTACTAACGGACTCAAGATGCTAGAAAACATGTGTTAGTGTCAATTACTTACATTTTTCCTAAACCGGCATGGTATCCGTTCATTGCACAGAGTGTTAACAAAAGAGAAAACAACATAATCCGATTTGGAGCACAAGTCACTAAAACTCATTCAGAGCATGAAGTAACAGAAAGGCAGTTTGCATAAAAAAGGTCAAGTCATGGTTTATTGGTAAGTCAACCACCCTTATTTTATTTAGGCATGGTTTATTAGTAAGGAAAACACCTATTTTTTTAACAAATTTATCTCAAGGGATTTCTAAAATAAAGGTGATTCATTTTTGTTTAAAAAGAATTGTATGTTATATTGTGAAAAAAGGGAATTTAAAAAAAAGTGCTCATGTAAATCCTTTTTGAGAAAGGATCCAAATGTACTATAATTCATAAAGGGCTTTCGCTTATGTTAAGAGTTTATGAGAATTTGGAAAGGAAGGTTTATTTAAAAAGAAATTATTTTTCATGTTTGAAATATTTTTCAAAAAAATACATTTTCTTTAAAAAAAGACATGTGCAAGGTGTCTTAGAAGGGCATGTGAAAGTGTCGCTTTAGTAAACAATTTTTGAATCAAGGTATTTGTAGAGAATTTCTAGACTCATCCGTTTGTGGAAGCCAAGCAACAACAATATTTTTATTGCAATTAGATGTGCTGTCTATATTTTATTTTTCATGTTGAGTCGTAGTGAAACACGACCCTACAAATGGAAAAAGCCAAGAGGCTAATATGTTCAAAGTGAAAACAAGAGATGTTCGAGATCGTTTTAAATTTGCAAGTGAAGAAGCAAAACGATGCCTTTGCATTGAAATGCATAAATGAATATGTGGATGAAAGCATTCTTCCCTTGATTTTAAATACCAATGCATCTAAGGAGGCCTTTGATATGCTTGAGAGGAGATTTTGTGTAAGGGGGAACATTGAAGTTGAAGATGAAAGTGAATCTCTTACTAATAAAAAATTGGTGATTCCACCAATAGAGCTTGCCCATGAAAATATGATGAATCCAGAAATAGAGCTTGCTGGTGACAATATGGTGAATCTAACAACAGAAATTGCTGATGAAAATTTGGAGAATCCAGTAACAAAGCTTGTTGAAGATGATGAAGCCACCATTGGAGTAGTCAATGCATGGTGAATTGAGCAATTAATATTGCTGATGTAAATTTTGATGAAGAAATGTTAGCTAATGATGAATGGTTGCAGGTGATGCAACAAAATATTATATTGAAATGATGCTATTCAGTGAGATTGTGGAAGACAGCCTATTTGTAGCAACACAAGTTAGTACAGAAGTGGAAGAGACAAAGATAGAATAGAGACAAAGGAAGAAGCATAGCTAGAAGTGCAACAGAAGGAAGATCTCATTATAGAGCAGAAGGAACATAAAAAATGTGGTTATGCAAATATTGTTAATTCTAACATTGATTTCCAGTGTGCAGGTACAAAGAACGATTATGAAGAATATTTGAACTTCCTTGAACAATGGTTTGCAACACCATGCCTTGATAAGGGTTGCATAGAAGATGCATAAATGAATGTTGAAGTTGACATTGATGATGACCATATCAATGAAATTTTCAGTTATTGGAGTTGTAAAGAGTTAAAATTGTATTATGGTCTTATGATGTAGGAGATTGATGATGAAAAGAGCACCACCAAAGATAATACGTGGCAACAACCCACATACAAGTCATTTTTTGAAGAAGTCCAGGATATGCTTAGACAACCTGGAAAAATGGAAGACCTACACCAAAAAATATAGAAACTGAGGTTTGAAGCATATAACAAAGAGAAAATGTTGAAACAATTTAGAGGCTATAGGATCTAGAAGAATAGAAGAATACAATTAATTTGTTTTGAAATTGTAATCCTATCTAAGGCCGGTAGGTATCTTAATTGATTTTTTATGTGGATGTAATTAAGGGGGAGTGTTGGAGATTCTAATTTCAACCACCTGTTATGTGTCAAAACCATCCCTCCAAGTATACTAGTTTAGTTTGACTAAGGAAAATATTTTTAATCATTAATATCATTAATTCTAATTATTATTAATTAGTATAATTCTATCTATTATTATTACTAATTATTATATTAATAATAATAATTAATGATAATAATAATAATAATTACAATTATTATTAATAATAAATAATAATAATTATTAGTGATCAATCATTTATTATAAATATTAATATTAATTCAAAATTTTCTAGGATTAATACTTTTTTACATTAACTATAATGAAGATAATATCATTAATTCTAGTTATTATTAATTATTATAATACTAATTATTTTTATTATTTTTGTTATTATTAACTAGTATATTAATAATAATTAATAATAGGATTAATAATTCTAATTATTTTTATTATTAATTAGTATAAAAAAAATAATTAAAATTAAATTATATTAAAAAATTAAAATTAATTAATCTGAGACAGCCGACCTTCAAAATTTTTTTCAGCCGACCTCCTTCTCTTTTTCTCTCCTCATTTCTATTTAATACCTCAAATTTTCTCTTCTTCTATCCAGCATTCAAGTTGTCCTGATGATGGATCCTGGTTGGGATTTGAAACGTTGGCAGAAAGTGGTTCTTACTGTGGATTCTCCGGTAACTAAGTCGAAAATAATAAACCACAGAGGTCTTAAATCAAGGAAAATATAAGTTGAGTTTCACTGTAGTCATTTATTATTGATGTTTCCAATGTAATCCTATTTAACTGATCCGTAATACTGAGAAGAACAGTCCTCTACTCCACGTTTTTTTCACCTCAATTTTTTCCCTCCTATCAGAGCTTAGCCTATGTGATACTCCTTGAGACATCTAGAAGAGAAGATAAACTAGTTTGCATAAGACTCCCTAAGAGAGCAACAATGCGAGCGAAGAGAGAGAAGTAGAAAGAATAGGCGAGTTGACATAAGACTCTTTAACAGAGCAACATATGTTTGAAGAAGCCTACTACGATGAAGAAGAGAGAGAGAGCATAAAACTCCTTGAGAAGTCAACATAAGTTTGAAGAATCATATGAAGAAGTAGCAAGAGAAAGAAGAAGCGAGCTATACCTATGCCAAACAAGGCGATTGAAGAAAGTTCAACGCAAAGTAAGATTTAAAAAATAGTAATTGTTTTCATAACACTCTGTATTATTTGGGTACATTATATTACTAATGCACTCAAGATGATGAAAAACACATGATTGCATCAATTACTTACAATGTTCCTATTCCAATGCGGCCTTCATTCATTACATAGAGCATTAATAAAAGAGAAAAGAACATAATCCGATTGGGAGTACGAGTCACTAAAACTCATTCAGAGCAGGAAGTCATAACAAAGTCAGTTTGCATAAAAAAGGCCAAGGAATGGTTTATTTGTAAGGAGAACACCCTTATGTGATTTAGGCATCATTTAATAGTAAGGAAAAAACCTTTGTTTCAACAAATTTGTCTCAAAGGATTTCTAAAAGAAAGTTGATTCTTTTTTGTTTAAAAAGGATTCTATGTTGTATTGTGAAAAAGGGAATTAAAGAAGAGCTCATGCCATTCTTTTTTGAGAAACGATACAAAGGTAATAAAATTCTTAAATGCCTTTGGCTTATGTGAAGAGATTATGAGAGTTTGCAAAGGAAGGTTTATTTAAAAAGAAATTATTTTTCATGTTTGAAATCTTTTTTCAAAAAAATACATTTTCTTTTAAAAAATGACATTTCCAAGGTATTTTAGAAGGGCATATGAAAGTGTCTCTTTAGCAAAGAATTTGTAGACTCCTTTGTTTGTGGAAGCCAAGAAAAAATGATATTTTTATTGCAGTTTGTTATGAAACTAGCTCAAGAAAAGATAGATCAATGCCTTAGAATTCAGCCTCTTCGAGGGGTCAACCTCCTTTACATTACATAAATGAACAATTCTTGGATGATTCAAATGAAAAAACCTCCTTTCTATATATAGGAGTCTAAGGAGTCACAATATAATCCAGCCGGCCTAACAATAATAATATAAAGCCACAAAAATAACAATAGAGGGATTATATGGGGCACAGTAATAACAATATGGGGCCAATAGGGGCACAACAATATTAATAAGGGGTATAACTACAATAGTAATGGGGTAATCACTAGTATTATAGGGACCCAACATGCCCCTCTCCTTCAAAAAAGTGTTGTCCTCAACGCTTGAATAGTTCTGGATACTTCTGCATAAAATTTTCATCCTCCCATGTGGAATCTTCAGCGGATAAGTTCTTCCACTTGATAAGATACTCTGAAATTGATCAATTTCGTAGTTGTCGAGTTCTTGTTTCTGTGACTGCTTCCGGTTCCAATATAATTTTTCCTTCCTCGTCAAGTTCTGGCAATATTGTTTGAACTCGGAGCTTGTCGCCTATAACCTTCTTTAAATATGAAACATGGAAAATTGGGTACAATCGAGAAGCTGCAGGAAGCTCCAATTTGTATTCTATAGTACCAATCTTTTGCAACACCTTGTACGGACCATAATACTTTGGTGATAATTAATTATCCTTCTTAGCTTGCTTGAGGGAGATTTGCTTATATGGTTGTAGCCGTAGGAATACCTAATCACCTACATCAAAACTTCTTTCACTGCGATGTTGATCTGCCTGTTGTTTCATTCTATTATGTGCCAACACGAGGTTATCCTTTAAGAGTTGGAGGACTTGTTGTTGATGTTAAATGTGATGTTCCACTGCTTGAACCTTAGAATTTTATCTTAAATATGATGTGATGGATGGTGGTTGATACTCATAAAGTGCCATAAATGGGGTCATTTTTGTTGCTGTATGGAAGGAAGTGTTATACCACCATTCAGCCAGAGGCAACAATTTGACCCATTGTGTATGTTTATCAGATACAAAGCAACGAATATATCCTTCTAAAAATTTGTTTACTATATCAGTTTTCCCATTAGATTGAGGATGATAAGATGAGCTATGAGCTAATTGAGTACCAAGACAAGAAAATAATTCTGTCCAAAAATTTCCAGTGAAAATGGGATCTCTTTTACTTACAATAATCTTTGGGTTTCCATGTAGCTTTTGAATTGTTTCCATAAATGCAGTAGAAACTGTACTCGCTTTAAATGGATGTGATAATGCACAAAAGTGTGCATACTTGGTAAGTCTATCAACTACCACCATGATGACACTCTTTCCCTCAGACTTAGGTAAACCTGTGATAAAATCCATTGAAAACTCCTCCCAATGTTGGCTTGGAATGGATAAAGGTTGTAATAGACTCGGTGTCTTAATTGTTTCAACTTTATTTTGTTGGAAAACCAAACATTCTGCCACAAACTTTTGAATATCTGATTTAAGGCCATTCCAAAAAAATTCCTTCTTAACCCTGTGGTAAGTTTTTAGAAATCCTGAGTGCCCTCCTAAGGGAGAAGTGTGCAATTCCATAAAAATCTTTTGTTTTAGCTGGGAATTCTTACAGAGTATAAGCGATCTTTATACCATAACAAATCATTTCGCCAGCTAAATGTATCAGACGTACTGGAATCTTGTTGTCACTTTTGAATAAGTGCCCACACTTCTTCATCATTATTCCATTCCTCCCTTGCTTCATTTATCCAATCTGGTTGGATAATAGAAATGGCGCACAACAATGCTTCCACATCCTCATCCTTTCTTGAAAGTGCATCTGCCACCACATTTTGCTTCCCTTTTTTGTAGATGATTTCAAAGTCATAACCCAACATCTTTGTGACCCACTTTTGTTGCTCTTCAGAGGATAATCTTTGTTCTAAAAAGTATTTAAGGCTATCATGATCCGTTTTTACCTTGAAGTGTCTTCCCATTAGGTAGGGTCTCCATTTCTTAAGTGCATAGAGTATTGCCAACATTTCCTTCTCATAAATAGCTTTGCTTAAAAACTTTCCCTTGATTGGATGACTTTCAAAAGCAATGGGTCTTTCATCTTGCATTAGAATAGCACCAATTCCATTTCCTGAAGCATCACATTCCACAATAAAGGATTTTTTGAAGTCCGGTGTAGCTAAGACCGGTGCTTGGCACATTGCCTCTTTAAGATGTTCAAAGGCCTTTGTTGCTTCCGGAGTCCATGAAAATGCATCTTTCTTCAATAATGTTGTTAGAGGTGCTTCTATTCTCCCATAATTCTTAACAAACTTGCGATAATACCCTGTCAACCCGAGAAATCCTCGCAGATTCTTTATGGATGTGGAGATTTTCCATTCCTTAATGGCTTTAATTTTGCTAGGGTCTACCTTAACTCCTTCATGAGATACAATATGACCCAGATATTCCACCTCTTGGACTCCAAAGAAACATTTGAATCTTTTTGCATATAATTGTTTCTCCTCCAATAGTTGTAGCACCTTGTCAACATGTTCAACATGATCCTTCCAAGACTTGTTGTAGATTAGTATATCATCAAAAAATACTAACACAAATTTTCTAAGGAATGGTTTGAAAATTGAATTCATCAAACCTTGAAATGTTGAAGGTGCATTGGTAAGGCCAAAAGGCATGACCAAAATTCATAATGACACTCATGAGTTCTAAATTCTGTTTTTGGAATGTCTTCAGTCTTCATTCTGATTTGATGATATCCTGAACAAAGATTCAACTTGGTGAAGTAAATTGATCCATGCAATTCATCCAGTAATTCATCAATGACAGGAATGGGGAACTTATCTTTAATAGTGAGCTTGTTGAGCTCCCTATAATCTGGACACATGCGCCATGATCCATCCTTCTTGTGCACCAATACTACTGGAGCAGAGAAAGAACTTTGACTCAGTTGAATTATACCAACCTCTAGCATTTCTGCAACCATACGTTCAATTTCACTCTTTTGGACATAGGGATATCTGTACGACCTGATGTTTGGAGGAACACTTCCTGGAATCAGATGAATAGCATGATCATGATCATGCATAGGTGGGAGACCTTTGGGAGTCTCAAATACCTTGGAATGATTGTCCAGGACTTTTTGGAGATCTAGAGAAATAGATGATTCCGATGTGGAAACATCTAGCGAACATAATTGTGCAATTACACCTCTTTGCTCCTTTTTTAGAAGCTTTGTCATACCATTAGAGCTGATTATCTTTCCTGGTTTCCCTGCAATACCCCTTAATTCAACTTCCTTTCCTTCCGTACAAAATTTGATGAAAAGTTCTTGAAAATTAAAAGCTATTGTACCCAAGGATTGTAGCCATTGGACTCCTAGTACAACATCAGCACCTCCCATTGGAATGGAAAGCATTGGGCTAGTCAATACATATTCTCCCATGGATAGCTTGATATTATGGCACTTTCCAGAGAAATTTATTGTTCCTCCATTTGCAATCGTCACTTGACACTCTGGTGTTGGATATAGGAAGAAATTCAATTCTTTTGCTACCTTACAATGAATAAAATTGTGGGTGCTTCCTGAATCAATCAACACTATTACCTTTTTCTTCTTGATTTGTTCTTCTATCTTGATGGTTTTAGGAGTGGTAATTCCCGCCAATGCACTACAAGATATGGTCAGATTTATTTGTTCTTCATCTAGGCTTTGTTCCTGGAGTATATCCTCTTCTTTTGACCTGTCTTGCTCCTTTTCTTCTTCCTCTTCACAATCTATGTAGAATAATTTCTTCTCAACACACTTATGACCTTTAGTGTATTTGTTATCACAACTGTAAAAAATCCCTTTTGCTCTTTTTTCTTCCAATTGTTGTGGTGTCAACCTTATAGGTTGTGGAAGACTAGGGGCTACAACACTTCCGTCTTTATAGTTGTGAGTGGTATGCTTCCTGGTTGCCATAATTTTGCTTTCCATTATTCTTGCTAATATGAATGCCTTCTCTAATGAATCAGGTTCCCAAAGGCGAACATCTTGTTGGATATTATCCTTTAAATACCCTATGAACACATCAATCCTATGCTCCTCTGGAATATCTTTTACCCTTATGTTCAATTTTTGGAACTCCTCAATGTGCTCTATTATTGAACCCTTTTGTTTGAGACTTATCAATTGGCTAAAAAAAGTGTTGCATTTTGTATCCTCAAAATGTGCTATCAATTCTTTCGTAAAAATTGCCCAAGTGATAAATTGTTTACGAGAGCAAAGCCATTGATACCATACAAACTGATTTGGTTCCAAATATAAAGTTGCCATACGTATCTTTTGTGTGCTTTGCACATTATTGAGATCAAAGAATTGCTCCATCTGTAATATTCATGTTGCGGGATCCTTGCCATCAAACTTCGTCATATCGATTTTTAGAGTCTATGGAATCATGATTAACATTTCTTTTGTTCTCATCATGAGTTTCCTTTACTACCCTTTCACCATTAGTGACCCTTTCTTGTAGCAACTTCTTCAATTCTTCCATGTCTGTCTTCAAATCTATCTTCAAATCGTCCATCTTAGCTTCTATGCCTTTCTTTAAACCATCCATCTTAGCTTTTACATCTTTCTTTAAACCATCCATCTTAGATTCTGTTCCTTTTTGTGAAAGTGACACTTGTTGCACTTGGTCTCGTAATTTTGCTATATCATGTTGCATTTCTTCCTCTTCTTCGTAAGTCATGCTAGAGCTTTCAGGTTGCTTACTAGGTGTTTGCATTTTATTTCCTTGGGGCATCAATTACCGATAATAACGCTTTACTATGCCCTTTGAATTCCTTCAAACCAAGCTTACGCAAAAATTTAAAAAAAAACTACACACCTTTTTTCACTTTGTAGAAGCCTGATATTCAATCTGATGTATCTCTGTAATTTTGAATCATCCAATTCTGAAACTATGACCTGTGGTATCCTTCTGTGTCCTCTTTCCAATGCCACTAGTCTGATCCAAATTGGATTCTCCAAGAAAGAGTTATTCACAATCTCCCGCAGTGACCTGACTATAGACTAGTTCAGTAGAGCGAACTTGTACGAAGTGCCACGCGTCACTGTTTCACCCTTTGACTCTAAAAAATATATATAAAAGAAAACTATAGTTTGTCCTCTTTCTGTACCTTCTTACGAAATTTCAATCCGATGCTCAGAAAGAAAGTTATGACGATTTTCCCCAGGTCACCTATTTGGAATGTAATTCAGGAGTCTACAAAAAGACCAACTTCCTCAGATCATATCTCCACAAATATAGCGCAAAAAGCTCCGAAATTTAGACCCGAGGTTCAGCACAATTTATTCTCAAATGGTTATTTTTTTGCAACTTCTGAAACATCGCAGAAAAAAAGTTATAGCGAAAATGCCACGATGACCTGTTTGGAGCAGCGAAACCCTAGAATTCAAAGCTCTAATACCAAATGTTATGAAACCAGCTTAAGAAAAGATAGTAAAGATAGATCAACGCCTTAGAATTCAGCCTCTTTGATGGGGCAACCTCCTTTACATTACATAAATGAACAATTCTTGGATTATTCAAATGACAAAACCTCCTTTCTATATATAGGAGTCTAAGGAGTCACAATATAATCCAGCCGACCTAACAATAATAATATAAAGCCACAAAAACAACAATAGAGGGATTCTATGGGGCACAGTAATAACAATATGGGGACAATAGGGGCACAACAATATTAATAAGGGGTATAACTACAATAGTAATGGGGTAATCACTAGTATTATAGGGACCCAACACAGTTAGATGCGATATCTACATTTTGTTTTACTTGTTGAGTCATAGTAATCCAACACTCCACAAATGGCAAAAGCCAAGAGGCTAAGAAGGTCAAAGCGGTAGCAAGCGATGTTTGATATATTTTTAGATTTGGAAGTGAATAGGAAAAAAGATTCCTTCACATTCAAATGCATAAAAAAATCTATGGATGATAGCATTCTAACCCGGATTTCAGATGCCAATACAACCAAGGAGGCCTGTGATAGCCTTGAGAGGAGATTTGGTGTAAGGGGGAGCATAGAAGTTGAAGATGAAGGTGGATCTCTTGCTAATAAAAATTTGGTGATTCTAGCAACAAAAATTGATATGAAAATCTGATGAATGCAACAACATAGGTTGTTGATGACAATATGGTGAGCCCAGTGACAGAGCTTGCTGATGAAAATTTGGTGAATTGAGCAACAAAGATTACTGAGGACAATGAAGCAACCATTGGACTAGTCAATGCTATTGTGAATCCAACAATTAATATTTTTGATGTAAATTTTGATGAAGAATTCTTAGCTAGTGATGAATGGTTGCAGGAGATGAAAAAAAACATCATATTGACATGATTCTATTTGGTGAGATAGTGGAAGAAAACCTATCTGCAACAACACAAGTTATTACAGAAGTAAAATATACAAAGACAGAAACATAGACAAAGGCAAAAGTAGAGTTGGAAGTGCAACAGAAGGAAGCTCTTATTACAGAGTAGAAGGAACATAACCAATGTGGTTTTTCAAATATTTTTAATTCTATTATTTATTTCCAGTGTGTAGGTACACAGAATGATTATGAATAGGACTTAAATTTCCTTGAAGCATGGCTTGCAACACCATGCCTTGAGAAGGTCTGCATAGAAGCTACAGAAATGAATGTTGAAGACAACAACGACATTGAGAAAATTAATGAAATTTCCAGGTATTGGAGTCCTGAAGATATAAAATTGTATTATGGTCATATGTTGTAGTAGATTGATGATGAAAAGAGAACTAAAAAATATAATAAGTGGTAGAAACCCACATACAAGTCATTTTTTTAATAAGTCCAGGATATGCTTAGACAACCTGGAAGAATGGAAGACCTCCATCAACAAATGAAGAAATTGGGATTTCAAGGATACAACAAAGGAAAAAGTTGAAACAATTTAGAGGCTATAGGATCTGTAAGAAGAGAAGAAGTAAAGTAAATTTCTATAAGAAGAGAAGAAGTAAAGTAAATTATGTTTAAAATGTAAGCCTAGATAAGACCAGCCTGTATTATAGTTGAATTTTTATGTGGTTGTATTTAAGGGGGAGTGTTGGAGATTCTAATTCCAACCACCTATTAGGTGTAAAAACTATCCCTCCATGTGTCCTAGTTCAGTTTGACTTAGACCAGCATAAGTCGAGTTTCACTCTAGTCATTTGTTACTGACGTTTCCAGTGTATTCTTATTTAACTGATTATTAATACTAAGAAGAGCAGTCCTCTGCTCCACATTTTTTCTCTTCAATTTTTTTCATAATATCAAAGCTTAGACTACGTGAGACTCCTTGAGAGTAGCAAAAGAGAAGATAAACTAATTTGCATAACACTCCCCGAGGGAGAAGCAATGTGAGCAAAGAGAGAGAAGCAAGGAGAATATGCGAGCCAACATAAGACTCATTGACAAAGAAGAAGAAGAAAAGAGAGAGAGAGCGTAAAACTCTTTGAGAGAACCGCGGAAGTTAGAATAATCCTGTAAATAAGCAACAAGAGAATAAAGAAGTGAGCTACGACTAATCCACAGAAGGCTATTGAAGAATGTTTAGCTCAAAGTTATATTTAAAAAGCAAAAAAAATATTGTGATAACACTTTGTATTATTTGGTTGCACTACGTTACTAACCCACTCAAGATGCTAAAAAACATGTGTTAGTGTCAATTACTTATAGCATTCCTACTTCAATGCGGCCTCTGTTCATTACACAGAGCGCTAACAAAAGAACAAAGAACAGAATCTGATTCGGAGCATGAGTCACTAAAAGTCATTCAGAGCACAAAGTCAAAAGAATGTCAGTTTCCATAAAAAAGGTCAAGGCATGATTTATTTGTAAGGAAAACACCCTTATGTGATTTAGGCATGGTTTATTAGTAAGGAAAACAACTTTGTTTTAACAAATTTGTCTCAAAGGCTTTCTAAAATAAAGGTGATTCATTTTTGTTTAAAAAAATTGTATGTTATATTATGAAAAAGGGAATTAAAAAAAAAAGCACTCATGTAACTCGTTTCTGAGAAAGGGTCCAAAGGTACTAAAATTATTAAAGGCCTTAGGCTTGTGTGAAAAGCTTCTGAGTTTTTTCAAAGGAAAGTTTATTTAAAAATAGATTATTTTTCATGTTTGAAATGTTTTTTTAGAAACAATATATTTTCTTTTAGAAAAAACATTTGCAAGGTGTTCTAGAAGGGAATCTGAAAGTATTGGTTTAGTAAAGATTTTTTTGAAGCAAGGTCTTTGCAGAGAATATGTAGACTTGTGTGTTTGTGGAAGCCAAGCAACACAATATTTTTATTTTAGTTAGATGTGATGTCTATAGTTTGTTTTTCTTGTTGAGTTGTAGTGAGCCAACACTCAACAAATGGGAAATGCCAAGAGGCTAAGAAGGTCAAAGCGGCAAAAAGAGATGTTTGATATATTTTTAGATTTGGAAGTGAGGAGGCAAAAATATTCCTTCACATTGAAATGCATAAAAAATATGTGAATGACAACATTCTTCCACTAATTTCAGATGCAAAGACAACCAAGGAAGCATGTGATACCCTTGAGAGGAGATTTGGTGTAAGGGGGATCATAGAAGTTTAAGATGAAGGTGGATCTCTTGCTAATGAAAATTTCATGATTCCAGCAACAGAGTTTACTAAAGAAAATTTGATGGACCCAACAATCGATCTTATTAGTGATAATATGGTGAATCCAGCAACATAGCTTGCTGAGGACAATGAAGCTGCCATTGGAGAAGTCAATGCTATGGTGAATCCAAAAATTAATATTGTTGATGTAAATTTTGATGAAGAATTGTTAGCTAATGATGAATGGGGTCAGCTGATGCAACAAAAACATCATATTGATATGATGTTATTTGGTTAGATAGTTGAAGTCAACCTATTTGCAGTAGCACAGGTTAGCACAGAAGTTGGAGAGACAAAGGCAGAAACATAGACAAAGGTAGGAGCAGAGCTAGAGGTGCAACAGACGGAGGCACTCATTACAGAGAAGAAGGAAGAGAACCAATTTGGTTCTACAAATATTTTTAATTCTAACATTTATTTCCATTATGCAGGTACACAAAATGACTATGAAGAAGACTTAAATTTCCTTGAAGCATGTCTTGCAACACCATGCCTTGATAAGGTCTACAAAGAAGCTGTAGAAATGAATGTTGAAGACAACATCAATGATAAGAAAATAAATGAAATTTTCAAGTATTGGAGTCCTGAAGAGACAAAATTGTATTATGGTCTTATGTTGTAGTAGATTGATGATGAGAAAATCACTACATAAGATAATATGTGCCAGCAACCCACATACAAGTCATTTTTTGAAGAAGTCCAGGATATGCTTAGACATATTGGAAGAATGGAAGACCTGCACCAGGAATTGAAGAAACTAAGGTTTGAAGGATACGACAAGGAGAAAAAGTTGAAACAATTTAGAGGCTATAATCTATAAGAAGAGAAGAAGAAAGGTAATTTCTTCTTAAATTGTAAGCCTAGCTGAGACCACTAGGTATTTTGATTGAAATTTTATGTGGTTATAATTAAGGGGGATTGTTGGATATTCCGATTCCAACCACCTGTTAGCTGTCAAAACCGTCCCTCCAAGTGTCCTATTTTAGTTTGATTTAGTCTAGTTTAAGTTGAGTTTCACTCTAGTCATTTATTATTCATGTTTCCAATGTAATCTTATTTAAATGATTATTAATACTAAGAAGAGAAGTCCTCTGCTCCAAGTTTTTTCTCTTCAATTTTTGTCATGGTATCAGAGCTTAGCCTGCGTGAGACTCCTTGAGAGCAACAGGATAGAACATAAAATAGTTTTCATAAGACTCCCTGAGGTAGCAACAATGTGAGCGAAGGGAGAGAAGCAAAGAGAATAGGTGAGCCGATATAAGACTCTTTGACAGAGCATAAGAAGAAAAGTGAGAGAGCGTGAATCTCTTTGAGAGAGCCACAGAAGTTTGAAGAAACCTGCGAAGAAGAAGCAAGAGAACAAAGAAGTGAGCTACGACTAAGCCAAAGAAGGCAGTTGAAGAAACTTCATCTAAAAGTCAGGTTTTAAAAAAAAATTGTTGTAATATTGCTTTGTATTATTTGGGTACAGTGCATTACTAACGCACTTAAGATGTTTAAAAACATTTGTTAGTGTCAATTCCTTACAATGTTCCTAGTCCAACGTGACCTTCGTTCATTACAAAGAACATTAACAAAATAACAAAGAACGAAATATGATTGGGAGCACGAGTCACTAAAAGTCATTCAAAGCGCAAAGTCAGAGAAAAGTCAGTTTTCATAAAAAAGGTCAAGGCACAGTTTATATGTAAGGTAAACACCCTTATGTGACTTAGGCATGGTTTATTAGTAAGGAAAACACCATTCTTTTAACAAATTTTTCTCAAAGTCTTTCTAAAAGGAAGGTGATTCATTTTTGTTTAAAAAGAATTGTATGCTATACTCTGAAAAAGGGAATTTAAAAAAAAAAGTGCTCATGTAATTCTTTGTTGAGAATGTTCCAAAGGTACTAAAATTATTAAGTGCCTTTTGCTTATGTGAAGAGCTTATGAGATTTTGTAAATTGAAGGTTTATTTAAAAAGGAATTACTTTTCATGTTTGAAAGCTTTTTTCAAAAAAAAAATTCTTTAAAAAAAGACCTTTGCAAGGTGTTTTAGAAGGGCATTTGAAAGTGTCCCTTTAGTAAATATTTTTTTGGGTCAAGGTATTTGCAGAGAATTTGTAGACTCGTGTTTGTGGAAGCCAAGAAGCAACAAAATTTTTATTGCAGTTAGAGGCGGTGTGTAGAGTTTGTTTTTCTTGTTGAGTCGTAGTGACTCAACACCCAATAAATGGGAAAAGCCAAGAGGTGAAGAAGGTCAAAGTGCCAATAAGAGATGTTTGAGATATTTTTAGATTTGGAAGTGAATAGGCAAAAGGATGTCTTCCCATTGAAATTCCTAAAATAATCTCTCGATGACAACATTATTCCCCTAATTTCATATTCCAACATAGCGAGGAGGACTGTGATACTCTTGAGAGGAGCTTTGGTGTAGGGGGGAGCATTGAAGTTGAGGATGAAGGTGTATCTGTTACTAATGAAAAATTGGTGATTCCAACAACAAAGCTTGCTGATGAAAATCTGATGGATCCAACAATAGATCTTGTTGATGACAATATGGCGAATCCAACAACAAACCTTAGCGACAGAAATTTGGTGAATCTAACAATAGAGCTTGCTGAGGACAATGAAGCTGCCATTGGAGCAGTTAATGCTATGGTGAATCCCGTAATTAATATTGTTGATGTAAATTTTGATGAATAATTGTTAGCTAATGATGAATGGTTGCAGGTGATGCAACTAAAAAATCATGTTGGCATACTATTATTTGGTTAGATAGTGGAATTCAACCTTTGTAGCAACATAGGTTAGTACAAAAGTGGAAGAGACAAGGACAGAAATAGAGACAAAGGCAGAAGCAGAGCTAGAAGTGCAACAAATGGAAGCTCTCATTATAGAGCAAAAGGAACAGAACTACTGTGGTTATGCAAATATTTTTAATTCTAACATTGACTTCGATTATGTAGGTACACAAAACGATTATGAGGAAGACTTAAATTTCCTTGAAGCATGGCTTGCAACATTATCCCTAGATAACCTTTGCATATAAGCTGCATAAATGAATGTTGAAGACAACATTGATGATGAGAAAATCAATGAAATTTTCAAGTATTGGATTCCTCAAGAGATAAAATTGTATTATGGTATTATGTTGTAGGAGATTGATGATGAAAACAGAATTATAGAAGATAATATGTGGCAGAAACCCACATACAAGTCATTTTTTGAAGAACTCCATGATATGCTTAGACAACCTAGAAGAATGGAAGACCCGCACCAACAAATGAAGAAACTGAGGTTTGAAGGATACAACAAAGAGAAAAAGTTCAACCAATTTAGAGGCTATAGGATCTGGAAGAAGAGAAGAAGAAAAGTAATTTGTTTCTAAATTGTAAGCCTAATTGAGACCGGCATGTATCTTAATTCAATTTTTATGTGGTTGTAATTGAGTTGGACTGTTGGAGATTCTAATTCCAACCACCTGTTAGGTATCAAAACTACCCCTTCAAGTTTCCTAGCTCAGTTTGACTTGGTCCAGTTTAAGTCGAGTTTCAATCCAATAATTTATTACTAATGTTTCCAATGTAATCTTATTGAACTAATTCATAATACTAAGAAGAGTAGTCCACTCCACGTTTTGTTCTCTTCATTTTATTCATTGTATCAAACATTATCCTTCGTGAGACTCCTTGAGAGCAGTAGAAGAGAAGATAAACTAGTTTGCACAAGACTCCCTGAGAGAGAAATAACATGAGGGAAGAGAGAGAAGGTGAGAGAATGGGCGATCCAACATAAGGCTCTTTGATATAACAACAAAAGTTTGAAGAAGCCTACTGTAAAGAAGCAAAGAGAGAAAGCGTAAAACCATTTGAGAGAGTAGTAGAAGTTTGAAGAAGCTTGCGAAGAAGCAACAAGAGAAGGAATAAGTGAGCTACGGGTAAGCCAAAGAAGGCGATTGAAGAAAGTTCATCTCAAAGTCAAATTAAAAAAAAAAAAAAATTGTTGTGATAACGCTCTATATTATTTGGGTACAGTGTGTTACTAAAGCACTAATACACTAAAAAACACGCGTTAGTGTCAATTAGATTACACAATTCTGGGAATACAGCTAAGTCTCATACTAATTAGGTTCGTAAATAAGGCAGAAATAAGAGTTGAATGGAATAGTGCTTCTTTCTTTCAAAGGAGACTTTACAATGTTACTTCTCCAACGCGGCCTCCGTTCATTACAATGAGTGTTAACAAAAGAGCAAAGAACATAATCTCATTGCGAGCACGAGTCACAAAAACTCATTCAGAGCACAAAGTTGGAACAAAGTTAGTTTTTGTAAAAAAAGGTCAAGGAAAAGTTTATTTGTAAGGAAAAAACCCTTATGTGATTTAGGCATCGTTTACTAGTAAGGAAAAGACCTTTGTTTTAACAAATTTGTCTCAAAGGCTTTCTAAAAGAAAGGTGATTCATTTTTGTTTAAAAAGAATTGCATGTTATTTTCTGAAAAAGGGAATTTAAGAAAAATCGCTCTTGTAATTCTTTTTGAGAAACGATCCAAAGGTACTAAAATTGTTAAAGGGCTTTGGTTGATGTGAAGAGCTTATGAGATTTTGCAAAGGAAGTTTTATTTTAAAAAAAAATTATTTTTCATGTTTGAAAGGTTTTTCAAAAAAAATTGCATTTTCTTTAAAAGAATACATTTGCAAGGTGTTTTAGAATGGCATGTGAAAGTGTCTCTTTAGTAAATAATTTTTTGAAGCAAGGTCTTTCTAGAGCATTTGTAGACTCGTCTGTCTGTGGAAGCCAAGAAACAACGATATTTGTCTTGTAGTTAGATGTGATGTTTACAATGTTTTTTTACTTGTTGAGTCATAGTGAGCCAACACTCAACAAATGGGAAAATCCAAGAGGCTAAGAAGCTCAAAGAATTAGCAAGAGATGTTGGAGATATTTTTAGATTTGGAAGTGAAGAGGAAAAAAGATGCCTTCGCATTGAAATGCATAAAGGAATCTGTGGATGGCATCATTCTTCCCCTGATTTCAGATGCCAAGATAACCAAGGAGATCTGTTTCATACCCTTGAGACGAGATTTGGTGTAAGGGGGAGGATTGAAGGTGAATATGAAGGTGGATCTCTTTCTAATGAAAATTTGGTGATTCCAGCAATAGAGCTCGCTGATGAAAATATGATGCATCCAACAACAGACTTTGTTGATGGAAATATGGTGAATCCAACAACAAATCTTACTGATGAAAATTTGGTAAATCCAGCAATAGAGCTTGTTGAGGACAATGAAGCTATCATTGGAGCGGTCAATACTATGGTGAATCCAACAATTAATATTGTTGATGTAAATTTTGATGAAGAATTATTAGCTAATGACAAATGGTTGTAGGTGATCCAACAAAAACATCATATTGACATGATGCTATTTGGTTAGATAGTGGAAGACAACCTATTTAGAGCAACACAGGCTAGTACAGAAGTGGAAGATACAAAGACAGAAACAAAGACAAAGGCAGAAGTAGAGCTGGAAGTGCAACATAAGGAAGCTCTCATTACAGAGCAGAAGGAACAGAACCAATGTCGTTCTGCACATATTTTTTAATTCTAGCATTGATTTCAAGTCTCCAGGTACACAAAATGATTATGAAGAAGTGTCAAATTTCTTTGAAGCATGTCTTGCGACACCATGCCTTGATAAGGTCTGCATGCAAGCTGCAGACACGAACATTGAAGACAAGATCGACGATGAGCAAATCAATGAAATTTTCAGGTATTGGAGTCCTGAAGAGATAAAGTTGTAGTATGGCCTTATGTTGTAGCAGATTGATGATGAAAATAGCACTACAGAAGATTACATGTGGCCACAACCCACATAAAAGTCATTTCTTGAATAAGTCCAGGATATGGTTAGACAACCTAGAAGAATGGAAGACCTGTGCCAGCAAATGAAGAAACTAAGGTTTGATGGATACAACAAAGAGAAAAAGTTGAAGGTATTTAGAGGCTATAAGATCTATAGGAAGAAAAGTAATTTGTTTTTAAATTGTAAGCCTAGCTTAGATGAGCAGGTATCTTAATCGAATTTTTATGTGGTTGTAATTGAGGGTGAGTGTTGGAGATTCTAATTCCAACCACATATTAGGTGTCAAAAGCATCCCTCCAAGTGTCCTAGTTCAGTTTGACTCACTCAAGTCATTTATTATTGATGTTTCAAATGTAATATTATTTAACTGATTCGTAATAATGAAAAGAGGAGTCCTCTCCTCCATGATTTGTTCTCTTCAATTTTTGTTAAGGTTTTGATTCGTCTTTTTACAATCCAAATTAAATGGGAATCACTCACCATCGTGTGTTATAAACAAAATGTTTGAAGGGTGAAAAAAAAATTACATGTTAGAGCTCCTCAACCCTCCATTACTCTGTAACAACGGGCATAAGAAGGCAAACAAATCAATTTTAAATAATATATTAACATAAGTTGCGCCTTTTCTCTTGACCACACAAATTTTATTAATCACAATAAGTATTTATACTTTTTGGACTAACTACTCGCAAAATATAACTCAACATGCACACACAATCTAAATTCTACTTTTCCCAAAATATAACTTCACACAATCTAAATTCTACTTTTCCCAAAATATAACTTAACTAGAAATCACTTGACTTAATTAATTGACTATGCTAAATTTAGCCAACAAGGTAATTGCAATTTCTAACCTTTTAGATTATGTAACAACCCAAATTTGTTTTTTTAATGCAATTTTATCCTTTCTTTTTTTTAACAATTTTATGATCGGAATTCCATTCACATTATCATATAATTTTATGTGTTGATTGTACCGCAAAGAACACATTTTCTTTTAATGCAATTTTCTCCATTCGAGTTTTCTTTTTTACAATTTTATGATCGGAATTCCTTTCCCATTATCATATAATTTTATCTATATTGTAGCGCAAAGATCACATGCTATTCTCACTCAACTCATCGCTGCAAGGCTCGGAATAAAACTAGTTGAATGGGTTGAGCTTTAATTTTAATTTCAGAATTATGCTCGCAGATTTAGGGTAAATGCGACACATCACATCAATATTTTATAAATTTTCCCAAGACCCATTTAGTCTCATATTTGTTCACACCGATTTCATTGTAAAATCCCATTTACATTAAATATTGTATAACAAATTTGCTTCATATTATCCGTTACATCGGTGCATTATGATTTTGCCATAAATGTAGAATTCGGTTTCGATTTTTCCGAACTCGATTTACATTCATATTTGTTTAGGCTTCATTTCATGGTAAAATTACATTTCGAGTCCCAGGTTTGATTTGCCAACATTCTACTTATCGGCATTCAGATTAGATTTTGATTGCAATTGTAACATAATTACTTACACCCGAATTCGATTTGGCGAGGTCCTGTTTTGCAGGCTTGTTGTGACCAGGTACAATGTGCCCAAGTTCGATGTGTCAGGATTCAATTTTATCTTTTACAACCCAAAATATATGGGAATGGCTCACCACCATCTATTAATTCAATTTTTGCCTTTCGAGTGTTTTTAACAATTCTATGATCGGAATTCCTTGCACGTTAGCGATTAATTTTATGTGTTGATTGTACCTCGGAGATCACAATCGATCCGAAATATTTTACATTATAGGTTAATGAATTAAATAAAGATTAATTAATCTTGTTGTTATGATATAACCTTTGTAACTTCTTATGTTTGTATTGGCAATGAACATGACTTTGTCGATGCAAGTTCTTCTTCAATACTAAGTTTCCATTAACATCAATTCCAACCACATGGAAATAGAAATTTTCGGGTGTTACGTATTGATTTTCGTATCAAATAATAAAAAATAATTATAATTTTATATATGTATCAGGGTATATATGTTTTATTACACAACAATAAATATTTAATTATATATTTATTTTAATTTGTTATTTATCAAATATTGTATAATAAAAATTAAGTTTTTATTCTTGAATGCAAAATTTGATGGAAGGCTCGAGATATATGGTACTTTTTAGCAACACACAAATAAAATATTCTCCTGAATTTTAATTTAATTATCATTAATTATTAAGTAAATGGTAGGGATTTAACATTCATGGAATACTTTTTATTACTCTTAGTAGTATACACAAATCAAAAATTGAGATTTATCTCCACAATAATAATGTCTTTTTTTCTCTTTTAATTAAATTAATTGATTAAAAAGAATGCCATGGGAGTAAGTGTCATAAGAAATTAGTTATGGTTTATTGGGCATGTGGTATTGATAAGGCATCCTCTTGACCAATAATATTATAACAAATTTTATTTACATATTAAAGATCTACATGCTAAAGTAGGCTAGAACTCAATGAGTAAAAATCGTGTTCCATATTTTTTTAAATGTGCATATGTTTCACTTATATATTAATTATTTTATAAATATTATTAAAATAATAGTTTAAAAAGTATTATAATTTACCTATTTTTATTATTCTATACATTAAAATGTTAATGCATTTCTCATTCATATTTGGAAATAAGAAACATATATCCATAAGACTTTCTCTCTGCATATATATCCGAAAAAATCTTAATAGTGAAAAGCTTACATTCTTATAGTTCAACTGCCATAAAGAAATTTGCAGTAGGACAAAACTCCATTACTGCACTTGATTAGTTCTACTGCATAAAACACTTGCCAGCGGCTCAAAAAAATCAGGCTTTGTAGAGTACCCAAAAAAATTACAACTATTTATTTTTAATAATAATATTTTTTTTAATTTTATATATCAATTTCATAATAAACATCAAAGGAATTATAAATATCTCTAGTATTGTAAACTACAAAGCTATTGGTTAAACAAATTTTATGATGTTTTATATTTTTAAACAAATAATGTTTTTTATTTTTTTTAATTTTATATATCAATTTCATAATAAACATCAAAGGAATTATAAATATCTCTAGTATTGTAAACTACAAAGCTATTGGTTAAACGAATTTTATAATGTTTTATATTTTTAAACAAATAATGTTTTTTATTTTTAATTAATTTCTTTTGTGATCACTAATATTATTTTATATATATATTTTATTTTTAAGTTTAATTGAATCGAAATATTTAATAATATTATTATTTTTTATTAATTAGTCGACATATATTTAAAAATAAAATAAAATAAGTGTAATATTACTTGAGAACATCTCTTTCATATACTAAGTTGTGGCTTAACTAAAAAGAGTAAGAAATCCTTATAATCACAAAGATTTTATTATATCAAATGGATGTCAAATGACATTAATATTTATCTTAAATGACTTACTAAACTTAACAATACTTTTGAATTTGAGAAATCAATGCTCATTGGTAGACTCATCAATAGAAGATTTCGACTATCCTACCACAAACACTGGACGAATTATTCCTTAAATTCCTTTCTCAAGTATGTTCCATGAAGCATTGGTTTAGTGAATGGTTGCAAAGGTTCAAAATTTTGAGCTACTAATGACGCATACATTCGTTATAATTGTTGGAAACACCATTCTCAAGGCATATAACTCAAAAAATGCACCTACTTTTCAATGCATGCTAAATCCATTTAGACTTCACCCTAATCTAGGGTCACATATTAGGATTTCTCTAATCTTCTTATCGTAGGAAGTTTCTAAGAAGATTGGTAGCTTTTTAGTATTTTCTATAAAACAAACATCTCCTTTGTGGCATGGGATAAATGTGGGTGTCTATAGCTTTTGTGGTATCAAGTTGTTTAATGGAGTGGAAAAACTTATAATCATCTAGAAAGGCCATATATATTTTTTTAAATCTTTTAATTATCTAGGAATTCCATTTAAATGTGGTTGATGCCATAGATATGGTAATTTTGTACAGGACTGTGTACTTAATTTGAAAAGAAAAATAGTTTTGAAAGACCCATCAACCTACTAAAGATTAACCACATACTTGGAAAGAAGGAATATCATCTCTAAACACTCAAACCACCCCTTAATAAGAGTGCATAGCCATATGCATTTTAGAAAAATTTGCCTCTCAATTGTAACAAAAATGCAGTTGGGTCTTTCTCCACATCAAGACATTGAGAATGTGATCGATAATAAACCTTCTTAACCTCCATCTCTTATTATTCCATTTCATCAACTAATTTTTGAAATTGGGAGTCAGAAATAGAGAACAACATTCGGATTAATCAATAATATTCCATCTTCCATTTTTCTAATCTCTCAATATTTTAGCAAAACTTTCTTATTTTCTAAGATTCCACAAGAGAGAATTTTTTGTAAATTCCATACCTCTTACTCCCCATACTTAGGCCTAAAACTAAAGTGTAAAAAATATCTTGGTTGGAAGTCATAAGGGAGGGAGATTTACCAAACTAGGAAGAAAAAAAATCCTAAGGAATGACAAAGACAAAAGAAATCCTACCTTTCCCTAAAATAAAATCAAAAAAATTATGGAGTAAAAAGTGCAGTGATTTCCCATAATATAGTTTCAAAAAGATCTTAACGCTAAATCATTGAATTATAGTATTAAGACATGCAACGGTTCCATCATCTTCTTAGTCTTCTTACAACAACTAAGTAAAAAATAACAATTGATTCAAGTTCACTCCAATATCTTATAAGGTTGGAGTTTTAGTTATGTTATGACTTATGAAAATATCATCGGGTAGTTACAAGATGGAAGGATGGTTTATTTCCAATTACTAACTCATGCACTTTTCATTCAAGTGCAGGTTTCCCGCTCTTCTTTCTAAAAATGGGGAAATAATTCTCTTTGTTGATCTTCTACAAGCTCCACTAGGATAGAATGGATTTATAGGAAGAATTCCTTATTGATTCATGTAGTGAATGAAGGTTGGTGATCCTATAAGGTGATTCGTGTAGTTAATGAAGGTTGCTGACCTTAGAGGTGAGATACGTTTTTCTCTTGGTGCGTGTGATTTATAGGGACCTACTTTCCAATTGGATTGCATCTCAAAATTTTATATTAGTAAGCAAGAACAATATGGTCTTCAAGATAATCATGTAGGAAATCTCACTCCAGCTTGGATAAATGAGAGAATCAAATCATGTAGGAAATCTCACTCCATCTTGGATAAATCAGAGAATCGGTGAGGCTATAATTGCTAAATTTCTAGACTATTTTTGGTATAACAGTGCTCATTGAAGGCGGATCTCAAAAATTACTAATGGCTATTAGTTGGATGGGAATCTGCACAGTCTAGAGATATGTTTCGTAATAGAGACTCAGAAGACCAGGATTAGCTATGTTGAAAATAAATTTTGGAAGTTTCTCACAGATAAGGAGAATTTGTGCAACCTCAAGAGTAGGGAAACTCGGCTTAAGTTTGGAAATGACGATTCCAACCGTACGTTAATTGCAAGAGAAACATCAACTTTATATCGGACGTAGTCAGTTAAAATAATATCACCTGGGTATAGAGTTTCCATGACATTACTATTAAAGGAGATAGATAATCCTAAAATCTATTTAAATAGGATGGCCATACAACCATATATTCCATTATCCAATTATTAAGTTTCCTTCCTAAATTTGTGGAACTTATGTATAACCAAAATATCTCTACCCATTATCCAATTATTAAGTTTCCTTCCTAAATTTGTGGAACTTTTTTATAACCAAAATATCATGGTAGAGAAGGGAAAAGAGGACCTACTTCAAAATTTAAAATTAGTTAAAAAAGTAAGATTCCCCTATTCTAGATGGACTCCCTATTGAATTTCTTTCCGTTTTTATCACCTCGTAAAGAACGATCTTCATGCGGTAGTAGAGGCCTTATGACAATAGGGAATAATTTTGGAAACTTTCAATACGAACTTCATATAAATTATCCCAAAGAACTAAGACATGTTATAATTTCTTTAGACCCACATCACTATAAAATATAATTTAAAACATAATCTCTTCCGGGTAAAGGAAATCATAATCATTTCAAACATAAGCTCTTTCGGGCAAAGGAAATCATAATCATTTCAAACCTCATCTCTTGCACGTAAAGGAAATCATTTCTAAACAAGTCTCAACAATGTAGTTTGGATTTCTTTGACGGAAAGTACATGAGATTATTGGTGAAGCCCAAGAAGCCTCCAACTTATGAAATGAATAAACTAAGAGCCATTATAATAAATATGTAACTCATGAGTAACATGACTTTTTCTTTATCTCAACCCTATTCACCAAAGCTTTAATGTACATTTCATGGCATGGGCAACCAGTTGCATAAGTTTAATTTCTTTCAAAATTTTAATCAATTAGGAAGCCTTATCTTTATGTAAGCATGAAACAAGGGTTTGTTGAGGGGTTCACACTATCTCCACTCCCATTTAGCCTTATAATTGAAGGGCCTAAAAGAATGCTAATGGAAGCCTTAGTGACTAATTCTTTCAAAGTTAGTTTATTTATAAATATGGTATTATTTTTAATTTACAATTTACCATTGACATAGTAATAGTTTGGGATGGTTCGAAAGGAATGGTGAATAAGATAAAAAAAAATTATATATATATTTTTATGGCTTTACAAACAATGATAAACTCATCCAAATATATGGTAATTTAGCTAGGTTAGTATGAGGTTTTGAATATCTACATATTATATATTCCCATTTACAATAATGACTTTAGACATGAATTTTAAATACATCGGCATCCACCTTAATTTTAGTTTTAAATGTTTCATGCCCAATATTGAAATGAAAATAAATACTTGGTGTCATAGATTGTTCTCCAAGGAGGATGATTAGAGGTATAATATGTCCTAAAGGCTAGATTCTAGACTATTATATTCTCTGATTGAGATATTTAAACAAATTATTGAATGAATAGAGAAATATACTATCATTTCATATGGTCTATTTCTTAGAAAATGAAATTATGGCTCTACTATCTAAGAAAAATATTACTATCATATAATTGCATGGGGTTAGTAGCTGAAAAAAATGTTTCTTTTTCCAAGTATTGTGCATCTGAAAAATTTTCAACGATTTGAATAGGGATTGTAATAGCGCCAGGTTGATTTTTCATTTAAAAAATATAAGACCATGGTCATGGGACACATATTCCAAGCTGAAAAGTGGGAAAAACATCCTAATCAGTGTCACTTTTGGTTTATTTGTGACTAAGGAAATTGGCAAAGGTAAAGTGACAATAATTGGTATTTATTTATAAAAATAAAGGAAAATGGGAGAAAAGGAAGATGGAAGGTCACATAATTGCATGAGCAGGAAAGTGAAGGAAAATTGAGGAAAATAAAGAAAATAGAGGCCTCAATGAAAAAAAAAAAAAACATTATGAGGACCAATTCAGAGACTACTTTTAGTTTTATCTTGGAGCTCTCTTTTATTCTCTCACTCTCTCATACTCTTACACACTTAGAGTATTTTTGGAGCACTTTGGCATACATGGAACTTGGAGAAGGAAGTGAAGGAAAAACAAGGAAAGCATAAGAGGATAATTTGATCAGCAACTACATTGAGATTGCCTTGCAGGTAATAGGTTGCATGTATGATATCTTGTTGGTTTATGGATGCACAGTATATCCGTGTGATTATTTGGTTACGATATTTCATTAGCATGGATTATTTTCAGGTTTAACAACATTTTAGACTTGCCTTTCCATTTCTTAGATAGCCATGGTGTTGTGGGTTTTTCCACGTGTTTTTTTTCTTATTGGTGCTCATAATTCCTTTTGGCTATGGGTTGGAACCAACACTTTGGAGGCCCTGAAACAACTTGTGTTGAGTTACTAGTCCTAGAGCCTAGATGGAAAAACGCTATAGAGCCCTTGGTGGGTTGAGTTAATAGTCATGGATCTAGGTTGGAAAAATTCTCTAGAGCCCATGAAGGTTGTGGGTTTAGTTACTAGTTCCTAGAGCCATGGATAGCCAGGTAGAGACTGATCTCGTTGGTGTTAGTGATGTTCGACCATGAGGTGGAATCACTAGTTGATGGTTAAGGTGGTTTGGCCTCTGGAAGCCCTATTTTGTTTTTGTCTTAGCTTATTGCATGAGATTCCACATTCATCTTGGAATATGGTGCTGGGGTGATTAGCGGAAAGAAATATTTGGTTCATCCCAATCTATAATCGGTTGGTATGTGAAAGTCCTTGACTCTCTTGACATTTTCATATGTTAATAAGAGGTAGTTTCTATTATTATCTATAAGCATATGTATTGATTATGTTAGTTATATTATGGTTGAGTTTATATGGCTTCTATGTTGGTTATTTCATGGTTATATGATGTATATTGTGTATGGATCTTGACATATATGATAAATATATGAATGGTTGATGAATGCATGGATTAATAAGTGGTTTTATAGCTATGTTGAGAGGGAAAACGACTTTCTCGTTGATTCCTGGGTGATTCTATGGTGAATATTAAACCATTATGATCTTATATGCATTCATAACATGTAGCTTACATGTTCACCATATATTTGATGAAATGAATGTCATGGTTAGGCCTGGTTAGGTCAAGTCCTTGAACAAGTTTTTTATGAATGGATTTATCTTGTTTCCAATTATCATTCTAGAATGTGTCACTAAGTTCTAGGAAGTGGTCTCGAGACTAACCTGAAATGGTGGCTCAAAATACAGAATCATACCCTTTGAACTAGAGAAATTAGGTTGCAAATGCATGGATACAGTTTTTTCCATGTAGTTGGGGGCTCCCACTTGCATGGAAGCCTTGTTGTGTGTGCTGTTATGGGCCTAGGGTTTCAAAAAAGTGGTATAGCTCAAGATTTTTCTACTTGAGGTGGTTTTTTAGCCTCTGAGTGACTTGTAACCCCTGTAGGATGTGGTGAGTTATCATTTTGTAATCAGTAGTTGGACCCACTTCATTAATTGGATCTAGGAGGTCAATGCATGTCATAATAGCTCTTCATCTCATGTTTACCTCGATAGGCCAATGAAATTCAGTAAAGGTGGGAGGGATGTTTACTGACAAAATATTTGGGTTCAAGTGACTAGATACAAGAATATTCCCCCCCTCTCGATTTAGCAATCGATTTTATCACCAAAAAAAGAAAGAACTTAAAGCCCATATAACAAATAGGAATCCACAATAACAATTTTTTGATTAATCAAGAAATGACTACTATATAGAGTCACAAAATCTTATAAGGTCTAGTTAGGAATTCACTCCTACATAAAATACAAGGACCTACATATTCTACCTATACATATCATTAAATATCAGAAATAAATATCTAATATACTTTTCATGAGATCACGAGTGTCCTGGTAGTGAACAACCTAAACCATTGTCTCTCACAGATATATATAAAACTCCATCAAAATCATGCTAAGATTAGAAAATAATATATGTATTGTTTCATGAAATGTAGTGTCAAAATCAATGATCAATAAGATTAAATCATCTAGCTAATTAACCCTATAAGAGGATATGACCAAAATTGGATACAATTCATTTTACTTGTTTGGAAATAATCGGCCACTAATTTTGTGGCGCAAATATATCTACAAGTTAAATTTCCAATAAAAGAAAATATTTTTTTCTCATCCTTAAGATATATTTTACAAAAAATAAGCTTTTACGGCCTAGGTGTGTTTTGTCTCTATCTAGTGGACTAGGAAGCCAACAACTATCTTATTTTCTCCCACCCTTTTTCAATGTACGAATGGAAATAAATTGAAGGTCTAACTAAGATTGTATAATTAGAGAGGCGACTCTATAGAATAATATTTCATCCTATCAAGGACACAAAATATTTGATGGCTTCCATCCTTCATTAGCCTAGGAAATTTATATCGCTAGGAATGAAAATATTTTTAATGTTAAGGAAAACATTCCCTTCAAATGTACTACTCAAATATTTTATATTGTTGATTACTTTTCTCAATTCTCTCATGTATGTAATTATGCTTGAGTTTCAACAAGTCATATAAATTAAGCCTTCCCCGTGGATTTCTTTTATGGATCCTCAGAAGGAAGCCCATCAACGGGTGGGGCTAGTGGAATAATTTCCATATATTGAAATCATTTATTTTCCTTCAAATCCGAGACTAGCCAAGCTATAGATAAATGTAATGTACTCAGGACACTCTGACTACTCCTCATTACTACCCTCGAAAAAGGGAGCTCCCAAATTCAAATTCTAGGAAGCTCTCTCTTACTTATTTAATGGATGAAATAAGACTTTATTATAAGAGACAAATTTCTTCATCCATTTTGTAATTACATCAAGATCATACAATGTACCTTTTCACACATTAAATTTAATGGATGAAATAAGACTTTACTCTAAGAGACTACTTTCTTCATCCATTATGTAAGTACATCTATATCCTACAATGTCCCTTTTCCCACATTAAATTTTCACAGTTATATAGGGAAAAAAATAATGAATTTCATAGTCCATTAAAGGAAGACCTAGACTTGCAAGAAGAGACCAAGGATATTAATGAGTACCATCAAGGATACCTTATCTATTATCACTATGAATCATAGTTTTAATATATTTACTATATAACAATTTATTATTGAATATATTTAATTTAATCATAAAAAAAATTAGAGGCTAATATTTGTAGGTGGGCCAATTTTCCATGATTTTTCAAAAAAAGGAAATCGCCAATTTCCATTTTTTATAAAAATGATTCACTCAAATTTTACCATATAAAATTATTTTACCTTAAAAATCGCCAACATTATATAGATATTATATATAAAATCATTATAAAGTTGAATAATTTTATAAATATATCAAAAATATTTTATAGTTTCAATATTACGGATTAGTGAGATTCACCAATGTTTTTAAACTTCAAGATAATTTCCCATCCTTAAAGTTTTCCCTGAATGTGTTGTGGGAACTTTGTTGGAAAATTTGGACATTATTTATCCTCTTTTCATGTTCTATATAGAGTATAAATTATATCATTAGGGAATATTTTTTATCCCACACATGTACTTTAATAAAAAGCATTCCTTTTTCTAAATACATGGATAGAAAAATATATTGATTAAAGAATACCTTATGATCACATTGCATAAATTCAAATAGAGGAACTTTTAAATACCTCATGGTATTTTTAGGATCATAGCAAAGGAATGTCGATTTATATCTTATATTGGTTCCATGGCTTTAAAAAGGCTTTTGACACCATTTCTAGGGCAAAGCTATGGATGATACTAGAAGAGATAATAACTTCTATCAAGTTGAAGATTGTTATGGAAAGGATGTACAAGAATGTTATTTTCAAGGTTAGGACCACTAAGGGTTGGTTGGAAGAAATTAAATACAATATCGGATTCAAGCCATGGTGTCCACTATCCCATACCCCTTTTGACATATACAATGATAAGCTAGAAGAGTGTTTGGATGATGCAGGTTGTGTTGGCCCCAAAATCCTTGGTATACTCATAGCTCTTCTCCTTTATCCTCATAATATTGTTCATTTAACGAGGATCCACTACAATCTTCACAAGAAATAAATAATTCTCCTTGATTTCTAATCTATGACTCGTATATCCATGAATGTTGACAAAAGTAGAGACATGATAATTAAATCCAAAGGAATCACATATGATACCTTCATATATTGCAACACCTACTTGGAATTAACATCCATCACAACCATAATTTGAATTGAAAAAGGATAAATGGAGGATGCAAAACTCATTAATGGCTTGGAAACATTTGTAAATCAAAAGATCTTTGGGTATGATATTAAAAATAAATTCCTCTTTCATAGTATCATCACTCCTAATATTTTAGGTAGATGTAAGATTTTGGGTTGTAATATCCCTAAAGATTCATGAAGGAAGATTAAATAGATACAAAAGGATTTTATAGCCTACAATCTCAAGATTAAAGTAAATACTCCTTACCCTATCATATTTCATGTAATCATTTCCCTCATTCAAAACATGGCTATGACTAGGTACCATATGTATAATAAGAATTTATTCAACAGGGAAGCCAAAATGTTTCCTAAAATTTCTTATAACTGTACCAAAAAACCCTAGTTCTAGCTCAGAAGAGGATGACATAAGGATTCTCAGTCATGTTTAAACCTTTGGGGAATAAAGGAGGATATCATTTTGTTGAATATGGATACTATTAAAAATAGCGTTAATTCAAATTTTAGGGAGAAGCTATAAGGTGATAAAAATATAAGGAAAAATAGAACTAAGATATTATAAGGAGGTGATCAACCCCAATCCCGAAAATCAAAAATATATTCTTGACAAGAGTTAATAAGAAAATGAATATTGCTAGGATAAGAAATAATTCGCACGAACTTCATAGTAAAATTGAACACTCATCAATTCCTAAAAGAACATGGGATGAAAGTGTTTCTCACTTATGCTATATAAAGAAGGTGGAAGTTGAAAAACACTTTCTATTACATTGTCTATCTTATATTAACGTTCTATATAAGTTTCAAAATATTTCCACATTGCCAACTTTATTTCAAAATATTTTCCACAATACCAACCTTCCTTACTAGTTAAATACCAACCTTCCTTACTAGTTAAGTCAACAAAATTTTGATGATATTAAATACTTCTATCATTTTGTTTCATATGTAAAAATAAATATATTGAATAACTTGTGATTAATCTTTTAATTTAAAATAAATTGCACAATATAAATCCTAATAGAAATTATTTGTGATCAACATCACTATAAAATGTTTCATTTAAATAAATATTTAAAAAAAATCTTTGTAACATGTTATTCTTAATCTATATTTTAAATGAAAATTACAAATATAATTTAAATAACAAAAATAAAGTGTATACACTATAAATATATTAATTTTTTCTATCAATTTTATTATTAATATTTAAAATCATAAATAAAATAATTAATCGAATTAATTATAATTTTTAAATTGTATTATATATTATTAAAATAGTAATCTAAAAATATTTAAATAATCACATCAATTAATTAATTAATATACACATTCAAAATACCAATATGCCTCAAATATTGTAGTAATGAAACCTGTTATAAGTATTACATGTCCTAATATTACATTTGAGAAATAACAATAACCATGGTTCAAACTTTGGCGATCCTACAAGTTGTGCATGCCAAACTAAGGGTGGAAATGTGCCGCATCATACAAATTGATATACCTTTCTTTGCGTTTTCCCATTGTGAGTAACGAAAGGCATCTGAGTGGGATGTTTCTATCAAGCCCCTTAAAAAATTAAAGAACGGAAGCATAGAATGGGACACTTTGAAAAAACGAAAATTAGACACTTGATGGAAACATGAATGGGACACTTTGCAAAAACGAAAATAAGACACTTGATGGAAGCATCTCTGGCTAGTTGGGCGGTATGACTTGATAAATGGTTATTTGATGTATTTAATTGTATTAAAAATATAGTTTTACAAGTCTACACAAAGGAGATGCGAAGTTGATTCATGATATTAAAAAAAAATATTTTAATATTTATGTAAAATAAAATAATTTTATATTATTTTTATATTAAAAATAATGCAAAGGAAAAAATTGTTGAGTTCAATTTTTTATATCGATTATATATATTTTTGTAAATTAAAGTTTTATTTATTTATTAAAAGTAAAGTATATAGATAACACAATGTAAGTAGTTTCATCTCGATTAGGTTGTTGACGAAAGGTAGTAGTATATGACAAAAGAGTAGTAAAAATCTAACGAAAGAGTCCATAACTTCACAGGCCAAATGCACCAAAATACAAACAAAACTATAAGAACAAATGTAACCATTCTCAATCGTCGGAAGTAGTAGATGCGGGATTGTCTGGTCTAGTCCCAAGAGGGGAGGTGGATGATAGGTACACTAACCATGCTACTCGAAGTGAGCCATCAATGTTTCCATCTTTTCCACTTTTCCAGGTAGAACATTTTGTCCACGCTAAACCACCACAATCCTTGCTATGATATGGCATTGAAAGTAGTGCATTTTGTTGACCATGACAATTACAGCCTCATGTTCTTCCTTCATGGCCTTGTCGTAAGCTGCCATGTGCTCCAGAATAGATTGGAATCGGTCATGACAAGTCTCAGAGAACTGTTGTGAGCGAGAAACCCCTTGCACGCCCCGACTAATGATTCTGACCCCACATACCTGCTCCTACCCCATGCGCCAGATTAGCCTTCTTTCCATTCCCAGCTACACGATGACCCTGATCTTCTCTCACACCACCTCTTCCACTAGGGGCCCCGGACGCTGCCCTGATGAAGCTAGGAGTAGTTTGACCCCACGATGGTTGCTCAGTAGCCCATCCCGCGAACGCCACCTTCGACACTTTGCTGCACCCACCATGATTAGTCGAAGCTTCCCCCCATTGAGGCTGGGAGCAGGAAATAGAAGGCACAGGTCGCATGGTGAGGCCCCAGGGATACGATGCTAAGATATGAAAAGAAATGAACCATTGAACTTCCCAACACACCGTGAATTATCCACTAGTCTTCTACCTCACGGAACTATCGACCTTCTCTCGCTAGCTTAGGGATTTGTAGGAGAAACCACATATAAGAAATACACCATCCAAATGGAGACCTTGTTGTCGTGTCTACCAGAGGAGGCACTTAGGAACAAATTCACAAAGAGAAAGACATGAAACCTAAGCACAAACAAACGAGATATGGACCCAACCTTATGAAGGGTCACTGTAGACACCTTCAGACCATTTTTCCACCACCGAACCCAATTTCTTCTCACCCAGTAGGAATCCCCAGAAACCCCAAAAATATAGGAGGACCAAAGAAATAACCAATTACCAAGAAACTCAAATGCCTTCGCAGTCACTAATAAAATCTAGGAAAATAAATAATGGGCAACAAAATAGTGGGCTCTAGAGATGACCAAATTACCATGCAGAATTCACTCAAACCTCTGAAAAAAACAAGAAATCATGCAAAGGTAAAGAAACTTAGAGCTTTTGTGAGCCGAATGCAATGGAGGAGATGATAGTAGAGGAATCTCCACCATTACTAGAATAACCAAAGGCTAAAGAGACTCGTGAGAATGCCAAAGCTTGGACCATGAACAACTATCCACCAAACTACCATAGCATAAAAGCAAGCCTAAAAATCAACAGACGCCATAAACCCACGTCCCTCTTGTAGAAATTTTGAATAATATGACACTTATTCACAAAGATTATCCTGATTATACACTATTACGGAATGCCTGCATAATACATAACCTTCTCTACGTTGATCATCAATTTTGCGGAATTGAAAATAATGAAATATCAATCGCATGCACACATTAACACAGTATGTAACTGAAGAAAGCATACAGCTAAAAACCCCCAACTATCCGTATATTATAATGATAGAGAACATGTAACAATACATAGTACAATACTCCTCACAAGTACTCAGTACTATCTCCACTTGCTACACACAAACTAGCTCAGATCTGAATCAAGTCACAGGTTCAAATCTCCTCTGTTGTTTTCCTACCTCTACTGCGCAATCCAATGTGAGAATAATGAATGATCCAAGTTCGAATCCCCTTTTGTTGTACTATGCAATCCTCATTGGAAATCTCCATCAGTGATTGTGCAAATCTCATGCACAACTATAGTCACAACTGATAGCAGTCTCACTCGTTCACCCACCTCTAACACTTGTCTCCACTGAACTGTCCATGCACTGAGTTAACTGATGTATTCATTAGTTGCTTTATGAGTTAATAATTAGTGAATTAATTAATAATTAATTCACATCACTCATCACTAGTGTATTTGGCAGTTAGACTAAATACAACTAGTTCAACTAAGTCAAACTGAGCACAACTCCATCAACTCCTCAATCAACTCCACCAAACCCAATCACTTGAGTTCTAACTGAAGTCCATCATGCAATAGCTCATAATAAAAGTGTATTTCCTTCTGACAGTTGCATGTGCCACATCCGTAGCTCAAACTGAAGTGCTCCAAGAGGATAAGATAATGTTTATAGTCCAAATATTATTAAGAGCTAATAATATTTGACTGTTCTATATTTAGATTCGCAGTCTAAAAATAGACTCCGCCCATATTTCTAAAAATAGAATTCCATCTATTTTTACCAACATGACCAATCATCCACAAATAGCATCCTGCAACTCATAGACCATCATCCATATGTCTAAAAATAGACATAGTCTAAAAATAGACTTTGCGCCAAAAGTAGCCTGCGGGCCACTTAGTGAAGGCGACTTCTTTTCACTAAGCTCCATCATCTTGTTGCATTTTCAACACTCCCTCTCAACAAGATATGGATTATTTGCAACCCTTATCCTGCAACTCTGGAATGTTCTGCATGCAACACATTTGCCCAGTCTACTTGCTCCAACAACACTTTGAACAAAAAAACACTCCCAACTGACCACTCTGTTGGGCTAGGAACATACTCTGATGCTGAAGCTCTACCTGTTTCTGACAAGTGCTCCCTCTCTGACATCTGCACTATTGCAACATCTCCATGTATCTCACACCATTACACACTTCTCTATGCCACCTAACACTGTGCAAAACACTTGTGCCTCTTGCATTGATGCAGCTTGCTAGCTATGCGCTGTCCTGGGATTCCCTACACTGTCTCTCTCTCTGTTGCTCCATCCGCATCTATCTCTACCCAATCAGTCAATTCCTGCTACTCCACATCAGGGCTCCCGTAGCAAGGTCTCATCCAAGAGGTTGGGTACCTCAAGGATCCTGCCCCTCCTCCTTGGGACGATCACTCTATATCGCCCCACCTCCTACCTGGAGGTATGGCTGCATGTGATCCCTCAGCCCACCTAGCTCGAAGTTTCCCCCTACTGGAGGTCTCTGCATGAGTAGATGTCTCTACTCGATCTCCTCTCAACTTCCCTTATTGTGGCTGCTCCACAACCTCCTGAAGTTGTTGCACCAATCGTGGCTCCTCCATAATCGTCTGAGACTTCTTCTGGCTCTGCATGTTGAGAGGTAATATATGCTCCCTCTCAACCACCAAGTCTCCATCAGTTGCCTTGCTGCTCAAGGCTTTGCATGCATCTTAAATCTCAAGAGCATACAGGTTCTTGACCCGTGAACCAATCTGCTTCACCTATCTAGTGATGATGTGTTTAAGGAAAACCTTTCCCTTACTGAAGACTACAGCATAGCCTCCATCTTCCAACATCGCAATCGACACCAAGTTTCTCTTCAATCCTGGTACATACTTGACATCGGTCAAGGTAAGGCGAGCTCCATGCTCCCTCTGAAAAATAACGGTGCCTACACCTGAGACACTATACTTCTCATCATTACCCATCGCTATGAGTATTTGGAGATCTTTCTCCTCCAAAGTACTGAACAAACTCTTGTCACCGATCATGTGGAAAGAACCTCCACTATCAAGAAACCAACCACTTCCCACCATGGATGAAACCATGCATGCAAAGAATGTGAAATCCAACTCAAACTTTGAAGCAAGTGCCTCACCTTCAGATCCTTCCCTGGATCGCTTCTTGAATTTCCTCCGTGGACAATTTCCAGCATAATGGCCCACCTCATGACAACAAAAGATCGCACTTTCGATTTTTCAACCTTCTTCCCATCATTGGAAGAACTGGATTCGGAAAGAGAACCCTTCAACTTCCCCTTCTTTGCTTTGGTAGCCAAAGCGCAATTTTCCTCATTATATGCCTTTGATGAAGATCTGTCCCTCATATTCCGCCTGATCTCCTCTTGCACAAGATTCGACCAAAGTCTCTCCCATCCTGGCAATTTCTCCCGACCATTGACAAAGTCCTGATAGGAATGCCAACTCTTCGGAAGACCAAGGAGAGCCAAGCTCACCAAGTCCTCATCATCGACAGTCACCCCCACACTTCCCAGCTCATCCCGGCATTGGGTGAACTTCGTGAGATACTTGGGCATACTATCTCCTTTCTCACATTTAATGTTTCTGAGTTTATCCTTGAGCGCCAACTTCCTCTTGTCACTCTTGTTTTGGAATAAATCTGTCAACGCTTTCCACATCAAGTATGGAGAAGACTTTCCATGCAGGCTGGATATAATGTGATCCTTCATGCCCTCCAACAAAATCCTTCCACACTTTGCTGTCTTCTTTTTCAAAACCTAAACGTGAGCAGCATTAGTAGGCTTTGGGACCTCAGCCTCTATGAAATCCTTCAACCCATTGTCATCTAACACCGCCTCCATCCTGTCTTTCCATGCAATATAATTCGAGTTGCCTTCGAGGGTATACTCCAATCGCAATTAGTTGAAAGACATTTCAACTTTGACACCAAGAAAACACTTCTACAAATTCGAATTCCAACAGCTCAAACTCAATCGCTTCTGATCTAAAATTCGTGAGAATAAAGTATTTCTCATATAGAGATTGACTATATGGGATTTTACCGGAAATCTCACCTTCCAAAAGAAGGATGAATCCAGAGGTTACCTGGCCCGATTACAGACTCTGCCTGAAGAAATAAAATGTAAACACTTTCTGAATAATAGATCTGATGATCAACCTGCTCTGATACCATGTAGAAATTTTGAATAATATAACACTTATTCACAGAGATTATCCTGATTATACATTATTGCGGAATGCCTGCATAATACATAACCTCCTCTACGTTGATCGTCAATTCTGTGGAATTAAAAACAATGAAACATCAATCGCATTCACACAATAACACAGTATGTAACTGGGGAAATCATACAGCTGAAAAATCTCAACTATCTGTATATTATAATGATAGAGAACATGTAACAATACATAGTACAATACTCCTCACAAGTACTCAGTAGTATCTCCATCTGCTACACACAAACTAGCTCAGATCTGAATCAAGTCACAGGTTCAAATCTCCTCCGTTGTTTTCCTACCTCTACTGCGCAATCCAATGTGAGAATAATGAATGATCCAAGTTCGAATCCCCTTTTGTTGTACTACGCAATCCTCATTGGAAATCTCCATCAGTGATTATGCAAATCTCATGCACAGCTATAGTCACAACTGATAGCAGTCTCACTCGTTCACCCACCTCTAACACTTGTCTCCACTGAACTATCCATGCACTGAGTTAACTGATGCATTCTTTAGTTTCTTTATGAGTTAATAATTAGTGAATTAATTAATAATTAATTCACATCACTCATCACTAGTGTATTTCGCAGTTAGACTAAATACAACTAGTTCAACTAAGTCCAACTGAACATAACTCCATCAACTCCTGAATCAACTCCACCAAACTCAATCACTTGAGTTCTAACTGAAGTCCATCATGCAATAGCTCAACTAACCCATAAGAAAAGCGTATTTCCTTCTGACAAATGCATGTGCCACATCTGTAGCTCGAATTGAAGTGCTCCAAGAGGATAAGATAATGTTTATAGTCCAAATATTATTAAGAGCTAATAATATTCGACTGTTTTATATTTAGACTGGCAGTCTAAAAATAGACTCCGCCGATATGTCTAAAAAATAGAAGTCTATCTACTTTTACCAACATGACCAATCATCCACAAATAGCATCGTGCAACTCATAGACCATGATCCATATGTCTAAAAATAGACATAGTCTAAAAATAGACTTTGCACCAAAAATAGCCTGCCGGCCCACTTAGTGAAGCCGACTTTTTTTCACTAAGCTCCATCATCTTGCTGCATTTTCAACACCTCTCCCACTCTCAATCCTGAAGAGAAGGAATGATACATCTCACGCCGCACCGCTAACTGCACCATATACTCTACATAATGGGAGGACAGGGTGATTGTCCTCCTTACCACCCACCAATGTTCACATTCATGACACAAGTGTTTTACTGACCTCGGTGTTTGTCACCCTAATGTGGGATTCTTGTGTTTAGATTTTAAATTTGAGAGATATTTGTAATTTTAGTGTGAATTTAATGTTGATATTTTAAAAGTTTTAATAACGTCCCCAATTATATAAAAGTAAACAAAAAAATAAAATATTTTAATATCCATATTATTTACATATTTTAAAATCCACACTCTATTTATAAATAAAATTATTTTTAGCTAAAAGCTCTTTTTTAATTAAAAAAATTTGTAAAAAAATTCCATCGCAAAGAGACCTCATTATATATAATATTTACATTAAAAATATACAAATATATATAATTAATTAATGCACAGTCATTTATTTACAATGCTAAAGCCAATACTCATGATCAGATATATCATTTATATTTTCAAACAAGGGAAGCTGCATCGCAGCGAGTCCCTGCCAAGTTACTTTTACAAGTTACTTTTGAGGCAGCTGATTGAAATCAATGTGTTTTGAATCAAAGGAATTAATGTGCGAACTTAAAGTCTTGCATTTTATAGAATATAAAGTTATAAACGTGTGAACTTAAAGTCTTGCATTTTATAGAATATAAAGTTATAAAAGCGTAAAACAGAAAATTATAAATCGGACCATTGTAAAAACTTAAAATTATAAGAATAAAGTTATCATAGCTAATGTTTTATAATATGAGTTTACCTGCAGGGTTTCACTGCTATTTTATTTAAATTTTTTTTCAATATGCACGAGTTGACTGAAGGGAATATAAGAATTGATTAAGGGGATGGATCGATTAGCACCGCCAAGGGTAAGAGTCATAATAGCCCCCTCCCCGGTTCTTTGGCCTAGCTGTAGAGCTTCTGATACAAAGTTTTGGGATTGTGCGTAGTCTATCCTGAAAAGCAAATATTCATGTTCCTGACTTACCAGTTCCCGCCATGCTAGGCCTGACAGACATACTGCCCTTACATATTGGAATAGCATTAAAATGACATGGCAAAACATTTCGGAAGAAGGGTTTCAGAACCAAATATTCCGAAGCTAGTCTATCCTGAAAAGCAAATATTCATGTTCCTGACTTACCAGTTCCCGCCATGCTAGGCCTGACAGACATACTGCCCTTACATATTGGAATAGCATTAAAATGACATGGCAAAACATTTCGGAAGAAGGGTTTCAGAACCAAATATTCCGAAGCTATGAATACAAGGCAGCAAGCGAAACTATGCCAAAGACATGATTTAAGGGGGCGTTACTTTCTAAAACCTGCACGTCGTCATAAACGAACCGAACTTATTAAAGTCATTATAAAATTCCGTTAAAAAAACCATAACTATATCTTTGCTTCTAACAATTTTACTAAAAGTGAGTATTTTCGATTACCCATGCACTGTAAGCATGAAGTTTACTGACTATTCCAACCTCACAAAAGCAAATGTTAAATGAAAGATTATAAGATGAAATAAAGCAATTATCACATCAATGTGTAACACAATATATTACATTTTGAGTTTGCCAACGATTTGTTGGACAACAAAGGCGATTCCAATGGGCCAACACACAAAAGCCAACCGACTCACGTAACTTGTCAGCAGCTCCTTGAGAGCTCTCTCCCTTACCACGTGCATTGCATGCAAGCCATGTGCTTGGCAGCAGGGAGGTGATCTGTCACATTATATCATTCCAGTTGCCAGATGATTCTTGCCAACGCTAGATTGGGAAATAACCAGAGAAATTCAGTGTGCCTGCCACCAGAGAGTCCCTTCTTGACCAGCGATAGTAAATCTACCAGCAAATGGGGCACTGTGTTATGAATTCAGGTCTATCAGACCATCCAGTGCAGAATAACTACGTCGCATTGCAAGACAGGGTCACTTGAATTTATACCTGCTGCGTTGGCTATAGATGATTTCCTTGTTAAATTGAATGCCCGATTCTTGAGTGTCAGGTACAGATCTTCTTTTGAGAGGACAGACACATCTAATACTGAGTTTTCCAGCGGCTTGGGAGTGAGTGTGGCGCTCATTGCAAGTGGATCAGGTCCACAATATCCGATGGCTTTCCAGAAAGGATTGTGTCCACTCTCGTTCACCTGTGCAGTGTGAACAAAGCAATGAAAAACCCTGGAAGGCCTGGCTAATTTATCCAGATATAAAGAATCCGAGATCTTACCCTGGTGAAATGGTTCCACGCAACGCTGAACTTGAACGCTTGGAAAATGGCCCTGAAGAAGGAAAGGGAGCTTGTAGACCAGCTCTGAAGAACCTGCTCCCGTGCCTGTAAACTCAAATCTCCAAATCTCTTTACAAACGGAAACTCTCTCGCCAACGCCATCTTGCCTGCAAGTAAAAACGTTCCCAGAGGTGTGGAGAGCAACCACAGTATTTTCTTCATCATATGAAATTCTGCAGGTTTGAATATTTCTTTCATCGTTCCTCCAACCTGCCAGAAATATTTGATGTTTCTTTCAGGTCACAAACACATATCAAATCAGAATCAGTTCGAAATTTCGGATATTATTACAGTGACATTCGAATCTAATTTTCATGTTTCAGTGGAAAGATGTTTATATACGAATTTTGCCTCTGCTTAATTGGCTGAAGCTATCAAAAGCGAAATGAAGACTGTGCAACCATGAGTGCCCTACATGTAGAAACGATTTTCCCATGAGGTACATGCTGCTACATGTCTTTTAAAATTCAAATCAGATTTTGTCTTTGGTACAGTAAACCTTATAAATTTTGTGTCTACCAAATATTAATTTGCATGATAATTTGCATTAGCTTAGGTACTATACCTGCACGCCATTAGAATGAACAACCAGCTGCATTTCAGGTCGTCTATATCTAGCGTACTTGGCGTTAGAACCTGTAAAAACAGTAAAACATATCATAAACCACGCAGCTGATTCTCTGAAAAATGTATGCAGGATTTAAATTGATTTACCTGAATGGCCGACGAGGCGGAGATATGGAGATCGTTCTCAATGGAGGAGAGATCCCGCCACAGCCGAGACAGTCTCAGAAATGGCCGACGAGGCAGAGATATGGAGATCGTTGTCAATGGAGGAGAGATCGTTGTCAATGGAGGAGAAGCAGAAGAAAATGGTGAGCAGCGGAATACTAGAAGGCACAATGAGCAAAATACCTGTTACATGCCCACAAAAAGCATAGATGTGGTGGCAGGCGTACATGTAACGGTGGCAGGCGTACATGTAACGGTGGCGCATGAGCTTGCAGGTGTACGGTGCTACATGAGGTGGCAAGCATACAGCGTGCTGTAGCAGGGTACATATGCTATTGTATTATAGCAGTGGTATTAATCTCTAACATTAAACGCTAGAAAATTAATGCTAGCATTACTTCATGCACGAGTGAACAACTTGTTGTAATTACCTGTACTCCTCCGATCTTTTTCCTAAGTTTTGAGCTGTATGCCTCGATTTGAGGCCAAATAAGATGGCGAAAGCATGAACTTTGGTTTATTAGAATAGTAAAATTACATGACCGTAAGAACTTTGGTTTAAAAGTGGCAGGGAACCGGTAAACTAATGCTAAGTCCGCTCCTAACGATTACTATAGTCCCTGCCGGATGCCAGATGGCAGGGACTAATAACTGCATTTCTCTTTGAAAAATCTCAAATCAAACCTGAAATGGCCTTTTCTTTAATTTTTCTTATATAATATAAATTGAATTCGTTGATATTATCATTATGGTTAAAACTGTAACCTTAATCAAACATAAACTAAGAGGGATTGTGCAAAGAAACAAAGCCCGCGAGAATAATATGATATTGAGTTGAACTAAATCTTGAAAAGTGTATTACTATACTATTGAATTCATGAAGAAAGCAAAGAAATCTTTGACAAAATAAACCTAACAAGGCCTCTTGCTCTGGAGAGGTGAGCTTCATGGGACTATTGGTATTACAATTCGTATTTCTATCTTCTATACATTATTCGTCTTCCCTTTCTGCTTCTGATTTCATATACAATTCAGCGTAATTACAAGTTTTAGACGTACCGAAAAATTACAAGTTTTAGTATGAAGGATACAATTTAATTTGGTCATTCCAGATTAGGAACAATCCTCGCCTGAAATGCTTCACATGACAATATTTACATATGTGAAAGATCATAATCGTGTACTCGACTAACATAGATTAGTATTCTGTGGGTCAACCATTGTCTATTGGACTTGAAAATTATGAAATTGTGAATCCCTTAAATAATATATAAAGTCCAATATGTTTGTATAGCTTAAATGGTTATATCTTGATGAATAACACTTTTGATACGCATTATTCTATCCTTCCCATAACGATGATTTCATTCATTATTCCATAATTTAGAATTTACCATCATCGTTATGATAGCCTTTACATAAGACACCATATATATGTATTCGATAGCCTTTACATAAGACACCATATATATGTATTCGAAATTCCAAATTTACAATCGAACTAGTTTTGAACATGTTCTTGATTATGATTATTTTTTATTATATTAGTATATTAGATACATATGTCTTTTAATAGGGTGTATTTACATTTTAGTTTATTTATTATATACATGTGTTAATTTGTTTTTTTATTATATTTTTTTTATTAAAAAATTAGAGATGCACAAGAATGAAAACAATTTTCATTTATTACACTGTTTGGACAACCAGTACATTATATAAGCATGCATAGACAACCTTTAGGACAATATAGATCCAAATAATTCGGATCACCAACTCACAACACAAACTACAAAGACACAACTGATGACAGATAGAGTCAAACACTAACTACAAAAACACAACTCATCAACTTTATCTAGAGTCATCATTTCGACATTATTCCAACATCCCACCTTAATGGAGAAATAGATTTTCTATAACATAAATAACAATGTCTATTGGTCTAAGTTCCAGTAAGGCTTACAAATACAACTCAAACATTTTATTTTGACTTTCTTTAATTCAACATATAGATGAAATTTCTTCTTGGACTTGCTCCTCCAAACTCTCATGCTTTCAACTTGTTTATTCTTCCTACTCCAGATCATGAATTCTAGATATTTCTTCTTATTGCAACTATGATTATGCCACTCCACTTGAACTCTTTTTTCAACAAGTACATTTTCATCATCAATAGTTTCATGTTTACTTGATTGTTGCCTCATGAGTTCATAATAATATTTGATTTCCTCTCGGCTCCAATGCATCAAAATACCATGAAATTCTTCAAATGTTGATGAAAACTAACATACTAATAGTAAAACACTCACTAAATAAATATTAGTCATATAGAGAAACCAGACATGGCGGAAAATGCCTCAGCCTTACATGATTCCTCACATTCTCATTATTAATCAATCCAATGTACAAAGAATGATAATAGTACAAATAGATACATGAGGAAGTTGTTCTCAAGATAGTACGTCTATCTTGGACACTATGGTTGAGACATTTTCTCAACAAAGTTCTAATCTAGGAGAACTAGTTGGAGAGAATCTCTCATCCTAACTAAACTCCCTAGTTTGAGGAACTAACTCTTAATTCTCAAGATTTGATTTATTTAATCATGATTTTTGGATTTATAATTGTTTTATTATGAGAGTGAGGCTAACATTCCCCCCCTCAATGACAAATCCAAAATAAGAATAAGTAACCCTCTTCCAAGTTCTCAAGTTGATCCTCAAAAAACATTTGCCTAAAAAACCGCCAAAGCTGGATGTTGAAAAAACTCAATTCTTAAGAGAACATGAGTCAGCTGTATGTTTGATTCATCTCTGAATGTCTCTTGACAACTCCATCACATGCCAAGCTGCAAAATGATCCATCTTTCCTTTTCTTGCAATCAGCGTCCTGTGTCCATTGACAAAATATTGAGAACACTCACTAGGTAATGACCTCGAAAAACAACTCACTGTTTCTTTTGTTGTGTTTGAAAACTGCTCAGTGCTCACTTCACTGTCGATCACCCACTGGAAAATTTCTTGATGCTCACTCGTTGACAAAAATGCCCACTGGCTACTTCGCTGATGTTGTCGAGACTTTCAATCTGACAACCACTGTCAATTTCATTGACATTTTACCCCCTTTGTCAGCTGAAAGGAGAGACAATCTTCAGCAAATTATTTTTGAACTCCCCCACTTCAAGTGTAGTAGTGCTTCACTGGTGTACTCCCCCGTTCAACTGCACGAAAGTATTATCTTCACTTTGACTATTGGCTGCAATATGTGTGAGTGAATTCAATTGTAAAACTTATACAATCTTTTGACCGTGGAAGACCATTTTGAGGGATCAATCCATAATCGATCTTCAATCTGCTTGATTGTTGTTGTCTGTTGCATTGTGTTGATGAATGATTTGACTTGCCACAATGGTGACAAGGATGGAGATCAAAACACTGATCCTCTAGATGACCGGTTCTTTGACAATGAAGGCATTTTGGTTTGACTGCAATGTCAGTTTGTGTGTATTTCTGGTTGACTTCAACTTTCTCAGAACTAGCTGATGTGATTTGTGCAAGAAACCCTGCATTGACAAACTTAATGGGCCTTGAATAATCTAGGATATGCAATTTGCGTCATCTTTTACATATCCTAAGCCTCGTCGATTTCTATTACTTTGGATTTCTTCACATGGTTTGATGATTGGTTTGGAAGAAGGTTGAATTGGATCAGTGACCACTTTGACACTTGAAGTTGTTTGGATTAGTGACTTGGAATCAACATCTTTATCTTCATATATACGGATGAAGATACATGGAAACATCACTCTTCTATTGCAACTCATCTCTTTGAATTTGTGACTCCAGTTGAAGGAACTCAATTGTTTCATGTGCTTGTTGTAGATTCATTGAAATATCAACAAGAGTTGCTTTGCTGATTTGTACCATGTCTTCAGCAGTTGAGAGGATCAAATTGTGAAGAATCTTTAATAACTGAATGCTTTTCGCCATGTGAATTTTTTGGAACTCACGCTTGCTTGTTTTTAATACTTGTTGGGATTTTAGAACTTGCTTGCTTGATGTTTGTGAGATTGTTGCACTCTTTCTTGAACTTGTTTTAACAATTGATTGTTTGAACTCACAATTGCTTGCTTTCATGCTCACTTGATGATTGGTTGCTTGCTAGATGGCTTGCTTGAACTTTCTTGAGTGATCACTGACACTTTGTGTTTTCATGAACGTACTCACTGAATGTGGTGATTTTAAAAAAGGAAGGGTGTTGAACACTGTCGAAAATGCATCCAAGTGACAAATGACAAGTTCAATCCTGATGACTCAGTGGAAGACTTACTTGACTTAATGTATTCACCTTAACCATTCAAATTAGGGTGTCGGTTACAATCAAGAATGCACCCGTATATCAGTTAAAAAATATTTATCTACAAGTGATACAAAAAGTGTTGATGATGTTGATGTCGTCTTGGCTTGAAATGCTTGATTTTGTAAAGTTTTTAACTTGATTGCTTTGACTACATGATGTGAAATGTGCTTGCTTAGAAGATAATCTTATCAAGTTGATGATGTGATTCTTTGTACTTGTGTACTTAAGCTTGATTATAGGACCTTGAATGGAATTGATTATGTGCATGCAATTCGCTAATTTGTTGTCTGCTACATGTGTATCATATTAGAAAGATATCACATGAAGGTTAGTGCCAAAACTAGACACAAAACAAAAACAATATCAAGAATCATGCACCATCACAAACATACACATGGTGTACCTAAGATCCCCTTATTCAATTTTGGGCAGATCTAGGACAAAATCACCACCAAAAAGATATATATATTTTTTATTTAAATATGGGAGTTCATCAACTTTCACCTTCTCAAGCAATGAGAATGTCACACTTGTAAACTTTGGAAGCAAATTGTCTTCAAAAAATTGCTTGCACTGACTCAATGGCAATCAAAGTAAAATATTACTTTGGTTTAAAACAATGAATTTCTCTCAAACAAATTCACCTATTACTCCAAATAGTGAATATGCATCTTGTGACTTCACGAAATCACTTATGACTCTATTACACAAAAAATAAAATACTCCTTATCTCTCCAAAATAAGAAATTTACAAATAGAATCTCCTTATTACTCCCAAAATTACAAATAACTTTATTACTTATTAAATTGAGGCTTTTGTGATCCATAATAGTTGTAATAAGAACTTCAGCGTAAATCACATGTAGAAAGACCTTTATCGATGTGTTTCGAACCAATCAGTGCGGTTCATCGTCAGGACAAGTTGAAGAAACAGATCCAACTTTACGTGATAAATAGTCTGAGCAGAGCCTCCAACAGCTATCCAACGGCTAATTTTGACTTAAGGACCAGAGTCAAAAATTTAAAGTTATATTCAGTGACCATACCTTTAAAATGTGTATAAAAAATTATTATAAATTAATTAATTTTTATAGGTGCTTGCGTTAATAGTTTAAAAAGTTATTATTTAATAATTAAAATAATAAGTTATTAGAAATATTTAGTTATAGGAAGGCCTCTCATTTAATAACAATATATATAGGGTATTATTGGGAAAATATTTAGTTAGAATATATATATATATATATATATATATATATATATATAAATTAATTAATTAAAAATAAAAAAAAAAACTAAAAAAAAAAAAAAACAAAAACAAAAACAAAAATAAAAATAAAAATAATAATTAAAATGAAATAAATCAATGAATAAATAATAAAATAAAATAAATAAAAATATAATTAAGAACATAGCTAGTAAAGGTAAAAGTTAGTTGTAAAAAAAAAAATTAAATATATAAATAAATAAATATAATTACGAACCTAGCTAGTAAAGGTAAAAGTTGGTTGAAAAAAAAATAAATAAAGATAAGAATGAATGGGTAAAAAACAAAAAAAATAAAAAATAAAATAAATAAAATAAATAAATAAAATAAAATAAAATATATAAATAAATAGAAAGAATGACACCAAGAAATAAAAACCATAGAGCAAGAAGGAAAAAACCTAGGAGGAAGGAAGGTTCCAAGGGAAACAATGGAAGCAAGAAAAGGATAAAAAAGGGGGGGAGAAAAAGAAAGACTAAGACGAAAGGGCCGGGATCCAACAGCTACTGATCTTCCAGCCGTCATCCCTATTGAGATTGTTAGGCCTTCTTTCAATCTCAATAGCTTCCTTGAATTTACGATGATGGAACTGGACAATCTTGGCAACAACCTTGGCCTCCTCTATACAAATCTGATGCTTGGTCTTTTCCACATGTTCTGCTAACGCTGAAGACTTGGTTCTCCCATGTCTTAGGTCAGCTGCATGTTCGCTGATCCTTTGATGGATGGAGCGCCCTGTTTCCCCGATATAGGGGGTCCCACAAGAACAAGGGATCAAGTAGACACCCTTCATGTCCTTAGGGTCAACGGGATCTTTCACCGATTGAAGGGATTTGCAAATGGTGTTGAGGGGCCTAAAGGTTGAGGGAATATCATACCTCTTAAGGATCCAGAGCTATTGAGATTGAAAGAAGGCCTAACAATCTTAATAGAGATGACGGCTGGAAGATCAGTAGCTATTGGATCCCAGCCCTTTCATCTTAGTCTTTCTTTTTCTTCCCCCCCCCCCCCTTTAATCCTTTTCTTGCTTCCATTGTTTCCCTTGGAACCTTCCTTCCTCCTAGGTTTTTTCCTTCTTGCTCTATGGTTTTTATTTTTTGGTGTCGTTCTTTCTATTTATTTATTTATTTATTTTTATTTTTATTTTACCCATTCGTTCTTATCTTTATTTATTTATTTTTTTAACCAACTTTTACCTTTACTAGCTAGGTTCCTAATTATATTTATTTATTTATATATTTAATTTTTATTTTTATTTTTTTTACAAATAACTTTTACCTTTACTAGCTACGTTCTTAATTATATTTTTATTTATTTTATTTTATTATTATTTTTATTATTATTATTATTTTTATTTTTATTCTTTATTTTTAATATATATATATATATATATATATATATATATATATATATATATATATATAGTTAGAATATAAAAATATTTTCTAACTAAATATTCTCTCAATAATACCCTATATATATTGCTATTAAATGAAATTCCTTCCTATAGCTGCATATTTCTAATAACTTATTATTTTAATTATTAAATAATAACTTTTTAAACTATTAATGCAAGCACCTATAAAAATAATTTATTTATAATAATTTTTTATACACATTTTAAAGGTATGGTCATTGAATATAACTTTGACTTTTTGACTCTGGTCCCTAAGTCAAAATTAGTCGTTGGATAGCTGTTGGAGGCTCTGCTCAGACTATTTATCACGTAAAGCTGGATTTGTTTCTTCAACTTGTCCTGACGATGAACCACACTGGTTGGTTCGAAATGCGTTGACAAAGGTCTTTCTACATGTGATTTACGCCGAAGTTCTTATTACAACTTTATTACTTCACAAATATTACAAAATCCTTACCATTCCTATCACAATTCTTTCAAAAAAATACGACTAGAGCATTACTGAAAGCAGCAGAGATTCCAGATATAAAGAAGAGTAAATTTTAGTGTGGAAAGAAGTTGATCTTGATCTTAGCTTGGAACCTTGAAGTCTTGCAAAGTTGTGTTTCTAGAAACTCAGTTGCAGAGATGATTTCAACCAAAGGAGAGGCTTCATATTTTACCTCAGCACACAGCTGCAACGACTGCCAAAAATGACATAATGCTTATGAGTGCCATGCTCTACGTTGCTGCTACACTTGCCCATGCTGCAAGCGCTCCTCCACCTCAGCTGGAGTTCCGACATTTTCACCATAGGCTAGTGAGAAAGGAATCTATGTGAATTCTTTTCACCATATGCCAACAAGGTAGGGGACTTGATAGATCTGAATGTGTACAAGAACATGCCCGACCCTCTTTGATTCAACAACATTCTTTCAAGGTGTGCATTGAACCTGCAACAAACCAGCTAAAATTACGAAGTGTGACTCGATCATGTTACCTTTCAACTTCAATTTATAGTTCTCATCTTCCCTTCTTAAGGTCACATTAACGTATTCTTGAATCTTTGACGCCCATTGGTGAGCACCAATATTGCAACAATAATGCTGCAACTCCTAGGCTACCTACTTTACTCTTATCAACCCAGTAGTTCATAACAAACTTGGAAGTGACATGTTGTATGCACAAGTACTAGTTCTTATTGTAGGTTGTCACTTGGTCAGCTGGCGCAAGATCACAAGGGGCTCAAGCCAACTTCTATGGATTCTAGAAGAAGCTCTATATGTGATGAAAGAAGAGATTACTCTACAGAGGCTACTTTAGTTGCAGATTTAAGGAGAAAGATTGAAATGCAAAGCAAACCTAGTAAACCCTAACTAACCAACTAATCCTACTTTTGCAGAAACCACTATGAAAACCATGAAATGAATGCCATCACATACTCAAGGAATTAAACAACATCTACTCAAACTATTTCTGGAAGTGAATGAGAAAAAAACATCTTTTTGGATTTCTATGTATTTTTATGTGAATTTTACATGCATGTATTTTATTGTGTGTGAAGGTGGAAGCGAATAAGTGGGGTTGAAAGGTGGCTTCAGGACATGAGAGGATGTAGGATGGTGTGGATGGGTCCTAGGAGTTCTCAAGTGGCCCTCTGGAGGCTTTTCCCACACTCGGCCTTCAAAAGAAAGCCTACAGGAAAATCTACAAGAGGACACAGGGGATCTACAGGAGGTCTACAAGAGGAGGCCGAGAGCAGTTTTCATGGTTTTGAGGGTATGAGAGTGGGTGGAAAAGGTAAATTAAGGTTGGAATGAGGTGTTAAGGTGCCTATGGTCTATCAAGAATCACTAGGAGAGAGAAAGATGATTGGGTTTTCTCAAGGAGAGAGGAATAAGTTCTATGGAAAAATGTAGAAAACTAAGGTAGATTTGAGGTGAGCTTTGGGTGACCTGTAGGGCATGGATTAGAGAGATGATGTGATGGCTGATATGCTATCCTATTGTGAGAAGATATCTTTTGCAAAAGAACTGACAGACAACCAATAAGATCAAACAAGTAATGAAATGAGTGCATCTAGAAAAACATAATTTTACATCAAGCTAGTCTAAACTACGATCTATGAAAGCAAATGCTGAGAAATGATATAAGAAAGAAAGCATGGAAGAAGACATATTGCAAATAAAGAAGTGAGCTTGGTGGAAAAGATCTAAAGCAAAGCATTAACCTTCTAACAAATTGCAAACACTAGAAGTCCTATGAATGAGGAAAATCTGTGTTTTTGGGGCAGCAAGAGGGTCTTTGCCTCAATTCATGGTCCCAAAGGGAGGAAGAGAGGCCAAGGCACTGTTGCTAGCCTTTTGAATCTTATTTTTATCACTGCTTAACCTGCTATAGAAATCACAAATGGAAGAAAACTCCTAAATCATCAAAAGCAACCTATTCTTAACCATGAAAGAGATACATCAAACAACAACTAATATACAAACTGAAACAAAGCATATAAATACAAATAAAGAGGAGCTTGGCTGCTTGGATTGGACCCTAACCCAAGAGCTTCAACCCTCTGAGGTAACTCAGTGCTACCTCAGAAAGTATTGCATCTTTATTATCAAAACAGTAACAAGACTACATGAAACTGTCATGAAAATAAGCTCGAAGTTGAGCAGATTTTACATAAGCAATACTGCAGCAAAAATCCAACAAAAATCTGACCCTATTGAGGCCCTAAGCCTCTCTAATTATACAACCGAAGCTACCAACAACTTCCTTAAAATCAGGGAGGCTTGTCTCTCAAAACTTGAGATAATCATCAGTTATCCTCCACTTGCTCGACTGCCTCCTAGTGCATTGATTTGGTTGTTTGTACTCCCAGCTGAATGAAGGGGAATTCAAAGTGGGGAGTAATAAATGAGGGGGATTCCCTCCTATAAGTCCTCTCCTTTGTCCACTTCAAGTTATTGCTACCCTTTGTCCACTGAATCTTTGAATTTGTTTTCAAAATTCAATAATAAGCTGCATTAAACACTCACTTTTTCCACATGGCATCATAACTAACTCAACTCACTCCATAAACATAAATATAATCAAAAAAACATACAATAAGCTAAGAGAATGGTTGATTTGACTATGTTAGGAGGTAAAATGAGCCCATATAATTAGCTATTTATGGGGCTCACCATCACCCCCCTACTCAAGGTGTTGCTCATCCTCTGAGCAACTTAGTCCATCTCCTCATCTTTTATGGCCCTGCTGGCCTCTCTAGCATCCCAAGCTTCTAAAGTTGTTTCCTCTTCCTTGTCATAGAAGCCTGCCTTTCTGTCTATCTCTTTCCACTGCTTCTGCTCTTCTTCTTTTGATCTTCCTTCTAGCATGCCTAATAATAGTGGGGGACTCAGTTTGAGGCCAATCAAGTTGACCTGCAGCCTCTGCATGGAGTGCTTGTACATTGGCACTCTCCTTAATGTCTCTTTCATGTTAGGATATTCCGACACATAGGATATAGTTAAGTTCAACTTGGTCTAGTGTAGAGTTAGGTATAGAGTTAGGTAAAGTGTGTTTCTTTACCGTTGTACATTTTGTAACTTACAATCCAACGGTCACGATATGTAGTGATCCAACGGTTCACTCTCTCCTCGGTATTACCAACACTTGATCCGTGGCTTGACACCCGATTGGTCCATGAGTTCTATTTAAAGCGCATGGAGGGTCATTGTTCGGGTAATCCGTGCATGAGAGAAGCTTATGTAAATTTTCTTTCTTTGATTAATAAATTGCCTGTAGTAGCCACGTTGGCGCAGGCCGTGGACTGTTTCCCTCTTTGAGGGTTTTAACCACGTCAAAAATACTGGTGTATTGATCTGTGATCTGGTTGTGAGCGGTGTCCTTTTGGTGTTCTTTCTGAGGAACTTACCCTGTAAATTCCTACATGGTATCAGAGCTATTTGAGGGTCGCGTCCGTTGGTGATCCAAATCTGAAGCCGGTAGAACTGCATCCGACTATTGTTTCCTAGATCTGCTGTTTCTGACTGCTTTCGGGCCGAGAGGACTGCTCTGTTGTGTTCGGAGCATCTGTTCCAGTGAGGAACCCCTTTCGTTTCACGCGAAAAGGTTTCCGGTAGCCCTAGTTGCGTCTTTTTTAAGACCTGGAGGTATACAGTCTTTATTTGCAGTTTACTGTTATTTTCTCTCTGCTTATTTCAGTTTCGGTTTATTTAGTTTTTTTTTAACCGGATCTATACCTTTCATTTCTGCGTATGCTCTTTGCCCTGCGACTCTGTGTGATCTAGGCAAATCAGAAACAGAAAGGAAGGATTTTTCTCATGCGTATGCTCTTTTCCCTGCACCTTAGTGTGATCTCGGAAAATCAGAAACATTGAGAAAAATATTTAGCTTTTCGGCTAAAGCTAACTTTGAGCCGCAAGGTTCATTTTTTAAAATATCTAGTTTTTTGGCTAAAGCTAACTTCGAGCCATAAGGTTCGTTTTCTTTGCATGTCCGTGTTGGGTTTTGTGTTTTGTGTTTTGTAGGGAAAAAGAGATTTCTCAAGGCAAGCACGCAAACCAAGGCCCCCCCCCCCCCCTCTCTCTCTCTCTCTCTCTCAAATTTTTTGTATAGATCAATTGGTTCAAAGCTATTTTAAGAGAGTAGAGGTCTTGGGTTCAAGTCTCCATTTTGTGGGGGCGGATTTTTTCATTTCCGCACATTCGCGCACTTTGCCGGCAACTTCAACAATTTTTTTTCAAAAAGCCATAACTTCTTCATCCGGAAGCCTTTTTCAGAGCCGTTTTTTTTAAAACCGCCTAATTTTTCGAGATCTATCCATTGGAACACTTACTTTCAGCATCTTCAGCTTCAGTTTTTTTTTAAAATGGAAAGTCCATGCCAAGTCATTCTTGACAGCACTAACTACTTCCAATGGATATCCTACATCGAAGATTTACTTAGAAGTAAAGGTCTCTACAAAATAGCCACAGACCAAGAGAAGAAACCAAAAGATGAAGACAAGGCTGCAAAATGGGAAAATAGACAAGATCAAGCACGTGGTTTGATAGGGATGTCTATTTCTCCTGATCTTAGATTCCATATTGCAGAACTTGAGACTTCTCATGCAGCATTGGAACAACTCACTAAAGTTTTTGGGATTAAAAATGAAATTAGAGCCCATCAACTTGAAAATGAGTTGCTTACATTGGATCCTAATAATTTTTCTTGCATTGAAGATTTCTTGTCCAAATTCAAGACCCTTAGATATCTCTTGGAAGGTGTTAAGGTTAAGAAAGAAGATAGTAACCTTATTTATTCCATCCTTACTAAGTTGGGACCAGCTTACTCTGTATTTGTTTCCACCTTCCATTCTACAAGGGAAGCTTTCATTTGTCAGGGAAAAGACTACAAGGCCCCTTCCTTTGACTCTTTTTGTGATTCTTTAATAAGAGAACAAGAAAAACTCTTACACCTTGGTCTTCTTAATCTTGGAAACTCTTCCAAGAAAGCGTTAGCCGCCCAGCAGCAACCAAATTCAAAGAATCCTAAGAAGTCATTTCCTAAAAAGAATGGTCCTAAACCAAACAAGGGTCCTAAGCAAACTCAGCCTCAGAATGAAAGATCATTTCAGCAAAATGATAGGACCAATAAAAACAAATGGAAGAAGACTGATAGACATTGTAACTTTTGTAGTCGAGATGGCCACTTAGAATCTAAATGCTTTAAGAAGATGGAAGCCTTGGAAGCCGCAATGAAGAAACATAACATCCATGTGGAGCATTCTTCAACTTCAACTTCATCTTCAGGAATGGCACTTTTTGCATGTCGTTGTCAATCATCTCAGTCTGGTTATGCATTAAATGTATCTTCTTCTTCTCATTCTCATGAGTGGCTCATTGATTCTGGAGCCTCTTATCACATGGCCAAAAACCAAGCCATGTTTTCTTCTTTAAATGATTGTAACACCAAAAATATATATGTTGGTGATGATAGATCTCTTAATGTTGTAGGGACTGGAACTGTTCATCTAGACAATGGTCAGTTTAATGATGTATTATGTGTTCCAACCTTATCCTGCAACCTTCTATCTGTATATCAGATAACTCATTCAGGTGAAGGTAAAATTGTTGAATTTTCACCTCATGATGTTGTAATCAAGGATCTAAAAGATCCTAAACAGATTCTAGCTACTGGTCTTGTTGATGATTCCACAAGGTTGTATAAGTTTCACAACTTTGGGTCATCAAATCTTCCCTCAGTATTTGTTGCTCATAATGATGAAGTGAGCAAACTTTGGCATGAGCGATTTGGTCACTTAAACTATCGCTCCCTTCAGCATCTATGTAAAGAAAATATGGTGACAGGTCTTCCTATGGTATCTTGCAGAGATGGTGTTTGTTCCGGATGTGTACTCGGAAAACATCATCGGGACAGTTTTGAAAAACGTGCCTCTTGGCACGCCTCAGCCCCTTTACAGCTTGTGCACAGTGATTTATGTGGTCCACTTCCTGTTGCTTCATTCTCTGGCTGCAAGTATTTCTTAACTTTCATTGATGATTTCTCCAGACGCACTTGGGTATACTTCTTAAAACTCAAGAGCGAAGTATTTAACACTTTTTTGGCCTTCAAAGCCTTTGTTGAAAAACAATCTGGACATCAAATTCTTAAGCTAAGAACTGATAATGGTGGAGAATATGTTAAAAACACCTTCATCAACTTTTGCACCGAAAATGGAATTCAAATGCAACATACTGTTCCATACACTCCACAACAAAATGGTGTAGCTGAAAGGAAAAATCGCACGTTAAAGGAAATGGCTAATTGTATGCTGCAATCTAAAGGACTCAGTCTTAGTTTTTGGGCCGAAGCAATTAATTGTGCAAATTATATAATAAATCGCACTCCTACTAAGGTTCTAAAGAATATCACTCCAGAAGAAGCTTGGAGTTCCATTAAACCAGATGTAAGTCACTTTCGTGTTTTTGAAGTGAAGCATGGGCCCATATTCCAGATGAAAAGCATAAAGCTTTAGAACCTAAGAGTGAGAAATGTACTTTTGTTGGATATTCTGAAGATGTAAAGGTTATAGACTTATTCCATTTAAGTCCAAAAATGTTATCATTAGAAGAGATGTAAAATTTGATGAAAATAAATCGGCCTGCGAGCCTAGTCCGGCGGATGTGCCACCTCTTCCTATCTCTTCTACTTTTGAAAACATTTCTTCTTCAGATGATGAAAGTGAGGATGACAATCCTCCCCCACCTTCTCAGGATCCTCAACTTCCAAGATGGGTCTGTGCTACTCGGGATGCAGCAGGTGATCTTGCCGGTGATCCTACAGATCAGCGACGTACACGTTCTCAGTTTGAAAGAGCCTCTTCTTTACTGGCTCAAGCTCCAGTAAATCATGATCCTGACACTTTTTCAGAATCTTCAGGCCATCCACATTGGGAAGCAACTATGAATGAAGAATATCATTCATTATTAACAAATGATACATGGGATCTTGTTCCTCTACCAAAGGGACGCAAACTTGTTAGATGTAAATGGGTTTACAGAACCAAGTATGGACCAGATGGGAAAGTTGATAAACATAAAGCTCGTCTTGTTGCTAAGGGCTTTTCACAGGTTGAAGGCATTGACTACACTGAAACCTTCTCCCTTGTTGCCAAAATGAACTCTATCCGCCTTGTTCTTTCCCTTGCTGCCTCTTTAAAATGGGAAGTCCATCAGATGGATGTTAAATCTGCCTTCTTGCATGGGGACTTGCATGAAGAAATCTATATGGAACAACCCATTGGCTTCATCCAAACAGACTCCAGCCTTGTATGTCGACTTAAGAAATCTCTTTATGGTCTCAAGCAAGCTCCTTAGGCTTGGTATGCCAAAATGGATAGCTTTCTTTTAGAATCTGGCTTTTCTAGGTGTTATTCTGACAATACTGTCTACACCAAGAAAGTGGGCAGCTCTCTTATCATCCTTGTTCTTTATGTTGATGATCTTATTCTTACTGGTAGTGATCCCAACCTTATAAACCATGTGAAGTCCAGCCTTAAAAAGAAATTTGAAATGACAGACTTAGGACACTTACACTATTTTCTCGGTCTTCAAGTCTTGCAATCCAAGGAGGGTATTTCCCTTTCCCAGTCCAAGTATTCTTGTGATATTCTTCGTCATTTTCACATGGAAGACTGTAAGCCAGCCCCTTCTCCCTTTCAGTCTGGAGTCAAACTTTCAGTCTCTTGTACTTCTCCTGAAGTTGATGCTACCTTATACCGTCAACTTGTAGGAAAACTCTTGTATTTAACCCATACTCGTCTTGACCTTTCCTTTGTTGTTGGCCTTGTTGCTCGTTTTATGCAAAACCCCCGTGAAAGTCATTGGAAAGCAGCTAAAAGAATACTTCGTTATGTTCGAGGTACAATACAGTTTGGGATTCATTACAGTGCCAAAGCAGCTCCTCTATTAGTTGGTTTCACTGATTCTGATTGGGCTGGTGACCCTGATGATCGGAAGTCTACTGTCGGTTATGTCTTCACTCTTGGTTCAGGACCTATTACATGGGCTTGTAAGAAACAGGCTGCCATTTCTCTTTCGTCAGCAGAAGCAGAGTATCGTGGTGCCGTGGAAGCTAGTAAGGAAGCCTTGTGGCTTCGTCAGATCCTATCAGAGTTTGGCTTTGAGCAGAAGCATCCAACCACACTTTGGTGTGATAATCAAAGTGCCATTCAGCTATGCAAAGATCCAGTCCAGCATCAGCGCGGCAAACACATTGAACTACACATGCACTTCATCAGAAAGCTCATTCATGACCATGTTCTTGAAGTGCAATATTGTCCAACAGATGATCAGGTTGCAGACATCTTCACAAAGGCTCTCACAGAGGCGAAGTTCACTAAACTTCGATATATGCTTGGAGTTCAGGAAGTTGTCACTAAGGGGGGATAGGCTCTAGTGCCTCCTTCCTTCTCCTATTGTGTCATATTTGTAAATCCTTCAATCCTATCCCAAGTTGTTCTTAAGGGGGGATGTTAGGATATTCCGACACATAGGATATAGTTAAGTTCAACTTGGTCTAGTGTAGAGTTAGGTATAGAGTTAGGTAAAGTGTGTTTCTTTACCGTTGTACATTTTGTAACTTACAATCCAACGGTCACGATATGTAGTGATTCGACGGTTCACTCTCTCCTCGGTATTACCGACACTTGATCCGTGGCTTGACACCCGATTGGTCCATGAGTTCTATTTAAAGCGCATGGAGGGTCATTGTTCGGGTAATCCGTGCATGAGAGAAGCTTATGTAAATTTTCATTCTTTGATTAATAAATTGCCTGTGGTAGCCACGTTGGCACAGGTCATGGACTGTTTCCCTCTTTGAGGGTTTTAACCACGTCAAAAATACTGGTGTATTGATCTGTGATCTGGTTGTGAGCGGTGTCCTTTTGGTGTTATTTCTGAGGAACTTACCCTGTAAATTCCATCACCCCCCTACTCAAGGTGTTGCTCATCCTCTGAGCAACTTAGTCCATCTCCTCATCTTTTATGGCCCTGCTGGCCTCTCCAGCATCCCAAGCTTCTAAAGTTTTTTCCTCTTCCTTGTCATAGAAGCCTGCCTTTCTGTCTATCTCTTTCCACTACTTCTGCTCTTCTTCTTTTGATCTTCCTTCTAGCATGCCTAATAACAGTGGGGGACTCAGTTTGAGGCCAATCAAGTTGACCTGCAGCCTCTGCATGGAGTGCTTGTACATTGGCACTCTCCTTAATGCCTCTTTCATTCTCATGGGGGAATTATATTCCCTGATCTTTAGACTGTGTGGTAAGGTGTTCCATCTCCTCACACATGCATGCACATAGTCATCCCCAAGTAGCCTTTCCATCTCCTCAAAATGTGCAATGGCTTGTGGTTGATCACTTATATATCTAAGGGAAATCTAAGGATTATTGGTAAGCAGTTGGTGTGTGCTGATGAGTGCCATGGGATCTGATGGCTCAGATCTGATCATTAATGGCTCATTCTACTCTCTTATCATCAACCTTTTTACTTATGTTGCCCTCAACTCTTCATGGTTCATCCATGAGGCCATGGCCATTAGTTGTACGTCCCCCAGTCTGGCATTGGGATCCCACACATTCATGTTTATGAGGGCCATATTATGCAGGTAAAATTCTACCATCTTTGCCTTATCTTTTGTTGTGCTTTGGTCACACAGGTCCATAAATTGCCTATAATCTTGAAAAGGCATTGTGCCTCTTTGTGCCAAAGTCTTGATCTGAAATTGTAGCCATTGGTCCTTGAGAAAGCCATAGGATTTTGTTGTTGTTCTACACTGCAATGCCTCCATGGATAAGCTGGCCATGCATGCCATCTGGGTTTCTTTCTTCTTTAGCTGCCTCCCTAGCAATTCATTTTCAGTTTCCAGTTGGCTTCTTGCAATTGCTTCTCTATGACTGACAACACTTAACTCTCTACCCATTTCTCTAAGTTTATTTTTCATATGGCCAACATCCTCAACTCCCTTGGATTTGGCTATTTGCATCCATCGATGTGTTCTTATTCTTTCCTTTTCCAATTCAAGTAATAGTGGAATTGCAAATGTTTGTGGAATTATCCTACCTCCTTCAAGAAGATGGTAATAGTAGGCAAGGCTGGGCTGTGGATCAGGTTTTTCTAGCTCTGTAGCTTCCTCCTTCCCCTTTGGATATTCTTCTATTCTTTTCTCAAGTTGTTGCGTCTCCAGTAATTTTGACAGCGTCTCCTGTAGAACTGTCTCAGCCTCCTATAAGACTATTTTGGGTCCTGTAGTTGCACTTTCTCCTTCCAGGTGGAAGATCTAGGAGTCCCTCTTTCATATGTGATAGATTTTTTGGAAGGAGATTATTCCCCTTTGACAGAGGGTGAATCTTCAATCGTAATTGGCACTGTTGAAGATGGCTGGGCTTTCCTTGTTTTGATCCTTGTGCTTTTCCTGGCCTTGAAATACATGGAGGCCTGCCTTTTTCTCTTTTCTTTTGGCTTAATTGGTGTGCTTAGGGCAGTGAGGGCAGCTACTGCCTCCCTTTCCAGAGTCTCAAGGGACCCTTCTCTTTGTTTTGCCTTTGCTGCCTCTTTTTCTTTCTCTATTTGCTCTGTTTCTTCACCCTTCTCCTCTTCTATCTTAGTTTCTTCCTCGTCCCTTTCTTGTCCTGTTGAGTCATCAATTACTTCACCTTCTCCCCCTTTCTGCTCTTTCTCCTCACTGTCAGAAGGACTAATATCATAGGTGAGGGCCTTTATGTCATCTTTTATTGTCATGTTCCAGAAGACTTCCCAGGCTATAGGGAGTGTGAATGTATGGAGGGCTTCTTCCACTAAGATTTTGATTAACACATGGTGAGCCAGCTAATCTGAATTCCCTACCTTAACCTTAATGCTGGAGTCTATGAGGGACTGTAGGAGGAAATAGGGGATGTTGAGTTTTTGGGGTGTTGGAGTGTCCATGCCATATATTAGTTCATGCAGGATTATAAAATGGTAACCATAGACTATGTTGTACCTCCCTTCATAGAAAATGTATTTGATGATTTGGTAACTAACCTCATCTGAAGGGTATGGTATGCTAGCCCTTCTAATGCCATTTTTATCCTCTACAGGGGTTTTTCATCTTTGCTCCAAGGTAATCCAAGAGGAAGGGTAGTAACCCTACTGATAAATTAAGGGTTATCTCCATGGAAATACCTCGAAAAGTGACAGTGGCATGTGTTCTTGAGTGAGGGACTAAAGAGAGGGCAAATTCTTGGGCAATTTCCTCATCAAACCCTTGGAATTTCTCAAAAAAGATCATCCAATTTTCCCTTGTGAATATGGCCACTACTTGGGGATGTTCAAGGAGCCTACTGGAATTAGTGGGCTCCTTCCTCATGAACCCTCCTGTAATTGTGTTTTATACCCCTTTGGAACACCAAATGTGGAGATGGAGACAATATTTTTGAAGAAAACAGGAAAATAGAGGAAAACTACGTTTCTTTTTTTTTGTTTTAAAAAAATAGGCATAATCTTTTATTAATTTCTCCTTATTCTATGGACTTAATTCCTCCTTAAATTGATATCATTTATTGCATATACAAATAATCAAGGTTGATATGCATGGAACCTACCTCCTCAGGCCAGAAATTGTGCTAAAAACCCATGTTTTCTTCTTCAAAACAGCTCACTGCCCCTCCTGTAGAACTGCCTGTAGGTGCTCCTGTAGAACCTGTACGTGCTCCTGTCGAGAACGGTGAGAGTAGGAGGATTGGAGAGATCAATGGAGAACGATGGTTTCAAGGCCGTGGTGGCACAAGGAGTCTACTGAAGCTTAGTTTACGAGGAGGGATGAAGCAAAAGATGGTGAGAGTGATCGAGGAGGAGTACTTATTACTCTTTTTGGATATTTCCGGTGTTGGGGGTGAGCTGGAAAAAGTGCATGTTGGCCATATTTGGACCGTTGGTCCCCACCTACCCTGTCATCATGGTTTCCTCCCGCAATCATCTCTCATCATTGCATCAGAGTTTACGCACCCCCCACTACCTGTCCTTGACATCTCTCTTGAGTTGACTGTGTGCACGTGTGGGTGACATCTTTGGATGAGTGCAATCAACTAGATGAAGGTGGCCAAGTTAACTAGCCACCTTTTCCTTGTTCAACCTCAACCATCTCGTTTCTCATGCATATCTTTCAATTACACAAATGCAAACAGAGGAGTGGGTTAGCCACTTACTTGTGATTCGAATGTATGTGCTGTGAGGTATTTTGGCTCTTTCTACTGTTGCATGCCTATATTTCCTTTGATGCATGCTATCTACTTGTTGATGTGTGTCTATTTGTCTTGTGTAGGTATCCTCTGGCTAGATCTGAGCTTCAGATGTCTCCTTCAATCCTCATGGTTGCACTTCTTTTGTTGTTGTGGCTGGATTTTAATGGGATCAACTGCTACAGGAATTCCTACAGGAGCTCCTGTAGCTACTTCTCCCCTTGAATCTTCAGATTCTTTCTGTGTTGGGAGCTATGAGGATGATGCCAGAGATGCAAATGGAGATGGAGAGGTAATAGGTAAGCTGCAGGTGAGATTTAAGGTGCTGCTTCCTCTCTTATTTTATTTTTTTTCTCTTTACTAAAAACTGTTTTTTTTGTGTTTTTCTGGGACAAGAAGAAAAATGATGATTGGGGTGTGATGTATGTGTGGAATGGATGGAAAGGAGGATTTAACACTGTTGGAGGTTTTATATGTTCTTCCTGAAGCTTCCCTGCCCCTCAAACTGCTTCTTATATTCATTTATGGCTCTCTGTAATTCCTACAGGAGCCTCCTGTAGAAAATTTAGAGCCTCCTATAGAACACAGTTTCTGAAAAAGAAGCACAGTGGGGTGAAATAAATGTTAGAAATGATGGAGAAGAGTGTGGATGAGATAAGATAGGTTCTAGTGTGAATTTCAGGGCTCTGTGACATCTTCTCTTGCTCTCTGTAGTCCTCCTGCAAAGCTGCAATACATATTAAAATTCAATTTTCTTTTTGCTTTTCTTTCTTCTTCTTCTTTTTTTTTTTTTAAACAACTAGGGCACCTCTAGGAAGTTTTCACCTAATTCCCTGCCCTGGGTGCCTCCAAGGGAGGTTTTCACCTAGGGATATTATTCTCTTTTTCTTTTCTTTTTTCTTTTGACATCATTGGGCCGCCTTAGGATATGTTTTCAACCTAATGATGGGACTCAAGCGCCTCATGGAGGTTTTCACTTGAGCCCTTATTTTTTCTTTTCTCTTTTCATTTAGTGAGTGGGTAAAGTGGAGGCTAAGACATGCTCCATTACCATCACTGTCTTATTGAAATCTTCAATTAACTCTCACTTGGAGAGGGGCTTTTTGTAAACTTTCAACCGATGTCCATTGAAAAGCATGGGGATGGATTCATCATCAATGGTTCTGATCAGAACTAGACCATTGTCATTGCATTTTTCCACAGTTTAGGGTCCCAACCATCTTGTCCTCAACTTTCCTTTGAAATTTTTATATCTTGAATCATAGAGTAGTGCCCAATCTCCCTCTTGAAATTGTTTCTCATTGATATTTCTTTCATGCCATATCTTCCTCTAAATCTGAACTACCTCTATGTGGTGAAGGGCATACAATCTTTGTTCATCCAATCCATTGAGCTGGAGTAATCTTTCCTTCTGTACATGGCTGAGGTCTAGGTCCAACTGAGCTACCATCCTTAGTGTATTGAATTCAAATTCTATTGACAGCAAAGCCTTCTTCCCATAGACCAGTTCATAGGGTGTGAACCCTGTAGTGGTCTTCCATGTTGTGTTGTAGGCCCACGTGGCCTCAACTAATCTTTCTGCCTAGTCTTTTCTGTTTCTTCTCACTACCTTGGTCAGGATCTCTTCCAAAGCTTTGTTAGTGACTTCCACCTGCCCATTGGCTTGTAGATGGTAAGGGGTGGAAGTCCCATGCTTGATTTTATGATGTGTGAGCAGGTCTTCAATCAAATTGGAAGTGAACTGACTAACTTTATCTGTGACCAATTCTCTTGGATACCAAAACTTATAGAATATGCTTTCTCTCAAAAACTCAGCGACTTTTTTCTCTGTTGCTGCTTTGATTTATTTTGTTTCTGCCCACTTTATCAGTTAATCGGTGCACACAATGATGTATTGTTTCTGTTTTGAAGGAGGGTTGATAGGACCCACAAAGTCCATGCCCAACTTCTCAAATGGTTCAAAGGTCACTTGAGGTTGCATGGGCATCTCATCCTTTGGAGTAGGTTTCCCCATCCTTTGACACCGATCACATTGGCTGGTATATCTCCTCACATCTTGATAAAGAGTGGGCCAGTAGTAGCCTGCTTGCAATATCTTGAAGGCAGTTCTCTTTGCTGCAAAGTGACCTCCACAAGGCCCGTCATGATAGTTTAGGAGAATGTCAAAGACTTCCTCCTCCCTGACACATCTTATTAACATCTAATCTTGGCCAAGTTTGAAGAGATTACCCCCAATCCAGGTGAAAGGGGTGATTTTCCTTGCTATCTTGCTCTTCTCTTTTGAGGACAGGTGTGGCGGAAACTGTGCTAAAACCAAGTAGTTTGCTATATTAGCAAACCATGGAGAGAGTATTGAAATAGCAAATAGATTTTCATCTGGAATTTGGTCATCCACCACTCCTTCTTCACTTGCAGGCAAATTTACTCTAGATAAAAAGTTAGCAACCAAATTTTCTTTACCAGGCTTATCAATAATGGTCAGATCAAACTGGTGCAGTAAAAGCAACCATCTAATAATGCAAGCATTTACGTCTGGTTTGTTCATCAAATATCTAATTGTAGCATGATCAATGTGCACGAAGGTTTGATATCTTGTGATATAATGTATGAATTTGTTTAAGGAATGCACAATAGCTAGGAGTTCCTTCTCAGTCATTGTGTAGTTTAACTCTACCTTTGACAAATTTTTGCTTATAAAATATATGGCATAAGGAAACTTTTCATCAATTTGTCCTAAGGCTTCTCCTATTTCTTTGTTTGAGGCATATGTGTGAATGTGAAAGGGTAGGGCCCAGTTTGGGCCTATGAGAATTGGGGCAGTTACTAACTTGCTCTTCAAGGTATCCAGGGCTTCTTGATAGTTTTCTGACCATATAAACTCGACATCTTTACCTAAAAGGCCAAACAAAGGAGAAGCTAGCTTGCTGAAATCTTTCATGAATCTCTGGTAATACCCAGCTAAACCTAGGAAACTTCTAACATCTCTCACCTTTTAAGGAGGTGGGACCCTTTGGATGATGGCAATTTTGTTGGGGTCCACCTGCAGTCCTTGTTGATATATTTCATGACCTAGCACAGTCCCCTCAATCATTAAAAATTCACATTTTGCCAGACTGAGGGACAGGTTCATCTGGATACATTTTTCTACAACTTTTCCTAGGTTAGATAAAGCTTCCTAAAAGTCAGAGCCATAAGGAGTAAAATCATCCAAGTATGTCTCTACTGCATCATGAAATAATTCAGAAAATATACTCAGTACCGCTCTTTGGAAAGCCGCTGGAGCGTTACACAACCCAAAAGGAAGGACTCGGCATGCAAAGGTACCCCAAGGACAAGTGAAAATGGTCTTCTCTTGGTCTTATAGACTGATTTGAATCTAATTGTACTCGCTAAACCCATCTAGGAAAGAGAAAAACTTTTTTCTTGCCAGACTGTCTAACACTTTATCTATGAAAGGTAAAGGAAAATGGTCCTTTTAGTGGCTTTGTTCAATTCTCGATAGTCAACATAGATTCTCCACTTACCATTTTTATTTGGCACTAGCACCAAAGGAGAGACCCATTCACTGTCAGAGATGGGATAGATGAATCCCGCATCAAGAAATTTCTACAGTTCTTCCTTGACAATATCTTTAAGTGCTGGATTCATCCTCCTTTGAGACTGCCTAACAGGTTTGCAATCTTCCTTAATGTATATATGATGAGTACATACTAAAGGGTGCACTCCCTTCATCTCCTTATAACTCTAGGCGAAGGCATCTAAATGTTTTCTCAGTAATCTACACAACTCCTTCTCCTAGGAAGTGGATAGGGATGGATTGATTTTCATGGTTCTTTTTGGGCCGAACTCTATATTTTTAACACTGAGAGTGGTCAGGTTGGCCACATAGAGATCAGTTGAGGGGTTGTTTTGGGCTTATCTCGCTATGTCCTTTAAGGGTAATACACTGGGAAGTGGATTCTAAATCAAATTTTCAATCATATCATCCTCATCTCACGGTTTTCCCTCCATGACGATTTTTAATGTATAAAGTGGTGCAGAATAGACTTCATCCTCATCCTCCTCCAACAACAAGAGAAGTAGATCATGTTCTAGCAAGGGTTGGGTAGGAGGGTATAGCATTGACTGCTTGGACATATGCCCATTCTTTATGGTCATGTTCCAAGCTTGACAGTTGATGTAGGTATCGGTGGTAGCCAATCAGGGTCTTCCTAGGATGAGAGGATACCTAGTGAGCTTTGCCTTCGGCTGTAGAACTAAGAAATTTGTAGGATACTCCCAAGCATCAATGGAGACCATCACATCTTCCACAATCCCTTCAGGGGTCATGGTGGAGCGGTCTGCTAGCTGCAGTACTATCGTGGTCTTCCTCAAGGAGCCCTAGAGGTTAATTTTGAGCATTGTGTCCTCTGTCATCACATTAATTGCAGCTCCCAGATCAATCAAGGTATGTGAGATCATGGTGCCATTGATGTGGACATCAACTACTGGGCTTCCAAGGTCCATATATTTTGGAGAGATTATTTACCCCAACATCAGGTCGGACAGTTGTCCTATGACATTGATGGTTCGGCCATCTCTCTTGTGTCTTCTTGGGTGCCTGAAGCACTTCTCTTTGATCAACCTATTGTAGATAGGCACATATTTTATGGCTTGGAGAAGTGGTATATTCACACATAACTGTTTCAATTCTCTTAGAAGTTCAATTTCTTTTAAGGTAGGTTGTTTTGTCCCAGATAGTCTCTCAGGAAAGGGTGGAATTGCTTTAGGTTCACTTCCCTCTTTATCTTCCTCAACCTCTCTGGGCGGAGGCTGGATATATAGGAGAAACATCCCAGATCGCAGGTTAATCTCCTGAATCTCCATAGCATAAGTTGGGCATGAGCGTTCCCCACTATACACTTGTTGAGCCTATTTATTGTTCGGGTTCGGGTTTAGCTGGGCAGGCATTCGGTGTTGCCTTAGTGGAGCAAAAGGTAATGGTTGTGGTTGAGCAGGTGGTGGAGGAAAAAGAGTGAGAGGAGAGTTGTACTAGGGCCTCCACCCCTGATGAGATGCATTCCACTGAGGTTGCAGCTGAGCATAGGATTGAAATGAATGAGCGGCTGGTTGGGCATGATATTGAGATGGGAAGGACCAAGGAGGAGGCATGAACCAGGAAGGATGAGCAGGAGGGCCCCAAGAAGGTATGGAGGCGGCTTGGTTGGGGTTGTAGTATGCCTAAGATGTCCCTTGCATCCCCGGCTGGTAAGGTCTAGGTCCATGTGGTCTCCTTTGGTTCATGAAATAGAGTGGTCCAATGGCTCCTTTGGCCCCTTGGTATATTGCTTTAAGTCAGGGCAAGGAAGGGAACTTGTTTGTAGAATGATATTCTTCACGGACTAAGCAAACCTCTATAGAGTTCAATGGACATTCATTCCTAGGATGCCTTTTGGTGTGTCTAGGACAGAAAATGGCCAAAGCCCTTTTTGCTTCCTCTTGTTTTCTTTTGATATGTAAGGTATCCATTTGCATTGCAAGAGTCTGCAGCATCTCACTCTTGAAGTCTTCCGGCATGTTTCCAATTTCTCCTTTAATGGATGAATTGGAAGAAGAGGTACTGGCTACGGGTTGATTCCCCTACCTTTCTTTCTGGTTGCTCTAGAACGGTTTCTAAAAATAGTCTTTATGTCCTCATAAGATGGTAGATGTCTCCCCGGCCAGCAAATGGAGGGTGTCTAGAAGGTCTTCCGGAATTTCGTTGAGTAGGACCAACTTCAGAGATACAGGGTCAAGTGTACACCTGGCCCTTTTATAACTAAGCTGGGACCTCTCTTCATAATCTTCCAAGGATTCATCACTTCCCATGGTCATTCAAAAGATTTATTCTTTCGTATCTTTTAACCTACCGTAGTCTCGATACTTGTCATTAAAGGCCTGCTACATCTAAGCCCAAGTTGTGATGCTATTTCCAGGTAGCCCCATGAACCAGCACAATGCTGCATCCTTGAGAGTAGAAGGGAATAGCTTCAACTTTTTCTCATCTTTTGCATAGTCATAGGTTCGACAGATGACAACCAACTCAAACAAGAAGGTGTCAAGATCTTCTGTAGTAAAACCATGGAAGTGAGCTAGGGCTGAAGGACTTATATTCTTAATTTTGGTGTCCCCACTGGTCTCCCAAATGGGAAAGGTACCCTCTATTCTCTCTCCATTTCCCCTAGCATTTCTGTATTCAGCCATCGGCTCAGGAGGGATGTTTTCTTCTTATTCTTCCCCTATAGGTTCTTCAAATATCTCAAGTTGTTTACCTAAAGGTTCTTCTTAATCACTACCACTGAAGAAGAGAGAAGGTTGGTTGTGTTAGGTAGTGGGGGTGTTGGGCAAAAATTTTCCTAAATTATCTCTATTCCTACGAGGCATGAAAAGAAATCCTTTTCATTGGTTTTTGTTTCTTTTTCCCCACACCGAAAGTACCTGCAAAACTGAAATTGATTGAACAAAACAATTTGCAACTAACTGAAATGAACTTACTGAAATGAAATTCGCAGAATTGAAAAGGAAAGCAAGGAAATGCAGAAATGAAAGAAAGGAAGTGACTAATCTACTTTTGCTGAAATGGAAATTGCAGAATTGAAAAGGAAAGCAAAAGAAATGCAGAACTGAAAGAAAGGAAATGATTATTCTAGTTTTGTTGAAATAAACTATTAGTAGAATGTTGCAAAAAGAAAATATAAGAAAGCAGTAATCATAGAATACTCTGACGCTTCCCCGACTACGACGCCAAAAAGTGTTGAGCACTAGTATTGTAGCAATAATGTTGCAACTCCTGGGCTGCCTACTTTACTCTTATCAACCCAGTCGTTCGTAACAAACTTGGAAGCGATGGTGTTGTATGCACAAGTACTAGTTCTCACTGCAGGTTGTCACTTGGTCAGTCGACACAAGATCACTAGGAGCTCAAGAAAACTTCTATGGATTCCAGAAGAAGCTCTATATGTGATGAAAGAAGATATTACTCTATAGAGGCTACTCTAATTGCAGAAAGGAGAGAGACTGAAATGCAAAGCAAACCTAGTAAACCCTAATTAACCAACTAATCCTACTTTTGCAGCAAGCACTGTGAAAACCATGAAATGAATGCCACCTACTCAAAGAAGTAAAAAACATCTACTCAAGCTATTTATGGAAGTAAATGAGAAAAAAACATCTTTTTGGATTTCAATGTATTTTTATGTGAATTTTACATGCTAGTATTTTATTGTGTGAAGGTGGAAGTGAATAAGTGGGGTTGAAGGGTGACTTCGGGACATGAGAGGATGTAGGATGGTGTGGATAGATCCTAAGAGTTATCAGGTGGCCTTCTGGAGGTTTTTCCCACAGTCGGCCTTCAAAAGAAACCCTACAGGAAAATCTATAGGAGGACACAAGGGATCTACACGAGGTCTACAGGAGGAGGCCGAGAGAAGTTTTCATGGTTTTGAGGGTATGAGAGTGGGTGGAAAAGTGGATTAAGGTTGGAATGAGGCATTAAGGTGCCTAGGGTCTATCAAGAATCACTAGGAGAGAGAAAGATGATTGGGTTTGCTCAAGGAGAGAGGAAGAAGTTCTATGGAAAAATGTAGAAAACTAAGGTGGATTTGAGGTGAGCTTTGGGTGACCTGTAGGGCATGGATCAGTGAGAGGATGTGATGGCTGATAAGCTATCCTATTGTGAGAAGAGATCCACTTCAAAAGAACTGACAGTCAACTAATAAGATCAAACAAGTAATGAAATGAGTGCATCTAGAAAAACAAAATTTTGCATCAAGCTAGCCTAAACTATGATCTATGAAAGCAAATGCTGAGAAATGATACAAGAAAGAAAGCATGGAAGAGGAATTATTGCAAATAAATAAGTGAGTCTAATGGAAAAGATCTAAAGCAAAGCATTAAACTTCTAACAAACTACAAAAACTAGAAGTCCTATGAATGAGGAAAATCTGTGTTTTTGGGGCAGCAAGAGGGTCTTTGCCTCAATTCATGGTCCCAAAGGGAGGAAGAGAGGGCAAGGCACTGTTTCTATCATTTTTAATTTTATTTTTATCACTGCTTAACCTGCTATAGAAAGCACAAATGGAAGAAAACTCCTAAATCATCAAAAGCAACCTATTCTTAACCATGAAAGAGATACATCAAACATCAACTAATCTACAAACTGAAATAAAGCATATAAATACAAATAAAGAGGAGATTAGCTACTTCGATTGGGCCCTAACCCAAGAGCTTCAGCTCTCTGAGGTAACTCAGTGCTAGCTCAGAAAGTATTCCATCTTTATTATCAAAACAATAATAAGACTACATGAAATTGTCACAAAAATAAGCTTGAAGTTGATCAAAGTTTACATAAGCAATACGATAGAAAAAATCCAAGGAAAATACGACCATATTGAGGTGCTAAGCCTCTCTACTTATACAACCAAAGCTGCCCATAGCTTCCTTAAAATCAGGGAGGCTTGGCTCCCAAAACTCGAGATAATCATCAGTTATCCTCCACTTGCTCGGATGCCTCCTAGTGCATTGATTTGGTTGTTTGTACTCCGAGTTGAATGAAGGGGAATTCGAAGTGGGGAGTAATAAATGAGGGGGATTCCCTCCTATAAGTCCTCTCCTTTGTCCACTTCGAATTATTGTTGCCATTTGTCTACTGAATCTTTGACTTTGTCTTCAAAATTCAACAATAAGCTGCATTAAACACATATTAGACCACATGGCATCATAACTAACTCAGCTCACTCCATAAGCATAAATATAATCAAAAAAACATACAATAACCTAAGAGAATGATTGATTTGACTATGTGAGGAGGTAAAATGGGCCCATATAATTACCCATTTATGGGGCTCATCACCCATTGCAGAGGGCATGTGAATCCCTTGGTTATAAAAATCCACCTCTGATTAAGGCAACATATAGAAAATGATCACCAACGTCCTAGCATTCTCCTTTCATGACTTCTGAAGTCCAGAATCTCCAACATCTCGGTGTTGTGCTCCACAAGTAGAATACAGTATTGAAAACTAAAAACTAAAAGAACAACAACGAATACAGAAATAGATATATGCTAAACTCTTCCATGAAGTAAAATAACAGAAGCAGATATATAAGCCTCTATCTCGAGGAACGGAGGTGGAGGGCAAGATCTCAAGTCCGGGCTCTGCAACGTTTAAGCTGCAGTTTTTAGAATTTAGCTGGGCATGAGCGGTCATATATTTTTGCTGGTCACCATCGTACAGGGCATTGCTCATGTCAAAACGTTGGAAGGAGATATGACTGAAATACCAAGGCAAGCATCTCAAGGATTATCATGTTGGCAGAAGCTCTCCTCAGGTTGTTCACGTAGTGGACTTTGAAATCTATTAACGCAACATAGTCTTGGGCTCTCAGTGGCACTCCTCTTTAAAACCGTGTCGAATAATTGTATTCACTTGTTCGATTCTTAGAGATCTATCCTTACTCCTATTACTTCTGTAAGAAATGCGACTGCAAATCACTTGATTACAACTTTGGGAAGCATTGGCGGAAATGTGATCATTGTGGTCATTCACCACTACACCATTTTTGCTGGTGGAATAAGTATGTTGCAAATCCAATAAAGAAATGGGGCTACAGATATGAAGGTCTCCAGGCTCTGATTCAGCTCCGATACCACATGAAGAAAACTAACATACTAATAATAAAACACTCAATAAAATAAATATCAGACATATAGAGAAACCAGACATGGCGGAAAATGCCTCAGCCTTACAACATTCCTCACATTCTCATTATTAATCAATCCAATGTACAAAGAATGATAATAGTACAAATAAATACATGAGGAAGTTGGTCTCAAGATAGTACGTCTATCTTGGACACTATGGTTGAGATATTTTGTCAACAAAATACTAATCTAGGAGAACTAGTTGGAGAGAATCTCTCATCCTAACTAAACTCCCTAGTTTGAGGAACTAACTCTTAATTCCCAAGATTTCATTTATTTAATTATGATTTTTGGATTTATAATTGTTTTTTTATGAGAGTGAGGCCAAAAAATGTATCCACAATTGTTACCATTTCCATATAATTTGAATCATTCATTGATTTACCATTTTTCTCATTTTTAAGAGCCTTCACCATTATGCATGTAACTCCAACTGCATATTTTAGACCTTTATCAATATTTTCAATGGAAATTTGAATCCATTATTCAATATGCTTTATCTATTCATTATAATCAATTTTGACATCTTCAATCTTGTTTATTCCTCTAACTGCGACTACAATTTCATGTTCATGTTCTTCCACTTGATCTCTCAATTTTTTTTTCTTTTGAGAGATCACCTAAAATTCATTTTCATAAAACAAATATCGATTATACCATTTAATTGCAAATTATTTCTTTAATTCATCAGTTGTTGTTGAGTCATCCACAACTTTTTCCTCTGCAATCTCTGCACCTAGATGTAGATTTGTTACTAGAAACTGACCTTCATCTCCATCGGTTTTCTCACTTTTCTTTGTTTCAAGAATGTCCCAAAATATTTTTGCATTGTTTAATTCACGATATTCATGCAAAATACTAGACAAGATCTTATCATCCAATGTTGATATAATAAGAAAGAATTTTATTGCACCTCTACTTTTATATGTAGGAATTTACAAGGAAAGTTCCTCACATAGAACAACAAAAGACATTGTTCACAAACAAATCACAAATTGGTACACTAGTATTCTTGATGTGGTTAAAACCCTCAAAGAGGGAAACAATCCACAACCTGAGCCAATTCGGCCACTTTAGGCAATCTATTAATTTAAAAGAAAGAAATTTTACATAAGCTTATCTCATGAACAGTCACCTTACAAATGACCCTCCATGCTCTTTAACTGGAGATCATGGAACAATCAGGTGTTAAGCCATGAATCAAATGTCATTAATACCGACGAGAGAATGAATTGTCAGGGCACTACATATCGTGACCGTCGGATTGTAAGTTACAAAAAGTACATACTAAAGAAACACACTTTACCTAACTATACACTAGACCAAATTATACTTAACTATTTCCTATGTGTTGGAATATCCTAACATCCCCCGTCAAGAAAAACTTGGAATAGGATTGAAGGATGTACAAATATGACACAATAGAAGAAGGAAGGAGGCATTAGAGCCTATCCCCCCTTAGTGACAACTTCTTGAACTCCAACCATAAATCGAAGTTTAGTAAACTTTGCCTCCGTGAGATCCTTTGAAAATGTGTCTACAACTTGATCATGGGTTGAAAAATATTGCACTTCAAGAACATGGTCATGAATGAGATTTCTGATGAAGTGCATGTGTAGTTCAATGTGTTTTTTGCGTTGATGTTGGACTAGATCTTTGCATAGTTGAATGACACTTTGATTATCACACCAAAGTGTAGTCGGATGTTGTTGCTGAAAGCCAAACTCCGACAGGATCTAACGAAGCCACAAGGATTCCTTACTAGCTTCTATGGTGCCACAATACTCTGCTTCTGCTGAAGAAAGAGAAATGGAACTTTGTTTCTTGCAAGCCCATGTAATAGGTCTAGAACCAAGAGTGAAGACATAACTTGCAGTAGAATTTTGATCATCAGGGTCACCAGCCCAATTGGAATCAGTGAAACCAACCAATAGATGAGATGCTTCTGCACTGTAATGAATCCCAAATTGAACCCTACCTCAAACATAACAAAGTATTATTTTAGCTTCTTTCCAATGAATTTCATGTGGGTTTTGCATAAACCGAGCAATAAGGCTAATAGCAAAGGAAAGGTCAGGACAGTTATGGGTCAGATACAAAAGTTTTCCTACAAGCTGATGATATAAGCTAGCATCAACTTCAAGGGAAGTAAAGTGACTGAAATTTTGGCTCCAAAATGAAAGGGAGAAGGGGTTAGCTTACAGTCTTCCATGTGAAAGTGGCATATAAGATCACAAGCATATCTGGACTAGGAAAGGAAAATACCTTCCTTGGATTGCAAGACTTGAAGACCAAGAAAATAATGCAAGTGTCCTAAGTCTGCCATTTCAAACTACTTTTTAAGGATGGACTTCACATGGTTTATAAGGTTGGGATCACTACCAGTAAGGCTAATATCGTCAACATAAAGAAAAATAATGATAAGATACTTACCCACTTTCTTGGTGTAGACAGTATTGTCAGAATGACACCTAGAAAATCCAATATCTAAAAGAAAGCTATCCATCTTGGCGTACCAAGCCCAAGGAGCTTACTTGAGACCATAAAGGAATTTATTAAGCCAACATACAAGGCTGAAGTCTATTTGCATAAATCTAGGAGGTTGTTCCATATAGATTTCTTCATGCAAGTCCCCATGCAAGAAGGGAGATTTAACATCCAACTGATGGACTTACCATTTGAAAGAGGTAGCAAGGGAAAGAGAAAGGAAGATAGAGGTCATTTTGGCAACAGGGGAGAAGGTTTCAGTATAGTCAATGCCTTCAACTTGTGAAAAACCCTTAGCAACAAGACAACCATTATGTTTATGAGCTTTTCCATCTAGTCCGAACTTGGTTTTGTAAACCCATTTGCATCTAAAAAGTTTTGTCCCTTTGGAAGAGGAACAAGATCCCATGTATCATTCACTAATAATGAACAATATCCTTAATTCATAGTTGCATCCCAGTCTGGATTACCTGAAGCTTCTGCAAAGGTGTCAGGATCATAATTCGCTAAAGCTTGAGGCATTAAAGAGGAGGCTCTATTGAACTAAGAACGTGTACATCATTGATCTGTAGGTTCACCTGCAAGAGCACTTGCTGCATCCCGAGTAGGACGAATCCATTTTTGAAGCTGAGGAGCTGAAGGAGGATCCTCGGAAGGTGGGGGGAGGATTATCATCCTCGTTGTCATCATCTCAAGAAGAAATATTTTCAAAAGTAGAAGGGATAAAGAGAGGTGGCACATCCACTGAACTAGGCTCGTAGGTTGATATATTTTAAGCAAACTTTACATCTCTTCTAATGACAATATTTTTGGATTTAGGTGCTAGAAGACTATATCCTTTGACATCTTCAGAATATCGAACAAAAATACATTTTTCACTCTTATGTTCTAAAGATTTATGTTTCTCAGCGGGAATATGGGCCCATGCTTCACTTCCAAAAACACGAAAGTGACTTACATCTGGTGTAATTGAGCGCCATGCTTCTTCTGGAGTGATATTCTTTAAAACCTTAGTAGGAGTGCGATTTACTATGTAATTTACATAGTTAATTGCTTCTGCCCAAAAAAATAAGACTAAGCCCTTTAGATTGAAGCATACAATTAGCCATTTCCTTTAAGGTGTGATTCTTCCTTTCAGCTACACCATTTTGTTGTGGAGTATATAGAATAGTATGTTGCAATTGAATTCCACGCTCAGTGCAAAAGTTGATGAATTTTTTGTTAACATATTCTCCGCCATTATCAGATCTTAGCTTAAGAATTTGATGTCCATATTGTTTCTCAACAAAGGCCTTAAAGGCCAAGAACATGTTAAAGACTTCACTCTTGAGTTTTAAGAAATATAACCAAGTGCGCTTGGAGAAATCATCAATGAAAGTTAAGAAATACTTGTGGCCATAAAATGAAACAACTAGAAGTGGACCACATAAATCATTGTGCACAAGCTGTAAAGGGTTTGAGGCATGCCAAGAGACACATTTTTCAAAACTATCCTGATGATGTTTTCTGAATACACATCCGGAACAAACATCATCTCTGTAAGATGCCATAGGAAGACCTGTCACCATATTTTCCTTACATAGATTTTGAAGGGAGTGATAGTTTAAGTGACCAAATCACTCATGTCAAAGCTTGCTCACTTCATCATTATGAGTAACAAATACTGAGGGAAGAGTTGATGACCCAAAGTTGTTAAACTTATACAACCTTGTAGAATCATTGACAATTCTAGTAGCTAAAATTCGTCTAGGATCTCTTAGGTTCTTAATTACAACATCACGAGGTGAAAATTCAATGGTTTTACCTTCACCTGAATTAGTTATCTGATATACAGATAGAAGGTTGCAGGATAAAGTAGGAACACATAATACATCATTAAATTGACCATTGTCTGGATGAATAGTTCCAGTCCCTACAACACTAAGAGATCTATCATCACCAACATATATACTTTTGGTGTTACAATCATTTAAAGAAGAAAACATGGCTTTCTTTTTGGCCATATGATAAGAAGCTCTAGAACCAATGAGCTACTCATGGGAATGAGAAGAAGAAGATACATTTAGTGCATAACCAGACCGAGATGCTTGACAACCACATGCAAAAAGTATTATTCCTGAAGATGAAGTTGAATTTGAAGAGTGCTCCAAATGGATGTTATGCATCTTCATTACTACTTCCAAGACTTCCATCTTTTCAAAGCATTTGGATTCTAAGTGGCCATCACGATTACAGAATTTGCAATGTTTATCAGTCTTCTTCCCTTCGTTTTTATTTTCCCTATCCTTTTGTTGAATTGATTTTTCATTTTGAGATTGAAATTGCTTATGACCCTTGTTTGGTTTAGGTCCATTCTTTTTAGGGTGTTTCTTCTTAGGATTCTTTGAATTTGGTTGTTGTTGGGTTGCTAAGGCTTTCTTAGAAGAGTTTCCAATATTAAGAAGACCAACATGTAAGAGTTTTTCTTGTTCTATTATTAAACAATCACAAAAAACATCAAAATAAGGGGCCTTGTAGTCTTTTCCTTGAGAAATAAAGGATTCTCTTGTAGAATGGAAAGTGGAAACAAACACAGAGTAGGCTGGTCCCAACTTAGTAAGAATGGAATAGACAAGGCTACCATATTTTTTCTTAATGTTAACACCTTCCAAGAAAATTCTAGGGGTCTTAAACTTGGACAAAAATCTTCAATAGAAGAAAAATTATTGGGGTGAAACGTAAGCAACTCATTTTCAAGTTGATGGGCTCTAATTTCATTTTTAATTCCAAAAACTTTATTGAGTTGTTTCATTACTTCATCAAGGGTATCAAGTTATATGACATGGAATCTAAGGTGTGGAGAAATAAACATCCCTATCAACCCACATGCTTGATCTTGCCTATTTTTCCATTTGGCTTGCTTATCTTCATCTTTAGGTTTATCCTCCTAGCCTGAGGCTATTCTATAAAGACCTTTACTTCTAAGTAAATCCTCAATGTAGGACAACCATTGGAAGTAGTTGGTGCTGTCAAGAATAACTTGGCATGGACTCTGCATTTTAATAGAAACTGGAGTTTTATATGCTAAAACTAAGTGTTCCAATGGAAATATCTCAGAAAAGCAATTTGATTAAAAAAAATGGCTCTAAAAACAGCTTTCGGATGCAGAAGTTATGGATTTTTGAATAAATGTTGTTGAAAATGCCAACGAAGTACGTGAATGTGCAGAAGTGAATGATAATGTTGTATTTTAACCCACACACCTTCCCCCCCCTTCCAAACTTAATATAATTACCTCTCTTTAAAAAAAAAACTATGTGACCCACTTTTATAAATAAGTGAAAGTTCCTTTTACAATGGCACTTTATGAGCTACCCACTAAATTGTAACTTAAATAAAAGATAAAGAGACTTTGGAATTATAAGTGACTCACTTTTTATAATGGGTGAGAACACTTTTACATAAAGTAACTTTAAAACATAAGTAACATGTGCTTTTTGAAAAATTAACTCAACAAAAAGAAAGACTTGAACCCAAGACCTCTATTCCCATAAAGTAACTTTGGACGAAGTGAGCTTGTTTAAAAGGTTAGTAATTTTTAGAAAAGAGGAAGGGCTTTTTTTTTTTTTTTAAGTCACTGAAGCTTTGGAGTACGTGCTTACTTGAGAAAGCCCTTTTCCACATGAAACAAAAAAGCACACAACCCAAAACGAACATGCAAAAAAAACCAAAACCTTACAACTTGAAGTTAGATTTCACTGGAAACTAAATATTTTCCTCAATGTTTTTTATTTTCTGATATCACACTGATGTGCGGCAGAAAAGAGCATACACATGAGAAAAATCCTTCATTTTTGTTTTTGATTTGCCCAAATTGCACAGAGTCACCGAGAAAAAATCATTCGCATGAATGAAATGTATGGATCCGGTAATTAAAAACTGAGAGATAAATAAACCAAAAAAAATAGAGAGATAAATAAACCGAAAAAACAAATTGATAAATAACTAAAATTGTAAATAAAGACTGTATACCTCAATATCTTAAAAACGATGTATCTATGGCTACCAGAAACCTTTTTATGTGAAAAGAAAGGGGTTCCTCATTGGAAGATATGATCCTAACACAATAGAGCAGTCCTATCAGCCCGAAAGTGGTCACAAATAGTAGATCTAGGAGATGACATTCAGATGCAGTTGTACTGACTTAGGATTTGGATCACCAACAGATGCGCCCTTCAAATTGCTCTGATACCATGTAGGAATTTACAGTGTAAGTTCCTCAGATAGAACACCAAAGCACACTGCTCACAAACAGATCATAGATTAGTACACCAATATTCTTGACATGGTTAAAACCCTGAAAGAGGGAAAAAGTGCACGACCTGAGCCAACGCGACCACTTCAAGCAATTTATTAATCTAAAAAAAAAAAGAAAATTTACATAAGCTTATCTCATAAATGGTCACCTTACAAATGACCCTACATGCTCTTTAAATAGAGATCATGGACCAATCCGGTGTTGAGCCACTGATCAAGTGTCGGTAATGCTGAGGAGAGAATGAACAATTGGACTGCTTCATATCATGACCATGAGATTGTAAGTTACAAAAAGTACATACTAAAGAAACACACTTTACCTAACTATACACTAGACCAAGTTAAAAGTACATACTAAAGAAACACACTTTACCTAACTATACACTAGACCAAGTTATACTTAACTATTTTCTATGTGTCGAAATATCCTAACATTATATTGAGAATTTATAGAAGTTTCTTGAACAAATTCTCATAATTCTACTGATATAAGAATTCCCTCCATTTTAATTACCCAACGCTTAAATTGTTTACCTGAGAAAGATGGAAAAAAATGGCATTAATCGTTTCAACATTGCACTAGTTTCTTCACATTCTTGATTGATGCGGTCTAGTTCTGCATTCTGCTCCTCATGTATGGGTTCCTCCACTAGAAAAATTCCATTTTTTCTGCACTTTTTGCCCTTTAATTATTTCTCTTTAGTTGTTTTAGTTCTCTCTAGAACTATTTATTTCTCCTTTTTCGGCCCATGACCACTACACATGTTCATTTCATCTTCTACAATTTCTTTGACCACAATTAACTAAAAATTCACGTCAATCGATAATGACAAAAATTTTCCTTAATGAATTCCTTCAACAATGCACCAGATCTTAACCAATTTTATGCAATACTTCAAATAAGACATAGATACGAATAACCAACAAGTTCCTCAACTAAATTCATACCACCGTTCCAAAGTTTTTGTTGGGATGCACTTTCCTTTTTCCTTGTAACTAAAAAACACCAAGCCACCTTTCCAAACATAAAACTTTCTTTTTCAATTAGTTATATCTCCTTTTCACTAATAATAAATAGTACCTCATAAGAGCCTTGAAATTATTAAGCTTTCAAATAAAGCTTAAAAATAAAGTGAATGATGTTTCCACAAATAAAGCTATATAAAGACAACTTGGCTAGTTCATAATTCATACGCCTCCCTTTAAAAGTTCATAATTCATATGTCTCCCTTTTTAAAAAGATTAAATATAAAATTTAAAGGAAATTGTCATAATTTTGGCGGAAGTTGTGGCTATCCATGCACATTGAAAGACAAAGATCAAGGGACTGATCACTGGTCACTTACCCTTCTTATTTCTTCATGTAACACTGCTCAAAAAATAGAGCCAAAAGAAGAACACTCTCAACAGATTTAAACTTTATAACGTCCTTGTTCAAAATTTGATGGGAACTACAAACCACAATTCCTCTGCAAATTCACCGATCTGGTGCTGGAACCCCTGATCATCAAACATAGGTGCACGTTCCATCTTGGAATCTCTCTCTCAGCCACTGAGGGGATCTCTGCAAAGTGGGAGCCCTTTTGTGAGAGGTTTTCCTTGCCCAAAAGAAAACAACATCACTCGTAGAGCTTGCGCTAACTGGAACCACCCTTCCACCTCAGGTCTGCGGCTCATCAACTGATCTCAATGCCAAATAATGCAATAAATCTCCTCTTCACAGATTCTCGTGTTTGAAGAAGAACTCCACAAAACCTTCATTTCCTTGGTTATGTAAGGTGGCTCTCCTTATTCTGGGATGACTTTTGGAGTTCTGCTTAATCCACATGAAGTCCTACCGAAATCATAGGAAAATGCCTCATCCAACAATTTCAATAGCCCCAACAAAGATCCAATGTTGATCCACACGACTCTAACACTCAACCACATTCAGCACCAAAACACGCCTTCACACTAATACGCTCATCTCTAATTGCAATAGCTCCTTTACATTATAGCAGCTATAGATGATCAACGCTCAACAACTTTTCACAATTCGATATGGAGATCGATATCAACCATAGAAAAGATTTTTACTTGATCTCAGTCACCACAAAATCCAACAACGAACCAAGGAAGCAATAAACACTTCAGTCTCAAATTTAACTCCTTGGTCAGCTTCGGATCAAAACACCAATTTATATGTACAACCCTCAGCAATGGAAACACATAGATCAGTGACATGTAGATCACTTTATCAATTTAGAGCTTTGTCCTTTTACTCTCAGATATCTGTCCATGGAGACCTGAGAATTCGTTGAGGTCATTAGTTTGAGCTTCTTCAATGCTCACACCCCACGCCACTTTATCTACGCACTCTATCACGATATTCGAACTCTAGCATCAAGGTTTGTGACTCCTCGTGCACCAGGTTAGTTCCTTCAAATACTGAGACTTGTGCCCCTTCCAATTTCTTCAACAAATTCAAATCACAATAATTATCTACCAACCTTCTTGCCCAACCACGCGTAATACTTCCTCCTCACCAGAACATGCACAAGCTTTACACCATAGAAAACAACTCCCTCAACTCGTTCTCAACTCCACACCATAATCTAAGATACCATATTAGAAAATTAGAGAGATGCACAAGAGTGAAGGCATTTATCATTTATCAAATTTTTTGGACAACTAGTACATTATATAGGCACACAGACAACCTCTAGGACAATCTAGGTAACGTCCTCAGATGTGCGACGCGTTTGGGCGTCGGGCGGGCCGGGCGCGTGGACGGGTAAGCAACGAGTTGGAGCGCACGGCGGTCCTGCGATGGAGGCAACACGGTGGTGCGACAATACTTGCGACGAACATGAAATATAATGGAAGTGCGATGACACTTATACACCGGTTTGAGCGTGGAGCGATGCACTTGGAGGTCGATGACGATGGAGGGCAGGCCGACTCATGTGTTGGGCACTTGAACATGGTTAATGGGTGTGCGTACAAAGGTTGAGTGGTCGGCTGGGAAACCCCACCCACACATTGCGATGGATATATATAAGGATGCGTTGGAGTGTTCAAAGGAATTCATAAACAATTCGATCAACACTTCGCACAAGTAGTGCGCAGTTCTAGTGCACAGAAAGGACAAGAGGAAGAGCGCATATCTCATGCACTAAGTCTTGGTTTAGCCGCACGGTTGGAAACACACTTGGAGTTGGGTGAAGGGGTTGGGCAAGGTGTGCCTGTTGGTCAGTTGAGGCGTGCACGGTGAACTTGTAGCGCCCGTTTGTGCTAAGTCTTGGCGTGGGTGTCTTTATGGCCCTGGTGAGTGCCTCCCATTGTGCAAGTGTGCACGAAGGTGAATGAAGGTAGGCAACCAAGTTTGCCTTCATTGTAAAACTGGCTAAGTATGAAACTTGGACTTCCAAGTGTACTTGTATAAACTTGTAATATCGAAGATTGATTAATACATATATTTTGTGCAGACTCATTGTTCAGGGAGTTGCCCCTCCCTTTATACTGTGCAATTGTGTTCTCGTTTATAATTTCTGTTGATAATGAATGTGTATGGGTGTTCATTGGTATAAAGGATAAACATAATAATACTTAGTTGCGAAACACAAGCTAAGTAGGAGTAAGTTGTTAGGTGTAGTCCACAAACATAAGTATTGGTGAAAAGAAAGTGTTCGGTGGTTCCGCACCTCGCTAAAAGCGTTTGAAAGACTACCGCCAGCTTGGGGGTGTGACAGTTGGTATCAGAGCAGCTGATTCGGGCATTGAAGGTTGAAGCTGCTACACAACTTCACCGAAGTGACAGTTGGTATCAGAGCTAGTCTGAAGACTTGGAGGAGTCTTGCAGGAAGTTGGGTGAACCAGGTGTATATACACTTGACAGTTGGTGATTGAGCAGGGTTGCGCGTGACAGGTACTTGCAGGTGAAGGAAGCTGATTTCACATACAAGTGGAACAAGAGCTGGTTCATGTTTACAAGGAAGCTGGTGAATATGGAGAAGGTTGAAAAGGCAAATATGGTGGATGAACCTATGATAGGTGAATCTAGCCATGAGGCAATTGAAGTCTTCCGGTACAAAGTGTTGGAACAGATGGGTCAATGGAGTTCTAACTGGGTTTTGATGAAGGATGAGAACATGAAGATTCGGGAAAGTTGTTCGGAACTAAGAAGGGAACTTGAAGAACTCAAAATCCAATGCGGAAGTACGACAGATGTGGAACTTAAGGAACTTGATGAGGAGATCTGACAAAGTGTTCTTGATCTTCAAGAGCTCTTTGATGAAAGAGCCCGGTTGAGGAAGAAAAGTGCCATGCTGGAAGCTGAAATCAAGCAAGTTGAGGAGGAGATAAAGAAGAAGCTTCTTGGTAAGACGATCATTATGATTGAGCAAGAAGAGCTCGACTACATTGATAGGCTGGGAACTCACTACCGAGACACTCCAGAGGATATTCGGAAGCTTAGTTCTATGAAGTTAGTCAGTGGACACTTGGTTGGTGCACTTGAGCAGGATGCGATGGAGGACAAGCTTGAAGGAAGTCAAGCTAGACCAGGATCGAATTGCTTAGAAGAGCCAAGCAAGGAGGTGAAGTACCATAGGTGGAATGTCAAGTTGGGCCACGAGCCAATTGACACTTCTGGGGCCGAATTCTTGAAGAAGGTTGCTGATGTAAGACACAAGATAAAGCCGATAGAAGGAGGTGAATCCTTGAAGATGAGTTTTGTGCAAGTGACTGTGAAGGGCAAGAGATTTGTAGCTTTGGTGGATACAGGGGCTACTCATAGCTTCTTAAGTAGGAAAGCAGCAAAGTCTTTTGGGAAGAAAGCAAATATGGAGAGGGAATGGAGTGCTTTCAAAGCAGTCAACTCTACCATGAAAGTTGTTGATGGTGTGATGGAGAACACTCAGGTGAGAGTGGGATCGTGGTTTGGAAAGTTGGACTTGAGGATTGTGGACATGGATGATCATTCTATGGTGCTAGGGCAAGGTTTTATGAGGCTTGCACAAGCCATACCAATGGTGGATTAGGACATTATCTTGATCATAGCTGAAGGAAGAACCATGATGGTACCGATGAATAGGAGGAGTTGCTTGGGGTATAGACCAAGGATGACTTCTATGACTTTGTATCCCAAAGATCTGAATGTGAAGCATGAGGATGTGGAGCAAAGAGAACTTGGGAATGTGACTCAAACAATGAAGGAAAGGAAGTTGATTGACTTCGTTGCAAGAGCTAGAAAGAAGGATGAAGGAAGTGAGAGGGCAATCTCACGAACATGGAGACACTTGACAGGGACATCTTCTACTAGTGATCTTCACAATGGAGTTGCAAATGAAGGGGGTCTGAGTACTGCTTCAGAGGTAGTGGTTGATGAGAATTATAGAGGTAGAGATCCTGCTGGTTTAGTGGAATTTTGCAGGTATGCTATGGGCATATATGACTTTCAATTGACAAAGGACAAGCTAAGTGAGCTTGGATGTACATGTGAGGAGATTGAGGCTGTGCACAGATACTTGAGGACATAATATCAATCTGACACATGGGTGGATGAGAGTCAGGGAGGAAACTTCCTGGCCCTCCTTTCTCTATAGACAACCTTGGGAAAGGGTTGGTGTTGAGGCCTTGGTAGGGAGGACCACATCAACTTAACAAGGGGCATTGAAGGAGGCTTCTTTATGACAGATTGTAGACTTGGATGTAGATGGACAAATGTTGGGATGGGGTCTACGTGGGTTGGACATCATGGACAACTAGAGCCATGGACATCAGGTTGGAGATATGGAGCATGACAATTATGCAGGGACATTATGCAGGAGCATGTATAGAGGTGTCATTCATGGACATTCTATGGGGAGCTCCGAAGCAAAGAATGTTGTGTAGATGCTGTTATGACATGGAGATGTATGAGCTAGTGGGGAGGTTGTACACTCTTGTGCAACAAGACCATGGCTTGAACATGTTGCAGATGAGATGGAGTTTCCATGGACCTAAACATGGATTGATAGATTCTTGATGAGTCCGAGATGTAGCAGAAGTCAGGGAGAGAGTTGTGGTGACATAAGAATGTGCATTCTTGTGATTTGGGCGTATGGTTGGACCGATCACCCGACTAGTTCAAGTCATGAGGGGTACCAATGTGCAGAGGGATGTTGTTGTTGGGTCGACATGGTGACACATGATACAAATGTGTTGGCATGGTGGAGCATCTGATGAAAGACTACATGGAGGGATGACACATGATGAGGTCGACACAGGATGTTGCAGTGAGCATGTAGCTTGGATGGAGGGGCCAACCTTCCATGATGGAGAGCAGCATGTGGAGATTGTGACAGAGTGATCGATGATCATGGATTGAGATGATATCTGATGTATGACATATCGACGAGGTGTATACCTTGGTATGGTTATCTTTGTGATAGATGGTTGCTGAGGTGAGACATGGTGGAGATGGAGTTCTACATATGTTGCAGGGATGTTTGCAGTATGTGGAGGAGTTGACATCATGGATATTGATGATCTTGGTGGATGGCTACTAGGATGATATGTTGTCGAGGACGACAACGATTTCAGGTGGAGGAGGATGTAACATCCTCAGATGTGAGATGCGTTTGGGCGCCGGGCGGACTGGGCGCGTGCGCGGGTAAGCGACAAGTTGGAGCGCACGCACGGTGGTTGTGCGATGGAGGAAACACGGCGGTGCGACAATACTTGCGACGAACATGCCATATAATGGAAGTGCGATGACACTTATACACCTGTTTGAGTGTGGAACGATGCACTTGGAGGCCAACGACGATGGAGGGCGGGCCGACTCATGTGTTGGGCGCTTGAACATGGTTAAGGGGTGTGTGCACGAAGGTTGAGTGGTCGGCTGGGCAGCCCCACCCACACATTGCGATGGATATATATAAGGATGCGTTGGAGCATTCAAAGGCATCCATCAACAATTCAAGCAACACTTCGCACAAGTAGTGCGCAGTTCTAATGCGCAGAAAGGACGAGAGGAAGAGTGCATATCTCATGCGCTAAGTCTTGGTTTAGCCGCACGGTTGGAAATGCACTTGGAGTTGGGTGAAGGATTGGGCAAGGTGTGCTGTTGGTCGGTTAAGGCGTGCATGGTGAACGTGTAGCGCTCGTTTGTGCTAAGTCTTGGCGTGGGTATCTTGGTGGCCCGGGTGAGCGCTCGCCCATCGTGCAAGTGTGCACGAAGGTGAACGAAGGTAGGCAACCAAGTTTGCCTTGATTGTAAAATTGGCTACGTATGAAACTTGGACTTTCAAGTATACTTGTATAAGCTTTTAATATTGAAGATTGATTAATACATATATTTCGGGCAGACTCATTGCTCAGGGAGTTGCCCCTCCCTTTATACTGTGCAATTGTGTTCTCGTTTATAATTGCTGTTGATAATGAATGTGTATGGGTGTTCATTGGTATAAATGATAAACATAATAATACATGGTTGCGAAACACAAACTAAGTAGGAGTAAGTGGTTAGGCGTAGTCCACGAACATAAGTATTGGTGAAAAGAAAGTGTTTGATGGTGCCGCACCTCGCTAAGAGCGGTTGAAAGACTACCGCCAGCTTGGGGGCGTGACAATCTAGGTCCAAATAATTCATATCACCAACTCACAGAACAAACTACAAAGACTCAAGTGATGACAGATAAACTCAAACACTAACTACGAAAACACAACTAATCAACTCTATCAGGACTCATCATTTTGACATTATTCCAACATTTTTTGAGATTTTTGTTATAGATTAATATAAATATATTGTAACTTTAGATTTATCAAGAGTGAAGATGGATCAAAACTCAAGTGCAAATATTGAGAAATGATTTACATGTCGATAGATTTGGTTCCTTCGGAATTTGGAGTTAAGATGGATCTATATTAATATATTGTTTTTGAGTGACAAATTTGGAATATATATATATATATATATATATATATATATATATATATATATATAATGATTTTTATTATTAATATCTATTGAATGAGAAATTTATATTAAATATTGAAAGAACTAGAAAATATCTCTCATACGTTCAATTAATTAAAAAATACGTACTAAGATAATGAGAACTTTTTCATTGTTTATTTGTTTATATTAAAATTATTTACTCAACAGGTATGTTAAAATATTTGATTTAAAATTCACATTAAATTATTTTCTGTTATTAATATGAATTCCATATTAATAATGGAATATATTTATATCTACCCCATAATAGAAAGTAAAATTATAACTAAACAACCCCATGGGGCTTTTGATTGACGATGAATGGGTGCACTGTTAAGGCACTCCTTGTGATAGGTCATTGTTCAAATCCACCGTGGGTGCTTACCTACCAAAAAAAAAATTATAACTAAACATTTAATTTAAGTGATTTTACGTTTCTATATATATAAAATTATTTTATTTACTATGGATATTGAAATATTTTATTTATGGTTAACATTAAAATTGTTTTCTTTTCTCTGAATGTTGGCTTATGTGATTCATGATCATCTACCAATTCCCTTTCGAATAAATTACAAAAAGAAAATTAAGGCAAGGCATTTTTAACCACAGTGATCACATAAAATTTAGGCCAAGTCCCTCTCGAATAAATTACAAAAAAAAAATTAAGCCAAGGCATTTTGAACCATAGTAATCACATAAAAATTTAGAACAAGTCATTTTGAACCACTTACTCGGGTTCATCATTAATACATAGATAAATAGATTGGCCAAAGGAGTAGATAAATAAAGTGGATATGTAACAGTTAAATCCCAATAAATAATATTTAATTCAACATAAAACACTAGAGAATAAATAAATAAATAATCCAACAAATTAAAAATAAAAATAAAAAATAAAATAAAATAAAAGTCAATAAAACAAAGAATAGCAATAAAGATAAATAAAACAAGGAAAGAAAAATTAGAAAAATACCATAAAAAAAAATCCCAAAAGTAAGGCCATGAAAATATAAACAAAGTTTACTTGGAACCATTAAATAAAATAAAATGAAACAACAACAATAATAAGGGAATTAAATGATAATTTATTTTTTCTATTAATAAAATGGAAACAAGGAGAGGAATCAAAACCAATATCTCACATAAATGATTTAAAGAGTAACACATAAATTATGGAATTTATATACAATAAATAATCAAATGATAAATAAAAGATAAATTAATAAACAAAATATATATCTAAAAATTGAAAATTTATTATTATTATTATTATTAAACAAATACCTTGAGTAATAACTGTGTGAATAAAATAAAATAAAATAAAAAGAAAAGAAAAAATCAACCAAAAGGAAATAACTATGAAAGTAAGAGAAGGGAAAAGAAAAAAAAGAGAGGGAACCTCCACCGAAAGGAGGGAGAAGAATTAAAGACAACCAACAAGAAAACAAAAGGAAATGAATATGAAAGGAAGAGAAGGGAAAAGCAAAAAAGAGGTAACCTCTATAGAAAGGAGGGAGAAGAATAAAGGACAACACCTGGGAATAAAGGGAAGGGAGAAGAATAAAAGAAAACACCTGGGAAGGAGAAGAATAAAGGACAAAACCTGGGAATAAAGGGAAGGGAGAAGAATAAAAGAAAACACCTATTAATGAGAAGAATAAAGAACAACACCTGGGAATAAAGGGAAGGGAGAAGAATAAAAGAAAACACCTAGGAATAAATGGAATAAATCTAACAACTACTAATTTTCCAACCATCATCCCTATTTAGGGTCTTAGGCCATTTTTCAATTTCAATGGCCACCTCTATAGATATGTGGTTCTTTGTCTTATCAGCAAATACAAATGTGGTGGTTTGTATTCTCAGCATGCTCGGCTGAAGCTGATCAATAAGTCTTACAATGTTTTATGTTTTATGTTTTATGTTTTATGTCAGCAGTGTGTTCTTAAGTCCTTTGGTTAATGGAGTAGAGAGTTTCTCCAATATAGGGATCCCACAAAAACATCGGATCAAATAAACACCTTTCATATTCCATAATGTCAATAATATTATTTTTCCATATCATTTATCAACTCTCCATAATTCTCCATATTAAGTAATGAAGAAATCACATATTCACCTCATATTAAAAACTAATATTGCTTTTTTTTACTTTCAACCATAAAATGTTCATATAAAATTAAAAAAGAAATTAAAATATCTTATTTATAACTATCGTTCATTTTTTAATCTTATTATTATTTAATTTATTAATATAAATATTATTTTATTATTTTTAAATAGTGATAACACCTACGTCCTAGTGCAGTGTAAAACGTCTCTCTAGCATAAATTAATCTTTATGTTGCATGTAATCAAATAAAGTTTAGGTGTTGCTATAAATTAATATGGTTTACTTTCAAATCAATAAAAAAATATATTATAAAATTTTAATGATTTATTTTAAATAATTACTTTTTAACTTTATAATTTATTTATTTTAAATATTTAATTTCTAATATTTAAATATTTAAAATTTATATTTTTAATTTTTCAAAAATATATATAATTTTTTTTAAGAAACATTTATTATTAGTAATTGTCCCTAAAGGTACCGAAAGAATAGAATATTTGGGAAGATTATCTTGCCACTCACTCCAATGCAAGCATTGTTAATCGTTTATATGAGTGCAGCAAAATTGTTTCTTGATAAGAATATGTAGATGATAGATATCTAAAGACATTCAATGACGTTAGAAAGGGACATACAAATCTCGAAAGAGGACTCCACCTCTTAAATTTTAACGACATCTGAGATAAACTAGGGTGCTATTAAAATTGAAGAAGACATCTTCGGTATTTAGAAAAAACGTCATTGTTAGTTGTTTCGGTACAATCCAGTGTGAGAGGAAGAGGAATGGGAATGGGAAAAGGGGAGGTGGAGCTGGAGTATAGTGACATTGTTCCAGAGGTGGAAAGAGAGACACTCTTCTAGGAAAAAAATATAATTTCGTTAATCCTTTTCTCGTTAAATTCATTTATGTGCTAGTTTTGAACTTCTAGGTTCTAAGTTTTACAAACATGGGAACCATGATAATATAAAATTATTTTTAGAAGAAAAAAAAAACTAAGTGAAATGGGTAGCATATCTCACCTGTGGTGACTACAATTGCATATATATATATATATATATATTTGGAATTGGAGTTATCTTCTAAAGTAGGCAATCTTGAATTCACCAACCATTTTCTAGGTCATGCATGTGAAATCCCATGCACATTGTCTGTGATCTCATGCTTGCACTTGCGAATAGAACTATCAATCCTTGAATGCTTTAAATCACCGTCCAAGTCCCCATATTTTTCCATTTTGGGGTAAAAGCAATACCAATGGAATTGATATTGGCCAAAGATTTGATAGATTACAGGCACATTCAATCCATCAGGTTTGTTAAAATAAGGCATCATAAAAGCGAAATTACTCCATGATTAATCTACAATAATTAATTATTTACTTACACTCTACCTAAAGAGAATTAGAGTGCTATTAGGATTGAATAAGGTGTTTTTGGTATTCAGAAAGACACCATTGTTAGTTCGTTTAGTATAGTCAAGTGTCAAAGAAAGAGGAATGCGAATGGAAACAGAGGAGGTGGAACTAAAGTAGAGTGATGCTTTTTGAGAAGTGGAAAGAGAGACTCTCTTCCAGGACAAGCAAGCAATCTAATTTCGTTAATCATTTTCTCATTAAGTTAATTCATGTGCTAGTTTTAAACTTGTAGGTTCTGAGTTTTGTAAATATCGGAACCACGATAATATAAAAGTCCTTTTAAAGAAAAAAATATTTAAGAAAAATGTAGCATGTCTCACCTTTGGTGATTGCAATTACATAAAAAAAAATTGGAATAGGAGTTATCCTCTAAAGTAGAGAATCTTGAATTCACCAACTAATTTCTAGGTTGTGCCTATGAAATCCCAAGCACACTGTATGTGATCTCTAGATTGCGCTTGCAAATAAAACTAACAACCCTTGAATCCTTCAAATCACCATCCAAGTCCCCATAATTTTCCATTTTGGGGTAAAAGAAACACCAACGGCATTGATTTTGGCTAAATATTTGATAGATTAAAGACACATCCAATCCATCAGATTGATTAAAAGAACGTTACACAAAAACAAAATTACTCCATGGTTAATCTACTAGAATTAAATATTTCCTTACACTCTAGTTGCAGCTCCATCACGTCTTTGTGTCATTCTTTGATGTTTCTAAATCTTTTCGTTCCTTCTTTTACAATATCATAATATAGTATAATCTTAATAAAAGAATAAAAAATACTTATATATTAATAATATATATATATATATATATATATATATATATATATATATATATATATATATATATATATCTTTTAAAGCCCAATAAAACTTAATTTTATAATAAGTTAACTTAAAAACCAATGAAAAATCAAAATATCTCAAGGATTTAGAGATTAGAACATTTCTTTTTTCATTTATGATTGGATTTAAAAAACTTTAGACAAAATCTCACTTCCCAACGAATTCCATGATAGTTGGGGTGCCACGTGTCAAAAATACTTATATATTAATAATATATATTCAAAATTTTGTATAATAAATATTATACAATTTTTTATTATTATAATTGATTAAAAAACATTTAAATATAAAATTATATTGTATAATAATCAAATTTTTTTTTATTATAAATTGATTTTAAAATATTTAAAAATAAAAAATATAAATATTATTTTAATATTTTTATAGATTTATTTTTCAAAACTCAATAAACTTAATTTTATCTCAGATTGCATGCTTTTGTGATTCATGATATAAGCCAAGATCTTTCGGAGAAAGCACATAGAAAACTAAGGGTGGACGTGTTTTGAATCTCTATCTAAGTTCATCATCAGGCCATGGATGAGGAGCAAGATCAACATACTAATTTATACTAAAGATGCAAAGGTAAATTTCCAACCGTAAAATAAAAACTATAAATAAAAAGATCCATTAAGGGATAAAAAACCATTTATTTATTAGTTATGTTTGGATATAATTTTAGTTATGTTTGGATTTTATTTTAATTGGTTTAATTCCTATTTTCAAAAATAAAAAATTATTATAGACTGAACATAATTTTTTTTAAGATTCAAATATCATATCAATACAAATTATATTAAATATAAATAATGATTTATTAAAAGTTGTATCTATCTCATAAGAAGGGAAATTTTTATAATGCTAATTTTATTAATAAAACTCAATAAAATTATATCTATATAATAAAAAGGAAAATTATATCATAATAATGTAATTAATAAAGACCAATAAATATAATAATAAAACAAAATCCAAAATCAAATCAAATGAAATCAAATAAAAGAGATCCTAAGAACGGAAGACACCCCAACCATGAAAGGAGAAGGAAACAAAGGAGAGAAGAAAAACCCAAGGGGTTAAAAACAAAGAGAAGGGACCCACCAGTTGTGTAACTTCCATCCATTGTCACTATTAAGAACCTTACTTCTCTTTTCAATCTCAATGGTTTCTCTTAATTTTCAGAGATGGAAATGATCAACCCTCGCGATGACCTTAGAATCCTCTAAGGAAATATGGTGTTTCATTAATTGTGCATGTTCTGCTAGAGTAGAGGACCGAGTCCTACAGTGCTTAATGTCTCTTGTGTGCTCCTAAATCCTCTAAGAAATGGAATGACCAATCTCTCCAATGTAGGGGGTTCCACAAGAACATGTAATTATATAAACACCCTTCATTCTTTTGGGATCAATAAGGTCTTTGACAGATTTTAAAGAGTCATTAATGGTTTTTAAAGTTCTAAAGGTGGATCAAATCTTTGTTTCTTCAAAATCCTAGAAATCTTGTCAGTCGTCCCTTAGATAAAGCGAGGCTAGATACTAGAGGCCACCTCAACCTCTTTCTTAGTTCTAGGTTCCTCACTAGCTTGAAAAAAGCCTCGGAAACCTTGGAGCTTATTATAACCATTCATTTGGAAGAAATTTAAGAGTTGAGTTTGCTTAAGAGCTAGATGGTCTTCATCAGAAACCCTTAAAGCCCTAGTAGCTAGAGTGTTGAGAAAACCTATTTTTTTGTTGGAAAGTGATGAGATTTAGCATGAAGATATTGTTCCGTGTGGCTTTTATTGCGAAAAACTTGTGGGAGAAAAGACCATCATCTTTCTTTGAGACAAGCACATCAAGGAAGGGTAAGCTGCCATTAACCTCACATTCAATGGTAAATTTAATCGAATCAGATTGGTTATTGAGATGCTCAAAAAAAGACACCAATTTTCTCTGACCATGGGGCCATAAGTTGAAGGTATCATCAACAAATCTTTTCCAAATTTGTGGCTTAAATCGAGTCGAAGCTAAACCTGTTGATTTGAAATCCTCCATAAAAATGTTAGCAACGACACGAGAGAGGGGGGAACCCATCGCTACCCCGCACGTTTTCTCATAGAATTCGCCTACAAAAATAAAGAAGGTCTAGGTAAGAAAAATCTCTACAAGCGTAAAGAGAACCAATATCAAAACTAACCATAAAATCTTCAGATTCAAATTTTGATTTTATTTTGAATTTTGTTTTTATTGTATTTATTGGTTTTTATTAATTATATGATTATGATATAATTTTCCTTTATTATTAAATAGATATAATTTTATTGGGTTTTATTAATAATATTAGTACCATAAAAATTTCGCTTCTTATTAGATAGATATAACTTACAATAAATTATTATTTATATTTAATATAATTTGAATTGATAAGATATTTGAATCTAAAAAGAAATATATTGAGTCTATAATAATTTCTGAATTTTGAAAATAGAAACTAAACCAACTAAAATTAAATCCAAACATAACTAGTAAATAAATGGCATTTAGTCAGTAATAATTTATGAATTTTGAAAATAGAAACTAAACAAACTAAAATTAAATCCAAACATAACTAATAAATAAATTGTTTTTTATCTTTTAATGGATATTTTTATTTATATTTCTTTTTTGACCATTGAAAATTTATCGTTGCGTCTCTAGTATAAATTAGTGGTAGGTTGATCTGGCGCTTCATCCATGTCGTGATGATGAACCTTGATAGAGGTTCGAAACGGGTCGACCCTTTCTTGGCTTATAACATAATTTTATGATAAACTAATTTCAAAACCAATGAAAAATCAAAATATCTCAAAATTTAATGATTCAAATCTTTCTTTCTCATTTAGGATGAGATTTATAAAACTTTAAAGAACAACACACTTCCTATCTAATTTTATAGATTTTTTTTTCAAAATCCACTAAAACTTAATTTTATGATAAATTAATTTAAAAACCAAAATATCTCAAAATTTAGAGATTAAAATCTTTCCTTTTTTATTTAGGAAGAGATTTAGAAAACTTTAAAGGACAACACACTTCCTAGATAATTCCATGATTGTTGCAGTGTCACCTCTCAATTTTTATTTGGAAGAAAGAGGACTAAAATACATAAACCTTATTGGTCAATACTACCCAACCAAACCCATCATTTATTTTTATAGATTTTTCAAAACCCAATAAAACATAATTTTATGATAAATTAATTTAAGAACCAATGAAAAATTAAAATATCTCAAAATTTAGAGATTCAAATCTTTTTCTTTTTATTTAGTATGGAATTTAGAAAATTTCAAAAGACAACCCACTTTCTAGCTAATTTTATAGTGTTATTTTTCAAAGCCCAATAAAACTTAATTTTATGATAAATTAATTTAAATCCAATGAAAAATCAAAGTATCTCAAAATTTAGATATTCAAATCTTTCCTTTTTCATTTAGGATGAGATTTAGAAAACTTTAAAGGACAACACGCTTCCTATGGATTCCATGACAGTTGTAGTGCCAAGTGTCATTTTTTTTATTTCGGAAGAAGAGGACGAAAATACACAAATCTTATTGGTCAAATCTACCCAACAAAACCCATCATGAAAAGACCTATGTACTGAAATCTATAAAAAAATTAACAAAAGTACGCTGCAATAATGATGAGATTATTGGAATATTTATTTTTTTATTTGAAATTCTAAAAACTTTAAAGAACAATACACTTTCTAGCTAATTGTATGACTATTGTAGTGTGGCGTGTCAAATTTTATTTGAAGATAAAAATATATATATACAAATTTTATTGGTTAAATCTACCTAACCAAATCTATCATAAGAACACCTCCCATGTAATTAATAAAATCGAAAATGTATAGAAAATTAAGAAAAGTACGCCAGCAATGACGATGATGTTATTCCGCTAATAAGTTAGTTGCGAACAGCTAGCATTTAAAATTATGAGTTCGAATGGCCGGGATGTCGGGCTTGACAACCGGTGTTACAACTTGCGTTGTTCGGTACGTATGACGTGGTGCATTGAAATTCAGTCATTCGCAGCTTTGAAAAGTTTGATTTAGTGGTTGCTGTCGCCCCGCATGCATCCGGGTTAGAGAATACGGAATTAATGCGCTCTCCAGTAATTTAATAGCTGTTTGGTAGACTTTTACAATGAAGCTTACTGAAAGTGGTGAGTGCTGTTTACGCCACGCTCATCTTTTGGTCAATTTCTGGACAGAATTGAACGCTTTCTGGGCCGTATTTCTCATAAAAAAATAGCGGTGTGTCGCAATTACGTGAGCAGCCCAGTAAGTATGACACGCTATAACCGAATATCAAGGAAAAGTAAGCATTGAGACAGTGAAAAGCAGTCGAAAGCGGTCGAAGCTTGACTTGTACGTTGGGAGAATCAGAAGATTGCATGGTTCTCGCTTCCGGGCTTTTTTGTTTCAGTCCTTTCGCACATCACATGTCTCGAAACATTACACACGTGAGAAATAAAAATGTTGCGACTCGCAGATTCCTGATAGATCACAAGTTCCCTATGATCGCGGTCAATCGCTGGTCGTCGAAGGGGCTTCGTTGCAGTAACAGTGTCGAGAGGGTTTTCTTTTTCTTTGTGGGTCATTCATTTGTATTTGTCATACACCTTTGAAACAAAAAATTGCGTAAAGATTGAGGGCCCACAGTAATTAATCCTCTCTATTATTAGCATGTAAGTTAGATTGTTGGAAGTATGAAGGTTTGAATAAGTTTAAGCGGTTGGATAAAGATTAGATTGTTAAAAGTTGGAAGGCTTAATAAGTTTAAAGGGTTTAATAAAGATTAGATATTCAAAATATTTTTGGAAGAAATTATATTGAAGATTTTGGTCTATGTGTTTCGAATGAATCAATTATTGTGGTTCATCTTAAGCGCAACTAAACTTCAATATAATTTCTTTCGAAAATGTTTTAAATATTCAAAATATAGATCACAAAAATTTAAATGGCTAAAAATTTAAAAACTTGAACCAGATTTAAAGAATTGAATAGAGATTCAAGAGAAATAATTATGACCTCATTATTAGAATCTAAAACCAGTTACCTAATTAGTTAACACTTATAAAAAGTCTCAACTTTTTATTCATAAAAATACAAACAATTTATTAAATAGAAATGTTAAAATTTAATACTTTATTTCCGATATCTAATTCAACTTGAGAATTTAAAGCCATTTACTTAGTTAGTTAAAACTTATAAATGGTCTCAATTTCTTATTCATAAGAATGCAAACAATTTAATAAATTTATTACACAGAATTGTCAAAGTTTAATACTTTATTTCCAATATCTAATTCAACTAGCTCAATATATAGGTCGGTTCATTATGAAGCAACACTTTCTTTCCTATATATCTCATTGTATTAAAAATAATTAAATTACAAAAAATTATTAAATTATAATTTTATTTATAAAGAAAATTAATACTTTTATATATTTAAAAAACAAAGAAAGTTATTATTCATGAAAATTCACTTAGGACATTTTTAATTTTTTATTTAATTTTTACAATATTATAAGATAATTAAAAAACATAAAACAAAATTGTTATTCATAAAAATTTATTTAACTTTATTATAGAAATTAATAACTTTTTAATAAATTTGTTGAAAAACTACAAAAATAATATAGGGACTTATTCCAAAAATCATAACTTATTTGATATTACACTTCTCCGTATCTTTTTCTTAATTATTCAATTTAATTTTAAAAAGCCTAAAATATATAATTATTTTCTACCTTTAATATAATTTGTAATTACTATTAAAAATATTATAAAATATCTAAAATATTATAAAATATCTCATTAAATATTTTGTGAAAGTTAAACTCATTATATCCCCTCAATAAAATATTAATAATTGAATATGAAATTCCTAAATTCATAATATCTACTTGAAAATTAGAACTATTCCAAAGTACAGGCTTATCAAAATAATTACTATATGATCATTTGATTTTAATTGAATTTACCGAACAGTGTACCAAATCACCTAATCCCTGACAGCTACTCCTACCTGAATATTATTATTATTAGTTTTTTGGACAACCAACTTAATTTTGAGGAAAGGGGATAGCCAGCTTAATTTTCGGAGAACCAACTTAATTTGAAGTAAGGAAAGGGGATAGCCAGCTTAATTTTCGGAGAAAGCCGAACAAGAGTACTTGCAGTCGCCCACATTCTTTCGTCGTGTATTCCTGTGAACAGCTAAAGTGACAGAGATAAAAACAAGTCATTGTACAACGCTGCAATATTTGCCAGCCTTGCAGGAAAGCGAACTCTGCATTAATACAGAACATATGCCCTAACAAGCGACCTCCAGGCCGTTATATATCGAGTCATTCCCGGGCCTCAGGATCTCTGTGATCTTACAGAGTTTCATAAGATTTATTCTGCATGGTCAGCTGTTGATATGGTTCTGGTCCTTTTCTAAGTTTATTATAGAAGTAAAGAACAATGCCATCCTTTTCTGATTACCATCAGGCTTTTCCAGACCACGTCGGGATTAGCCGTCCGATCTTTGATTTTCATCAAGATAAAAAATTGCAGCACGATGTTGTTAACCATCTTTCTGACTGGAAAAATATGGAATTTGCTCCGTGGGATGCACTGGCAATCTCTGATTCCTGCGAAGCAATCACAGCGCAGGACATTAACCTGTGGAACGGAGGGGGCGATGATTTACTCTATTTGTATGAGTCAGCCATGGGATATTTGGGATTGCAGGAGATTATTAGTCCCACTATATTTAGCAATGGGCAGGAAGCAGCCACAGCAACCTATGGTCCATCTGTCGGTGTTGATTATGTTGAACGGCCTCTGTATCCTGTACCAAAAAGCAGAGGGACAGAAGATATAAAGGCCTACAATGCCGGTCATGTTCTGCATCATACTCCAGGCGATGGTAAGAATTGACTGACATAAAAGCTAGTGTTTTGATAGTTAATGAAAATCTCGGAATAAACCTTGTAATACTGTGAAATGCCTATTCTCCCAGGTTCTAGTGTAGAGGAACCCCTTGGTAAAAATAATACAGCTTATGGGAAAATGAAGAAGAGAAAAACGCATCCATGTGTTAGCAAGAGTGTCTTCGAGACAAACGGGCCAGTACGTTTCAAGGTGATGAGCTATAGTTTTGTTGTACATGTGTAATTATTGTTTTAAATATTTGTTTAAAATTTTTTAATGATTTTCTTTCTTCCGATTTCTGTAAAAAATTTAGGCTTATATACTCCTGTAATCTAAAACAATTGTATTAGAAAACTGCAACTTTATAGTCTATTGCATGCTATTTCAAAGTATCTTTGAGTATTTGAAACTGCTATCGTAGTATGTTTTTCCTCCTTTGTCCATAGAGTTCCATCTTTACAGTAGGTCTATTAAGCACAGATTCAACTTGACGGTGCAGTAATATGTGAAAAAAAATTCCTCATAATTGGATTTCATATCAGGTTAATAATATTACCGTTGGAACTCTACCATAGTAGTTTGTATGATTTCATGGTAGCTGTATCATTACTATTTGAACTCATTCGCTAATTTTAGCTTATATTTGACTTCTGGTTTCAGAAATTGAAAAAGGACAGATGCCAATCTTGTGTTTCCAATGATCATGAAGAGAAATCTAACACTGAATTAGGTCCTATAAGGCGTGACACTGCGGAATTGCCTTCCAATATTGTCACTGAGGAACCGGAGGCCGAATCTGAAAAGGATTACATCCACGTAAGAGCAAGAAGAGGGGAGGCTACCGATCCTCATAGCCTGGCAGAAAGGGTAAAAATACACAAATAACACTAACGATTTACTCTTACAACAACTAACTATGCATAGTAACTTCTCTCCCTTAAATCGCCGTGAAATGCAGGTTAGAAGGAAGAAAATCAGCGACCGTATGGATATTTTACAAAACCTTGTTCCAGGATGCAACAAGGTATAATCTTCTTGCTTGTCATCACTTAGAACTGTAAAATATGGTTCATAAAGAGAGCAATCAGCGAGAGCCTTAGGTCCTTAAAGTTAATGGCAGCTAACTTGTCCAATTTCTTCCATAGGGCTAACCAGCCTAAAATTATTTATATTCTAATGTCTAATTAATGATTAATATGATTTAGGCCATTGAAATAGACATTTTTATGGTGCGTGTGAAAGACCAGGTTACAAACAAGGTACTTGTGTTGGAGGAAATCATCAACTATGTGCAGTCCTTGCAGATGCAAGTGGAGGTAAGAATAATACCAGCTAAATTTGTTTAGAATAAAGCATTAGAGCAATATTTCATTTACTTGCTTGACTACATTAATATTTAGAAAGTTGTATTATGCAGATTCTTTCAATGAAGCTGGCCTCTGTGAATTCACATCATGCTTTGGACGATCAAGTCACTGACCACCCCTATAAAAATGTATGTCGATTGTGATCGTTCTTGTAGTTTCTCTTATTGTTTGTTTTTTAATTAAACTAAATAGGAAGCATAATTAGAGAAAATCTAATTAGTGATGTTTTGAAGCAGCCAGTTCCAGTAGAAACGACAAAAGATCGTATGATTGCCCACGGTACTATGCCCCACGACGTTGATCATACCCCTACAGTAGCGCAGCACCGAATGCCTGGAACATTTGTTTAACAGGATCATACCCCACGATGTTAGGCGAAGTTACAACAGGAGCGTTAGGGCACGGTATCCTTAACCGGATCAACGACAGGGAGTCTTTTTGCAGCTACACGCATCTGAATAGCACATCAGGTCGGCTTATAGATTTCAATAAATAATTTACAAGGGCATTCAACAATTAGGTTGCTACACAGATTGTCAGACTGTCAGTCAAAGATGTGCTTGAGCTGAAAGACTGGTCTTTTTCACATGTAAAATAGAGAGCTTAGAAGCTACTCATGGTAGTTGGTAGGAAGATTTGTCCTTAAGCTGAGTAATGGTTAAAAACCTTCCACTAGTGTCAGTCACTGTAGAATAAATGCGATTCCACTCGTGTCAGTCATTGTAGAATAAATATTCACATGTGGATTATTGCTTTCAGTCTTCACGTTGGGAGAAATTCGTAAACATTTTGATGGCTCAGAAACAAAATTCTTGTAACTTGGTTGAAAACCTTCCACTAGTGGCACTCATTGTAGAATAAATATTCGCTTGTGATTATTGCATTCCGTCTTCACATGGGGAGAAATTCGCAAACATTTTGATCGCTAAAAAACAAAATTCTTCTAAATTTTCTTTATTGTCATAATAACTTTCCGTGGCAATAACTTTCCCTACCATGCCACATGTGATTAAAATTAAGATTCCAGCTTATCCCAACGTTTTATTCTTTTTGGACAGTCCTTTACTTTAAATGCAGACGTCATATATCATTTGAAAAAAATTAAGTTTCTGAGTTTTTACCATACATATACATAATTTTCAAATAAGATTTACATTATTTTCAACTAAATATTATTTTTTATTTCAAATTTATTTGTCATTCATTAAAAATAGTACATGTTATTAAATTTTAAAAGTTTTTACTTTTACTAATTTATAACTTGTTTTAACATTTTGAATTTCGACTTTTTAATAATTTAAATATGAAAGATGTCGGTAGGCTTAGGAGTCCATTATTATATAACCATTTAAAGTTTAATAAAAAATATTTTTAATTAATGTAATTATATAATAATGTTGTTGATATATGTAGATACTTATTATTTTCAAGTATGGATTTACGTATAAAAGACAAAAGATGAGGTTGATCGCCTTATATCAATTACATTTGTTCAATTGATGGTTAGGTGTATGGTTAAGAATAATAAATGATAATTGATTATGGCTAAATATGTTTAAGTTACATTTGAGAAGGTTTTTTATGGTCAATATAGATTTGATTACGGATGACCATGGTAGTCCACAATTAATTATAGTTAGTTGTGATAGATTACAATTTTATATTGTTGTTCATGTTTGATCATAATAGACCATGGTTGATCATATTTTGCTATCATAGATTATGGTTGTCCATGTTCACAATCGATGACCATGGTTAACCATGTTAGGCCATGGTGTCCTTGGTTGAGCATGGTTTGTCATGTTAATGTAATGTATCTCCAAATTTACACACTAAAAAATATTACTTCTACTTAATCCAGTATTGACATGTTGCCATTGGTAAATTGTAGCATTGTTTGTTCCTTAACAAATGTTCTACCTTTGTTAATAGATTTATCTTCAATATTTAGTATCCTTGACTATTTGAGCTTCTCATTAGTAAATTGTAGCATAGTTTGTTTCTTTGTAAAACTTGAGGTATAGAATGCATCCATTATGAAGTTGTCATAGTTTACTCGTGAGATAGATATGTTGATCTTTTTTTACCCACTTATGCAACCACCCCTGGAGATTCATATTGTGTGGGTCCTCTTTTTACATGTCATGCATGCAAATCACCATTCTGACCCATCCATGTGGTAGGGTCACAGATTGATGGCTTAGATGTTCTAAGGCCTTTGAACGACATTTATGGCTCGATGCACCAAACCTGTTGGATTGACTAGCCTCCTGGACTTATCATTTGACATTATGCTCATTCATTGTAGTTAAAGGGTTTCTTGGCAATGGATTGGGGTTTAAGCTCTTCTATTTTTCTTTTCTGGTGACAAATGGCATTATGTTCGACAGTGAGTTTGGTTTTCACTCCACCTTATGGCAATGCTTAGAGCAACACGCAATAGAAAAGCAATTGTTCATAATCCTTTTGTTGATTATGATGTTGAGGGTTTACCAAACATGAACTGGAAATTTTTAATTCGTTATTAGGTATGTGGAAGAGAAACTTAGATAAAAACTTATTTGGGGTTTGCAGGTCATTCAAGAAACCTGTCGAAAACACATTGTTGACTAAGAATTTATTTGGAGTTTGTAAATACTTTTAAGGAAACTTTCTAAAACACCCTAGTGCAACTACCACAACTTATTAGATTCTCCTTCCTAATCTTTTAACCTTGGATTTACATGTGATTTAAACTATTGAATTTAACATTTAATTTTTAAGAGTGTTTTTCTTTTGTGATTTCCTCTCAGGATTTTGATTAAAGGTAACATGAGGGTTTGTTGCTTAAATTCCTCCCAGGGTTTTTGATTGAAGGCATCAAAATAATTTCTCGTTTTAATTCATAACAAGGTTCTAATTGAAGACACCACTTGTTGAAAAAACACCATTTTCAGCTCGATGTCAAAGCTTTCCATGGTCGCAGATAATTTCTACTAGGTATTGCACTACCTCTTTTCCACCTTACTATTATATGATCCTCGAATACTTAGCCTTATTCTTTTTGTTAATATATTTTTAAAACATATACATGACGAAGGCAAAATATGAAGGATAAGAATTGAATGCATCTATTATTCACATGATATACACTTATAATACAATATGATGACCCTTGGTTTCCGTATACCAAGTGGTCTCCTGGACTCCCTTTCACTGTTTACATTCCACACCAACCCTTAGAGGACTACGTGTCCAACATTCCCACCCTTGATTTGAAGGGGTATGTATCAGTCCAGGAAGAGAGATGTAATGCAAAATGTGAAAAAATATGGATGAAAACACTAGGCTAAATGTGCTATCTGAAATGTTGACATAAGGGGGTTGTTTAAGGATAATCACCAACACTTGAACGCTTAGTGCAGTTCCCGAAACTCTTCCAAATCTGGGATGAGGCCGAGGTATTCTACTAGAGGAAGTTCTCCTAATGTTTTGAAGATGGAAATCTTCAACCTTGAAAGGGAGGTCTCACCCTGCATAAAAAGGGAGAACCTAAACCAAAAAAGGGAGGTCTCAACTTGTGATGGTTTAAGGATAACCACCTATTTTGGAATGCTTAATGCAATTCTTAGAACTCTTCCAAAAATGGCAAGAAGCTAAATTTTTCTGCTAGAAGAAGTGTCCCTAATTCTTTGAAGAGAGGTATTAACCCCACATAGATGGTTTAAGGCTGACCACCAACCGAAGGCATGCTTAGGGGAATCTTTGTCTCTATCTACAACTCTGAATCCGGTATGGCAGGTTGTGGCTCAGGATCGCTTGATGTGGCTTTGAAGCTTTTATATGACCATCACTTCGCCCCTTGTCAGATACAGGGTGAGAAGATGAAGAGATCTCAACTGCAATACTTTTCAATATTCAAGAACAAATCATGTTGTATGAGAGAAATATCTTATTGGCTATTGAAGCCCATTGCTAAGACGTGATCCATCCAAGATGAATCTTTGTTCTTGCAGGAGGCTTGGTTTTTAAGCATTTGTGTGAAGAATTATTAGGCTTACCATAATTCTTGCATGGATGAACATCAAAACAATGATATTTCATATGGCCAACTCGGTTAGAATGTTGGAATTTAACTTTTTATTGTTGTTGTTGTGGAAGAGGAACAAAATCTAAAACAATTGAAGGTACATTGTCATGACGAAATCCAACACTCTGAAACTCGATGGGCTTTGAGTAATCTGGAATATTAAAGCAAACCTCCTGATCATATCAAAGACATGTTTTGTGCTTATTGCTGACAAGCTCTTCCCAAGGTCTGATGATGAGCTTGGGAAGCATATGCTGAATTTTTGCATCTTCATGTAACTCTACTGCCTCATTGGTCACTAGATCTGAATCAACTGTAACATTATTAACTTACTATTTATGGGAGTCTGTTTAATTGTTCTGAACAGAAAGAGGTTCAAAATGATGACTACGCTTTTGTAACTCATATTATTGTAGCTGTGTGATTCAAGCTGCAAAAAATAAATTTTTCTTTTGCGTTTTGTAAACAGGTTTGAATATTGGAGAGAGTGTCCTTATTGATTTGGATTCTTTTATGAGGAGTAGATAACATTAGAGCATTCAATAACTCTAAAAATTCATCAAGTCTAGCCATGTGTGGGTAGAATAGTGTTGCAATGGATATTGGAATATAAACATAAAGATGCTTCTCCCGAAACTAAATCTTACAAAAACAAATAAATGCTCCATAAGTATAGATCACCAACCCATAACAATACATGTCAACGCACACACTAGGCTTGAACACACTTATTAGTTAGATATACATATAAGGAATAGAAACCCTCTGACATTTAACATGAGAGAGAAAAAGAGGACAACTTTTTTTGTTCATGCGAGCTCTCCTACCACAAACATGCTCAAATGCCTTTGCAACTGGTTCCTTTTTACTATTGTCTTCTTAACAATGACTTCTCCTTGAATTCAATAGTGTTGTAATAATTCTAGGAAGATGAATATATTTAAATAAAACAAACAATGCCTCACCCCTCCGAAACAACTGTAAACAAAATCACAATGGCTTTGGTTTCACCAGCACATTCTATCAACAATTTTTCCTACAACATATCAATTCATGTCAGGTCATGATGGAATGCCTTCTGAATTATTTGTCTAGGATGAACAAGAATTAAAATGACAGAAGCATAATTAATCTAATCGAGAGCTAGCTAAACACTCTCGACTGCAGAAATATATGGAATGCGAAGAGTTGATTGCAAAAGTTGAGGCATTGACTTCTGAGAACATGACACTCAGAAATGAAATATATCTTATAGCAGAGGAATCTAGAAAGGCTTCTAAGAATGAATCACTAAAGGTAACGTTGAGGAATTTTCAAAGAGAGGTTAGAGTAGGAGATTCAGAAAGGAATGGTCCTAGAGAGACACAGTCACTGTCGGGAATTTCTGGTAATTCCAAACAAAAAACTGAACAGAGAACAATGCTCTGTTTTGTTTAGCACAACGGAACAAAAAAAATGTTTGTGGAGAACATAGTTTTACATATACATAGAGAAACTTATGTTCATTAATAAGAATGCCTGTTACAAAAAAAAGTATTCCTCTTTCAGAGGGATTACAACAGGAACGCTTCAGTTCCACAAAATTTTCTTACTCTGTCTCTCCTCTTAAAATTTACACTGTTGTGTCTGCACTAATAAACTTACGATGCTGCGCCTACACTTACATTTTCATATTCAATAAACAACAAAAGAGGACATTACATACTTTACTATGCCATACTCCTTTGAAAAATAAAAAACAATAAAATTAAAGACTTTACCTACATTCTACCAACCGGAATAAATTTCATTAATTACTTTACTGACAAAAACGGTGGTCAACGAAACTTCCACTTCACGTCTTGTAATTTTGCTGCAAGCCTGTACATCAAACGTTGATTTAATCAGACGGCTGAGATCGGTTTGAAGAAGGTGAGATATGTGATTTGCGATCAGATCGCATAGCAACGTCGCATCGGCGGAAGAAGAAAGGTGGAGCACTAACATATGGGTGTGATTTGCGATTTGCGATCAGATCGCATCGCAGAATCGCAATCGACAGAAAACACAGGGCATAACGAAGGCAAAAGGGCATGGATGTGATTTGCGATAGCGATAAGATCGCATCGCAAAATCACAATCAGAATACATAGGAGTGCAACGGGTTAATGTACGATAGCGATCAAATCGCATCACAAATGAAGAAAACGAAAATAGCGGGGAACTCCCATGGAGGTTTTCTGTTGCAGTTGGAATTAGCATTTCAACACTCCCCTTTAATTTAAACTGTTGGGTTATCAGTCATACCCAGACATTTTCTAAAAAACTCAAAACTTTTATGCCCTAATGGTTTGGTCAAAATGTCTGCGACCTGCTCCTGAGTTCTGCAGTGTTGTAAAACAATTTCACCATTTTTTACCAATTCCCTGATGTAATGAAACTTTGTGTCAATGTGTTTCGTTCTCTTATGAAACACAACATTCTTGGATAATGCAATAGCTGAGCTATTGTCACAAAAAATCACAGTTCCTTTTGCTTGCTATTGGCATAAACTCCTTAACATCCTTCTCATCCAAATTGCTTGACACATTGCTGCTGTAGCTACCACATATTCTGCTTCTGCTATAGACAACGCTACAATAGGCTGTTTTTTAGAAGCCCATTAAATGGCTCCTGAACCCATGTGAAAAACATAACCGGATGTGCTTTTCCGATCATCTACACTTCCAGCCCAATCACTATGTATCCAATTAAATCTAAACATTCTGAAACAGTATATAAAATGCCAAACCTTTTAGTACCTTTAACATACCTCAGAATCCTTTTTGCTGCCTCCCAATGTGCTTCTTTTGGATTCTCCATGAATCTGGAAATCAAACTAATAGCATACATTATATCGGCCTAGTTGCAGTCAAATACATGAGGCTGCCAACTATGCTCTTGTACAAACTAGGATCAAAATCCTTGCTGTTGTCTTCTTTGCTGAGTTTTAATGCCATCACTTTGGGAGTGATTGTTGCTTTTCTCTCATGCATATTAAATCTATCCAACACTTCATTAACATATTTTTCTTGTGAGATAAAAATCCCATTTCCATTTTGTTCTACTTCTATTCCTAAGAAGTATCTCAGCAAACCCATGTCAGTCATTTCAAATTCTTCTTTCATGATTGTTTTGAAATTTTCAATAAGATAATCATCATTACCTGTGAAAATAACATCATCAACATATAACACAACAATTATTAATTTACAACCTTTTCTTTGATGTAGAGGGTGGGTTCTCCGACACACTTTTAAAATCCATTTTCCAGTAGATAGGAATCTATCCTACTGTACCACGCTCTTGGTGCTTTCTTCAGCCCATAAAGAGCTTTCTTCAATCTGCACAATTTGTGCTCTTGGCCTTTGTTTTCATAGCCTAGAGGTTGCTCAATGTAAACCTCTTCCATTAACACTCCATTTAGGAATGCTGACTTCACGTCCATTTGGTAAAATTTCCACTTGTTTTGTGCTGCTATGGACAACACTGCTCTCACGGTTTCCATTCTAGCAACTGGTGCAAAAGTTTCCTCATAGTCTCTCCCATACTGCTGCTTATACCCTTTGACAACCAGTCTTGCTTTGTGTCTTTCTATTTTGCCTTCAGCATTGCTCTTAGTCTTGTAGACCCATTTAACTCCAATGAATTTCTTTCCTTTTGGTAGTTCAACTAAATCCCATGTCTTGTTTCTTCCTATGGCATTGATCTCCTCATCCATAGCTTCTATCCATTTCCTAGCCTTAATTGCTTCTTCAAAATGAAAAAGGTCATCAACATGACAATATAAAGCAAACAAAGAGTTCATACCTTCATTTGTTGCCTCTTGTTCATAAATGTCATTTAAATTTTTGAACTTCTTACCTCTTTCATTTGGTGTACAAGTGCTTGAAGAAGCACTTGAATTTACTCCTTGTGATGTGCTTGGACAATCACTTTCATTTCTCCTCAAGGGTGTCTCTTGCTGCCCTTGTGTTGGTGCTGCTGTTTGGGGATGTATTTCAGCCATCTCCTCATCATCTTCATCATGTGACATAGAGTTTTTAACATTCACTGTTTTCTCTATGATTCCATCCCAAGCTTCCTCCTCAATGAACTGAACATCTCTACTCACAATAAGCTTCTTGGTGGATGGGTTATACAACCTATAGGGTTTGGATTCCTCACTCTATCCAATGAAAATACATTTCTCCCCTTTGTTGTCCAACTTCTTCCTTAGCTGATCTGGAATGTGTGCATAAGCCACACATCCAAAAACTTTCATGTGGGTGACTCCTCGCTTTGTCCCACTCCATGCTTCTTCCGAAACTCTGTTCATGACTGCTTTTGTAGGGCATATATTCAAAATGTACATTGCACAATGTACAGCTTCAACCCAATAATCATTTGGCAAATTCTTTGCCTTTAACATACTCCTCGCCATATGATTGTCCTATTCTTCCTTTCAGCAACTCCATTTTGCTGTGGAGTGTACTTAGTGGTAAATTGATTATGAATTCCATTTTCTCTACAAAACCATAGAAATTCCTTGGAGACATACTCACCTCCTCTATCAGTTCTTAGAAATTTGATATGCAACTCGATTTGGTTTTCTACAAGTGCTTTGAAATTGCAAAATCTTTCAAACACTTCACTTTTGTTCTTAAGAAAATAAACCCAAGTTTTTCTAGTAAAATAATCAATAAATGTTAGTATATAGTGGCTACCTGCAAGTGATGGAGTTTGCATCGGTCCACATAAATCTGAGTGGACAATCTCTAAGGGTGCTTTTGCCCTTATGCTTTTCCCAGATGGAAAACTTTCTCTGTGTTGTTTCCCCAAGATACAACCTTCACAAAGGTTGTCTAGTTTCTCTATCAATGGTAATCCTCTTACCATTCCTTTTCTACTCAAAAAGTTAAGACCTCCAAAGTTGAGATGTCCAAATCTCAAGTGCCACAACCAATTTTCATCTTTTGGTTCGCTTTGGAAAGCCTCTTGTGTCACTGCTGCTATTTCTTTATTTTTCAAATCTGCCTTCATTCTGAGAGGGAACATCCTGTTCCTTGTCATTTTCACTTCAGCAATACATCGTTTGCTGGGTGCTCTATCCATGATGGTGCATACATCATTCAGAAAGAAAACATTGTAACCCTTTTGAACAAGCTGTCCAATACTTAAGAGGTTACATTTCATTCCAAGAACATAATAAACATCTGCTATGGTTTTCTTTTCACCTTTCTTTGTTAAGACATTTACTTCTCCTTTTCCCATAACAGAAACTTTATTATCAGTCCCTACTGTGACTTTTGACTTCACACTCTGATCTAACATATAAAACAGGGCTATGTTTCTTGTCATATGGTTACTACAACCAGAGTCTAGAAACCATACATCTTCACTCTTTTCTTCAACCATATTACAAGCTATAAACAAATTATTTTGGGTGATATTTTCTCTAGTGAGATTTGCACTAGTTCTATTACTCATATCATGCTACTTCTTCCTACATTCATTTGCATAATGCCCATATTTTTTGCAATAGTGACATTGGACATTGGATTTATCATACCTTTGTCCTTGAGCATGATGTTGTCCACTTTGTTGGCTGCTGCCTTGGCCTTGGTTCTGATTTGAATTGCTGCCTCTTCCTTGAGCATTTGATGGACTATTTCTTCCATCTCTGTTTTGGCTTCTGCCTCTTCCTCTCTTGTTTCCTCTGCCTTGACCTCTTCCTCTTCCAAAGAACATTTGGGTCTTAAAGGCATGTTCTAGATATGAGTTTTCATTTCTACTCAATCTCTGCTCATGTGTTATCAGTGATGCATGTAGTTCATCAACTGGGAAGTTTGTGAGATCCTTTGTCTCTTCTATGGTGGTGACAATCACATCGAACCTTGAGGGTATGATCCTCAGTAGTTTCTTCACAATCCTGCTTTCTTCAAGAATCTCTCCATTAGACCTTATCTGTGCGACCAGACCAATCACATGTGTGAAGAATGAGTCAATATTATTTGACTCCTTCATTCATAGATTCTCAAAATCTCTCCTCAACAACTGTAGTTTTGCTATCTGCACTTTCTCCATGCCTTGATAGGCTATCTTGAGAGTTTGCCATGCTTCTTTGGATCTCTTGGCTGCTGCTATCCTAGGAAACACACTCTCATGCAATGCTTGATACAAAAAGTAGAGGGCTTTAGAATCCTTCTTCTTATTGCTCTTCAACAGATCTTTCTTTGCCTGAGTTAAGTTATTAAACTCATCTTCATCTGGCAGTTCCTCAAAACTATCCTCAACAAATTCCCATAAGTCTTGAGAAGCAAGCAAACCCTTCATAGTTATTGCCCAATAGTCACAGTTTTTTCCATTAAATTGTGGGAGCTGAGTATTACAGATACCCATTCTAGTGCTGGCTCGAGCCATTCTTGCACTCTTAATTATGCTTCAAAATAATTGACTGTGTATTTAAAATAACTGACTGTCCTCAGCAGTAACACAAAAAAAACTGACTTGAGAAATACCTTGGATTCTTTCTTGACTAAGTCTTCACTCTGCTGGAGAAGTTGCTGCAGCAAGAAATCCTTCCTTCAGATTCTTTGACACCTTCGAAGAGCCTGGACAAGCTCCAATACCATGTCGGGAATTTCTGGTAATTCCAAACAAAAAACTGAACAGAGAACAATGCTCTGTTTTGTTTAGCATAGCGGAACAAAAAAAATGTTTCTGGAGAACAAAGTTTTACATATACATAGAGAAACTTATGTTCATTAATAAGACTGCTGGTTACAAAAAAAGGTCTTCCTCTTTCAGAGGGATTACAACAGGAATGCTTTAGTTCCACAAAAAAAAATTTACTCTATCTCTCCTCTTAAAATTTACACTGTTGTGTCTGCACTGATAAACTTGCGCTGCTGGGTCTACACTTACATTTTCATTTTCAGTAAACAATAAAAGAGGACATTACATACTTTACTGTGTCATACTCCCGTGAAAAATAAAAAACAATAAAATTAAAGACTTTACCTACGTTCTACCAACCGGAATAAATTTCAGTAATTACTTTACTGACAAAAATGACGGTCAAAGAAAATTCCACTTCACGTCTCGTAATTTTGCTGCAAACCTGTACACCAACCGTTGATTTAATCGGACGGCTAAGATCAATTTGAAGAAGGTGGGATATGTGATTTGCGATCGGATCGCATAGCAACGTCGCGTCAGCGGAAGAAGAAAGCTGGAGCACTAACATATGGGTGCGATTTGCGATCGGATCGCATCGCAGAATCATAATCGGCAGAAAACACAGGGCGTAACGAAGGCAACAGGGTGTGGATGCGATTTGCGATAGTGATAAGATTGCATCGTGAAATCGCAATCAGAATACATAGGAGTGCAACGGGTTAATGTGCGATAGCGATCAAATCGCATCGCAAAGGAAGAAAACGAAAATAGCGGGGAACTCCCATGGCGGTTTTCTGCTGCAGTTGGAATTAGCATTTCAACAGTCACAGTTTATGCAACAAGGAGAAAATAGCTTTCCTCAAGTTCTATTTAAAATAAGAAATTCAAGTTCTAGCCAAAGAGATTGCGAAAAACAGCTTGGGCATCTCTATTACTTCCTTCCCATTGTACATGCGTGCCTGCTTGCACTCAAGCTTGTCGCTCATTTCATTTCCCTGCCCGCTCCGCTCTCGCTATAGTTATCCAATGCTGAAGTGAGGTTCAGGGGTCGAGTTCTATCCCGTAGAGTGAGGTTCAGGGGTCTTGTCCTGTCCCATTGAGCATTTTTCTAGATTTCCTGCAGCAAGATTTCTATAGAAAAAACTTCATCCCCCTTGTGTGCACCCTTTCGGAGGTCTCTGCGAGAATGAAGGGAGAGAAAATCTTCCAGATTGTTAGGCTGCGTCGCCTTGCCAAGAAATGGCGCATGCTTTTTCTGAGACGTAGCACCCCCAACTCAGGTGGGTGTGCCCTTTCTCCAGAGTTCAAGCAACACTACCTCTTCCCTTACGACTCTATCTCAGACTACTTCATGCACCACCATGCAGGTCCTCAAGAGAAAAGATGTAATTCCCAATTACATGCTCTGGTGACGAATTGAGGTATGTTGTACATCAAAACCAATTATCAGAGGTTCACTTTGGTTAAAACTTTGTGGAGAAGTTTAAGAATTGGGATTCACAATGTTGCAAGATCCTCAAGGGCATAAGAAATGGTATCACAGATTTAGAGACGTTAAAAATAATCACGAAATATGCGGCTGAATAAGAGAAGAATCGGGATACCTTATTCAAGGTCAGGGTCATGAATTTTAACTCAAATTTTTTTGATACTCCATCAAAAAAAATCGTGCTAGAACAACGGAAAAGAGATGGAAATATCCAAGTGGTAACAGTTATTATATGGGTGAGTTGAGGGGTGTATGTTTTCTTATTACAGTGAATGGGAAACATGTTGAGGAATATAGAGACGAAAAAATGGAGTGGAAGGGTTTTAACAATGGATCAAACACAAATTCACTAGTTGCATCTCAAATGTAGCATATTTTTGCTCAAAGAGTGCAACACAATTCTATTTCACAGTCTTATCAAGGCAGAACCACTGTTGCGTGCAATGGTTGTGGGAACCATCACAGGTGATAATAGGATTTACAACTTGCCAAGTGTTGTTTCCTTTTATTTTTTTAGTACTGCACGCAACAGAGTTAGCACGGAATCAAGAATAGAGAGAATCATTAAAGCATGCAATAGACCAACGCTATTTTTTTGTTATTTCAAGACTGTAGATAATGCAAGGAAGTAACTAACAAAGGGACAATTCTACACAAAATAGAGAAACACACAAAATCATTGCACCACAAAAATAGCGATTCAAATTTGAGCAGGGGAGGAAGAAACCCGGTCTGATACCATGTTAAACACATACATGGCGAAGGCAGAATATGAAGGATAAGAATTTAATGTGTCTATTATTCACATGATATACATTTATAATACATTCTCATGACCCTTGGTTTCCATATACCAAGTGGTGCCTTGGACTCCCTTTGACTGTTTACATTCCACACCAACCCTTAGAGGATTTGGTGACAAACAATATTGTAGAGGAAATGGGTTCATACATGCGAATCTTGTCTTTCATTGTTTAAAAATTTTAACCTCAAATGTGATTCTCAGATTCCTGACTACCCATGTGTTCTTAGTAGGTCATTCAAGGCGATGCCTACTAGAAGACCCTCAAGATAATGTTCGTTGTTGAGTCTCTGAGTTCAATAATTTATTTTATAGATTTAGGTCTTATGATGAGGGTACTAACATAACTACCTCTCATCACATTGTAATAGTTTTAATTTCCAAACCCCAACTCATATTTTCTCAACATGGTACTTTAATTTTACTAGTTATGAATAAGGACCCCTTAATATCGCTTTTCCTCCAAAGGTCTACAAATGATATGGAGGATGAGGTTGATTGATGACAGACGTAGCTACTCATTTACAACTTTTATTATATATCATTTTTCTTACTTTCCCTCCAGTTATATTGTTAGCTTTAACGATTCAGTTTTCTTAACGATTCTTTTTCTTTGAAACAATTTGTTCAATTTGACTCTAGACTATCCCTAAGAAAACTCGTTTTGAAGTTATTCATCATAGTAGAGTACTCTGTACTCATTTTTATTTTGCTATGGTTCCTAAACCTACAATTTATGCTTGGATAATATATGTTTTAAGAAAGCATTCTTAATACATTACTTTGTACAATTGCACTTAATGTTTGAAACTTTTAACTCTATGGCTATTGCAACATGATGTTCAACCAATACTATATTGAGTGATTATTTCTTAATCAATTTTAGAACTTATTAGTTTCAACGTTATATACTCGTATCAAATATTTCCTTGTTCAATTCAGTTTTCCTCCTTTATACACTCGACCAAATTCAATGTTCAAAGTCATTCTTAGCAAATTTTGTGTGTGGGTATTAGTAAAATCATATGCAAATAGGTTTTGTAACTACCTATGAGAGTTTTTTACATGACCAAGTGTGTACTACATGCACTTGTAAGTTAATACGAAGGTTATCACTCCATACTAGCTTACAAGCATGCTAAACCTACTAATGTAAAGGTGCTTAATTTTTTTTGTATGATAGCTTGTAAAAAAAATCATCTACAAAGTCTCTAATTTTGGTTGTTCATGATACTAAATAAAGCAACATTGGCTTGTGCTAAATACTACCATATTTAGAAATTTTCTATTTAAAATAATCATTCCCAAATTTCCCTCCTCCATATAGAAAATATACATACATAACTATCATTTTTTCACCATAATGATTTATATACATCTTTGCTCTATTTTATATGAAAGCATATGTGCATTCATGCTTTGTTTACTTTCAAAAGTTACTAATTCATGAAAATTACTAAATATATACTACTACTTGGTAGTTATATTTCCTTTATATGTTTCTCTAAATGCTTTGTTTATTGTTCACTCTTGGTTCAAACACCCACAAAATAAATATCACTAGTCAATACATATTTATAGTTTTATTATTAATTTATAGTTTTATTATTCAATGTAGATAAAAAGAAAAATAATATTAAAATAAAAAATGAAATTTTACAACTTACATAAATAAATATGCCATACTTAAATTTCATTGTAATCATCATCATCCGTGCAATATTATAAATATGAAATAATAATACCTTTCTAAAAATGTTTATATTATTCATATGAATAATAACCAATTTTAAATTGTAATTTTAATTTATATTTAAAAATATTAAATATGTTAAATTAAATAACCAAATTTAATTCAAAATAATAAAAATAATTGATTTTTTACTATAAATTGGTAAATTATGTAATTAAGGTTACATTTCACTTTGGATAGCTCATTTTTTGGAAATGATGATTGCATTGAATTCCTCTTTTTGAGAGGACCAAAATAGACTAAAGATCATCAAATTTGGACAAGAGAAAGTGTACTTACGAAGAAAAGCTCATATATACACATTTGGACAAGTCAGTCGTAATGGTAATTTCGTCAACCTTCGAAGGCTATAAATACAAGCAACATAAAGCTCATTTAGATATCACTAAGGATATTTTTCTTTTCATATTCATTGGTTGGCTTGCAGAGTTTTGAGGCTCGGCAAACAAAAGAAGTTCACAAAGGTCTAAAATCACAAGGTCCAAGGCTTGCATCTGTTTTTAGGATTTTGGGTTATAGTCATTGGCTTGTCCCAAGACAAATTCAACCACAGTCACTAGCTTTTAGGCTCAAGGAAGCGACTAGAAGCCCTCAATCACTTGCACAACTCTTCCTCCATGCAATCAGAAAGTTTGACTGAAATTTGACAATTGACCAAAGTTGACCACATACGCGAAAAATTGTCTCGGATATATTTTGATGTTGGAAAGATATTTTTGAATGTTTTTGGGTTGTTTTGCTAGATGATATTGTATTGGGCTCATTTTACTCTCTATTGAACATTTTATGACAATCTAATAGAAGAAGAATTTCAAAGGCTTTTCCCCATAGTGCGGTTTTTTCCTGGTCTTTGACCAAACCTAGTGTCTGTTGTTTTTTGCGTGTGTGTTATATTATTTCCATGACTAGCCCCACTAATGAAGTTGGGGGGTTAGTGGGGGGGTGCTAGCCACCCATTTGTTGTGTTAGAGTCACATGGGGCGAGGAGGGAGGAGGGTCGGGTGGTAGCCCCCCTGTCGAGGGCTTTGAGAGGGGCAGTAGCCCTCCTTTACGAGGTGTGGGGCAGCGCCTCGAGGGAATTTTTTTGGACCCTATATTAGGTGGGCGGACCTACCTATGGTTTTGCATGTGTTTTTTGCACATGGTTTTGGGCAAGATGGTTTTATTCCCATGGTATTTTGCATATCTAGTCAAATGAACTACGGTTATGTTCTAATTCAGGGTTAATGGATTGGGGTTTATGGATGCTTCAGCATGTAAGTATATTTGTAACATTGAAAGGAAAATGATGAAAAATCAATATGGTAGTCAAGGAACACATGGATATATTTCCTCAGGAATAAATCTAAAGTTTTTGATAGGATTAAGGAATTCAAGGTTCTGGTGGAAAACTAGACAAAGAAGAGAATAAAGGTGCTGAGGACAGATAACGGTGGAGAGTTTCGCAAGAAGGAATTTGAAGAGTTCTATAAGAAGTGTGGTATAGCATGACAAAATACTACTCCATACACACCTCAAAAAAATGGAGTTTTAGAAAGAATGAATAAGATGTTGATGGAAAAGGTAAGAATGTAACACCCCTCCCTTGTGTACTACATTATTGTAAACCTAAGATAAGTTAAAGATAGGTGTGATATCCTCCCTTTTGTGTTAAATGTTGTCAACCTAAGCTGAGGAAAGCTAGGTTTGATGCCCTCCTTTGTGGGTTAAACTATTCTACACCTAAGCTGAGGAAAGCTAGGTTATATGTAATATGAAAATAAAATGTATTATTAAATAAATTAATAAAATAAATCACTTCAAGGGTGGAACACCAAGAGACAGGAGATGCTTTCCAAGTCCCATGAGTAATGGGATAGAGATGAATCTTTCATGATATGCTTCTAGATGTGATTCTAGATAAGCTTGGATGGATTGGATATCCATCAGATGGATGGGAGATAAAGATCCTTCGAACATAAAATCTTTTCAGGAGATAAAGGCAAGATTTTATGTGGAAAAGCGTCGTGGGAGATAAGGAAGAGCTTTTCTAGATAAGGCCTAGGAAAATGGAAAAATCCACAAAGTGGGCTGCTGCTAATGGTAACTAAATCATGAACAAGGGTATTAAATACTCAGTGCATCGATCAATTAAGGATAGTTGATCCTTGGCAAGATCATTGGCTCAGGGGAATCAGAGGTGATTCATGGCTGGGTGGTGGTGCTCCTCTCTCCAAGTGAGATTTAGTTTGTGCCATTTGCATGAAATAGTTGTATGTCAGTCTCTTTTCCTTCGTGTGACTATTTGTTTTTTCAGTATTGTATATGTTAACAATCTTAGCTTGTGTGTTGGTATGATGCTAATTGTACTTCATTCTTATGTGTATTAATGAGTAGGATACCAAATGGATCTAAATGGCAATCTTCTTTATGTTAGTGAAGGAACTTTTATTGTCATACAAACCTATGGGTTAATATGGCATATAGTGGTAGATGGTTGTAGATTATCATAGTATAATGTAGGTAACACAATAATCTATGATGGTCAGATTTTCTATTGCATGTATACCCAATAAGGATCGATTTACATTCTGTCAATTGCTTAAGAGTAATATTTATGATGGAAATGATGGATTTAATAATGTGTGAGACTGTCATGTGCTCTCATATGCACATCGAAAAAATTAGGATAAGAAATGGTAGCATGCTTTAGTATTTTGCAGATTTTCATGCATGTGGAATAATTATGGAGGAATGTCTTCCTTAGTATTATCAAAAGGTTCACTATGGTTAATGTCGTGCATAATGAAATTAGATGCTCCTGCATGCAATATAAGGAATTGATGGTATATTATTTTAATCATGCATGATAAAAGAAATATTATAATTAAGATCATTAATGTAGGCAAGGAAATTATAACCAAGGAAATCTTAATTATAACTAAGGAAAATTTTTAATAGTGTGGAATTAGGGGTTATTTTCAGGTAGGCCATGGAGGTATGTGACAAATGGTATCAGAGCATAGGTTCAAACACTGAGGCTTTTGGACTAATCCACCTATTTAGAGTTTCATTAGCGAGTTTTAGTTATAAAATCTTTATATGGAAAATAACCCAAGATCCATAAATATGAAATTGAATCTTGAAATTTAGAACATGTTAACACGGTATTGATTTTATTGACATTAAAGGAAATTAGGATTAGTTAAGGTTGAATCCAAATGTTAACATGGTTTATTGAGGAATTGTTGATGAATCATTAACTTATCCATGATAATTTAATTAGAACAAACAATTAAATGAAGAGTTATATACATTATGGAAAGTTTTTGACTTCCACCTATTCAGATTAAAATCGAGACATGAAAGATGTCGACTTCTACCCATTTAGATTAAAATCGAGACATGATTCTTGATGGACCGAATAGTGTCAAAAATTTTGTATTCAGTCAATGGAAAAAAACTCCAATCAACCTCGAATTGTTATCAAATTAAAAGATGCTCTTCCGTCGCCTACCTTTAAGGTAGATACTTTTGGTATATATATATATATATATATATATATATATATTATAGTAGTTGATGGCATAAGCGGTCTCATCCATAATGCCGCAATGCCGATTCGATTTGGGCATAAAGAGATATGTATGCGGAGTATGGGTATTGTTGTCCTTGCGGAGCGGTTAGTGCTAATGGGGGAATCCCAATGAATGAAAATTAGATGTGGAGTCCCCTAAGAGAGGTTGGGAAGGTCTTTTCTAAGCCTATCTAAGCATGTAGTGTGAAACCCTCCGCCCAGTAAAACATAATTACCATATAACTGCTAGTTATATTGTGAGCAAATATACAATGATCAACATATAAAAAAAATTGTTAGGGCTATGCATGTATTACAAAATCCTCTTTAAATATCCGTGAACTCATTAAAACAGAATCAACATATATCCTCTGATCATATTACGGATAGTGAAGAACAAAATTTGGTCGACTTAATGTGGTCAATAGTTATGTCGAAGAATTTGGAGAGCAGAATCAGGAAGATGGTGAACAAAACCATGGCTGAATCCAAAGCCAAAAATGTAAGGTTTAATTACATTGTAAAGCCGATATTGGAAATCCATTAAAATGTTGCTTCTTATTCTGTTTGCATTATCGCAGGCGTAAAGGAACACGGTTGTGGATATTATCAACTAATTAGATGAGATAAATAAGGTAAGTAGGATGATTAATACCTGTTAAAACAACTTATCTAAAATGTTGTTTCTTATTCTGTTCGCATTGTGACAGACATAAAGGAATACGGGTGTGGATAACATCATCTGTGGAATGGGATAAAGTATCATGCAAGGATTTTATAAGGATGTACACCTATGAGGTTATGGCGTAATGGGATAACGCAGTGATCTTAATAACGTAAGGACGGCGATTTTGTTATCAAAAATCTGTAGCCTTCTAGTCATAGAAATCTGTGAAACTAACAAAAGATTGCAATGTTTCTGAAAATTACACATCTTCAAAGCTTGCCTTTGTTGGTCGTAGCTTCCAAAAAACATCACGAGAAAAGCTTTAGATTAAAGCTTTAGATTAATGCAATTTGCGTTTGCCTTATCTCAGAAGGAAATTCAATCCTGGAAAGCCGAATTTTTGGCTTACGAAAGTAGGAACGTGTCTCTGTATGTGAGTATGGGTAATGGGATAAAAATCTAGTGCTATAACTGTGAGTATCTCTGGCTTCATGATATAATCTTGTTCTTTCTTATAGGGGAACGGAACGAGGGCAGCTGTTGAGAAAATGCTTATGTGGAAAAGATGCTTCCAATTGCAATAAGCGGCTTCCAAAATACTTGTATTCATATATATATATATATATGATCATCACCATGATTAATATGGAACATAGTATGCTAGATAAATATTTATGTATGAAAAAATGACTACTCATTTAGATGTATCCGTTAGTAAGCCGTAACGGTCTTTACACAGACTGAATATCAAGAAATTTGATGAAAGATGCATTACGTTTTATCCCATGATGCTTGTCTGCTATCTATTTCTAATTGCAAAGGTAACCCATGCGTAGTTCATTTGGAAAGGTTCGTAGATGCTGTTATTTATATTTTAATCTTGCTTCTTGTCCATGTTGGTTGTCTTACACAGTATGTGGATACGTAGAACTTATATTGCCTTTTTTGTGCACGTACATTATGAAGTGAGATAAATTTAGGAAGAGATTATGTAAGTGTCTGCCTCTAAATATGCAACATCAATTTTAATTTTAGAAGATTGAGGTATTGATTAATACTTTTTTTTTATATTGAGGAAATGGTGGATTGTAATGGGATGTACACAGGAAATCAAAATTATTTACTCTACAAATCAACTAGCAAGATTGAAAGTCAATCCTAACTCTGTTGATGGTTTGCAAAGAACTGGTCTATTATAAGTTTGACCGAATTGATTTCATATTTTAGCGAAGAAAATACAACAATGTCCTTGTCAATCACACGAAAGTGCCTGGAGAACGATTAATGTCCGAAAGGAATTCAAATCATTCTTCTTTTAAATGATGCATCATCTCAAACATTGTGTGGTGGCAAATTTGATGTCTGCAAACTTTTCCAACCAAAAATTCATTGAGTGCAAATGCAGACTCCAAAATTAACCTTATATCAGGATTATTTGAGAGTTGAACTTGAGTAGTTTAAAAATTGTTTTATGTGCTGATTAAAACCAATTGTATATGTTTAATGTGCTTTTCTTCTCACAATACTAATTCTCAATTTCAAAGTCGTGAAACTCGGGTTGACTCACCAGAGAATACAATGTGTCGCATTGTTTAGCTTGTGTCTATTTATTAGCTGGTTATAAGCTTATTATTTCTTTGAAGTAGGTACGATTTTGGCTGTTTCCCTAAAGTCAACAATGGTATATGTATAAATAAATAATTTTTTTAAGCGAAGCCACATAAGTCGAGTTCGTAGGAAAAACAAATAATAGATTTTGTATTTACCGAGAGAAAGATCATGTAGTTAATGTAAACCTCTTTGGCAAAGTTGAAAGGTTGCTAATTATAGCCTTTAAATTATAAAATATTATAAAATAGGTTTGCGGGTTGCATTGTATTGATATGTTACTAAATGTCACCAGCATAATGTAATAACGGCTGTGGCAAATAAGGAGAAATTTATTTTTCAATCTATCACTATTCATGGGGAAAAGAAAGCAAAACGTGAAATGAAGTTAGTGCAATTAAATATAGCTTTGCACCGGGGAAAGAAAGCAAAAAAGTGATGAAATTAGTGGAATTAATAAAATTTAATTTAATATAGTATGTACAAATTAAATGCTCACTTTGCGTGGGATTTTTTGTTTCTTTACTCTATAAAGATGGCATAAGAAAAATTTCTATGATGCACACAAATTAAAAATGCATACTACATTACAAATTAAATTTAATATAGTATGTACAAATTATATTTTTGTACATTACTCATACTTAGGTCAGTTAAAAATGAGACTTTAATTCAATTACAAAACTTTTTTTTATGAAATAACATGGAAATTTAAAACTTTCTTAGGTTCACCGTTTCTCAAAACTATGTGAATTTTGGTTCATGCATACAATTGCATTTCTTGCAAATGGTAATTTATATGAAGATGTTTGGATGGACTAGGAAGGAAATCATGCCAGTGACAATAAAGTCGTGAACATCTCATTTTTTTTGAAGCACAAGATCAAGTTGAGATAAAGAAACTTATGAAGAAAGAAACTTAGTAAGCGAGTGCAATCTGAGAGGAAAGAAAAAAAATTGACCAAGGTATGGTAAAGCATGTAAAATATGTTTTCTAAAAATGTTTGCTTTGTGATTAATTCTACATAAAGCACGATGAATGAGTTCATTAATTGTTTAATTGTATATTGCAAATTAGAATTGTTGAGATACATGCAACATAGATGTCAAAACTTCATCTGCAAGACTTCAAAATTCTACATGGAAAAAGTAGTTTGCGTGGGGTTAAGAAAATAACTGCTCATTTGGAATTACCTAAAAGAGTTAAACCCTTATGTATAATGATTTCTGAGGAAATTTTCTACCTGCAAAATTTGGTTATTTTGTTGGGTTGATTTTTCATGTAATTCTCCAAACTAGTCATGCTTGAGCATGAGGAGATTGTGGTTCAGAAGTGAAAGTAATATATATATATATATATATATATATATATATATATATATATATATATATATATATATATATATATATATATATATATTCATGATAGCAACTAGATGTACATAAAAGGAAAATTTGGGGCAAAATTGATATTATGTTTTCAAATGAATGGCACAATAGTTGTATGGCTAAATAAAATTCCACCTAATACTTGAAAGGAGGATTATATAATGGAGGAAGTCCATGGTTGTATCATTGTTTTATTGTTGTGTATTGATACACATACCCATGTATTTTCTTAGATTGTTCTGTATGTTGTTACCATAGTTTGGTTAAGTACTCATTAAATAAACACGTTGAACTAAAATCATGCCTAATATCCATGCAAAGTAATGAGTCATGTGAATCTTCCATTGATGTTGGAGTCCTTAGTCAACTTTATGGTCTCTTACATGTTGAAAGAAAGTAAAAGTCATTGCTCAAAAATCATGAAGATGTTGGTTACCCCAACACCTATTAAGGGGGAGTATGTTCTGTAAAAGAAAAAATCGTTATTTACCTAATGATTATATTGATAAAATATTGTGGAGTTGTCTTTGTAGTGTGATAGATTGTATATCATAGTTGTGTTGAGCAAAGATTGGTGGTTTGTGACTTGGAATCAATGATATGCTTCTATCAATGCTTAAAAATATGCATAGCATGTAGATATTTGATTTTTTTTCCTCCATGGAGGGAATTTGCGTTGCTTGGATTATATTGAAAATATATTTTGTTCGCATACACGCTTGGGCTATTATGTGCCAATAGTAAAAGTATGAATGACTATGTTAAGAGTCAGGCTGGACAAGGAAATTGACGATTATTAATCTTATTGATAGGAAAAACCTTATAACTAAAGTGTTATAGTATGCGATAGGGAACAAATGCTTTAAAAGTAAAGTTGTTTGATTTTGTTTGAGATTAATAATAAAAAATGCATATGGAAGGAAGAGATCATTACTTGAGTGGTACACTTGTATAAGTTGCCTTCATGATTGCAAGAATCACAATTCACATAAAACTAGACTATGATTCTGGTTAGAGATTAAACTATGGTCATCATGCTATAAAAATAACTTATAAATGGTATAATTGCTATAAAAGCATTATACCAAAGTAAAGGATGGTGAGAGCATGCTATAGTATAAAGACTATATAACTGTACAAATTATGGTCAAATTAATCCTTTGATTAATGAACCTGCTACAATGTTACTGATCCTTCGGTTGAAAGAAAGTATGGTTAAAGAGGAAATTTAAGTCAAATTGATTTCTAGGACATATGCATCTTTTGAAGGATATGCATAATAGAACCTATAAGTATCCTTGAAGGAAAACCATAGTGATTGGTGATGTAGCAAAAAGGGTATGGACCCTTGGGTCAATTAAATGGTATTTAATAATCTATTTAGATAGATTGATATCATAATATGTACCAAGAAATTTTGAGAGGATCTCTTATCAAATAGCATTGATAAGGTGTTTGGACAACATAAGGAAATGTTGTGTGATTCAAACAAGAATTCATAAATAGATAACTCATCTTTGGTAAAGGCTGATTTGATTTTAAGAATGAGCTAACATGAAAATACTCTGAGATCATAAACACTTAAAACTACGAGTATAGGATTGTAAGTAGTAAAAACCTTTATGTATGACTACGTGACATAAAAACTTTCTCAATTACATAGATAAACCATGAAAAATGAATGTTGGTATGATACTAACATGGTATGTTGAGAAAGTTTATGTCATGTAGGTGATATCATGATGATGGTATTATAGGTTGTACCATAGCTCGACTATGTACAATAGTACATATGGGACCATATGACTACATATGCTACACGGTTGTAAAATGAAATGTGTATTGGTGTGTATAAAATACCTTGTGTGTAGGGTATGTAGTAGTCATTGGATGGATGTCTGGCCCGGTAAAGAAACTTGGAGATTACCCAAAAAAAGGAAAGTAAGTTTGGTATAAGTAACTATGGTTAATCGCAGTTTTGCGTACATACAGTTACGATGAATATATGTATATGAATATATATTGTGATGTGAAATAATCTGTTATGACCTTGCAGGCATATTAATGTGGAAAATATGCTAACTGATGTATTGTATGCAGAGAGACTTCAAGAAGCAGGTGTTTGACAAGAACATAAAGGCTTGAAAGAATGCAGCAAGAGAACATGCATTCTTCAGATAGAATAAATGATAAGAAATAACTGCTTTAATACAATTAAGTAACAGATTATGATATTTATCATAGTTAAACTTTTCATCAATAAATTCTCACAAATGGTTTGAGAAAAACAAATTGTGTGACAGGTAGCCATGGAAGGAGAGATGCTAGGAGGACTCCTTGAGACCAATGTAGCTATGGAAGGGGACATGCTGGGAGCACTCCTTGTGGCAGATGTACATCGAAAAAATTGCATGAGATGGCAGAGCCATCAGACCTATTGATGAGAAACCAGCTACCTGTGGATGAGGACATGACGCAGTGATACACCAAGGATGGTGTAAAATTTAAGGGGGGTAGTATGTAACACCCCTCCCTTGTGTACTGCATTGTTGTAAACCTAAGCTAAATTAAAGCTAGGTGTGATATCCTTCCTTTTGTGTTAAATGTTGTAAACCTAAGCTGAGGGAAGCTAGGTTTGATGCACTCCTTTATGGGTTAAACTATTCTACACCTAAGCTGAGGAAAGCTAGGTGATATGTAATATGAAAAGAAAATGTATTATTAAATAAATTAATAAAATAAATCACTTGGAGGGTGGAGCACCAAGAGAGAGGAGATGCTTGCCAAATCCCATGAGGAATGGGATAGAGATGGATATTTCATTATATGCTTCTAGATGTGATTCTAGAGAAGCTTTGATGGATTGGATATCCATCTGATGGATGGGAGATAAAGACCCATCGAACATAAAAGCTTTGTGGGAGGTAAAGGCAATCTTTTATGTGGAAAAGCGTTGTGGGAGATAAAGACGAGCTTTTCCAGATAAGACTTAGGCAAATGGAAAAATCCATAAAGTGGGACATCACTAATGGTAACTAAATCATGAAAGAGGGTATTAAATACCCAATGCATCGATCAATTGAGGATATTTGATCCTTGGCAAGATCATCGGCTTGAGGGGAATCAGAGGTGATTCATAGCTGAGTGGTGGTGCTCCTCCCTCCAAATGAGATTTAGTTGGTGTCATTTGCATGAAATGGTTGTATGTTGGTCTCCTTCCCTTCATGTGACTATTTATTTGTTTCAGTATTGTATATGTTAACAATCGTAGCTTAGGTGTTGGTATGATGCTAATTGTATTTCATTCTTATGCGTATTAATGAGTAGGATACTAAATGGATATAAATGGAAATCTTCTTTATGTTAGTGAAGAACTTTTACTGTCATACAAAGCTATTGGTTAATATGGCATATAGTGGTAGATGGTTGCAGATTATCATATTATATTGTAGGTAACAGAATAATCCATGATGGTCAGATTTTCCATTGCCTGTATACCCAATATGGATCGATTTGCATTCTTTCAATCGCTTAAGAGTAATCTTTATGATGGAAATGGCATATTTAATAATCTGTGATACTGTCGTGTGCTCTCATATGCACATCAAAAATATTAGGATAAGAAATGATAGCATGCTTTAGTATTTTGCATATTTTCATGCATGTGGAATAATTATGGAGAAATGTCTTCCTTATTATTATCAAAAGGTTCACTATGGTTAATGTCATGCATAATGAAATTAGATTCTCCTGCATGGAATATAAGGAATTGATGGTATATTATTTTAGTCATGCATGATAAAAGAAATATTATAATTAAGATCATTAATGTAGGCAAGGTAACTATAACGAAGGAAATCCCAATTATATCTAAGGAAAATTTTTAATAGCTAGGAATTAGGGGTTATTTCCAGGTAGGACATGGAAGTATGTGACAAAGAATCATTCTTAGTGGTGCCAGGTTAGGATAGGAATTCTGGGTAGAGGTAGAGGAGACTGCATGTTACCTAGTCAATAGATCACCTTCATCATCATTGGAGGATAAGACTCCACAAGAGGTATGGACTAGTAAGAAACCCTCTCCTTTACATCTGATGGTATTTGGATCTGAAGTGTATGTACATGTTCCAAAGGAGAAAAGAATCAAGTTGGATAGTAAATCTGAAAGGTGCACCTTTACTGGGTATAAAGATGGCTTAAAAAGAAATAAGCTTTGGAACCCAAAAACAAGAAAGGTTGTGTACATCCACAATGTGGTGTTTAGAGAGGTGAAATATGTTACTAAACATGAATTCATACATAAGGACCCTCAGAAGATAGATTTTGAGCTAAAGTAGGAGGAATCAGACTCTATAGTAGAAGAGGAATCAAAAGATGAAGAGCCACAAACTCCAATTGTGAGAAGATCAGTTCAAGAAAGAAGGAAGCAAGAAAGGTATAGTCCAACTTCTTTCTATTCAAATTTTTCTTTGTTTATTATTGATGATGATCCTAGAACTATCAGGGAAGTAGTAGATTCAGAGGATGGGAAACTTTGGAAAGAAGTCGTGGTTGATGAAATGACATATTTTTACAAAAATGAGGCTTGGATCTAGTGGAGTTCTCAGCTGGTAGGAAACCCATTGGAAGAAAATGGTTGTTTAAGAATAAGATTAATACATAAGGAAAGGTGTAGAAATACAAAGCTCGATTGGTAGAAAAACGTTATTCACAAGTGTCAGGGATTGATTTTGGTGATATTTTTTCTCTTGTTACCAAGGTAGCTTTTATTACATTAATTTTATTTGTTTCTGGTGCTTTTAATTTTGAGGTGGAACAAATGTATGTGAAGACAAAATTTCTTCATGAGGATCTAGAAGAAGAGATCTACATGAAGAAACCTGAAGGCTTTGTAGTGAAGGGCAAGAAAGCACTGGTATGTAGGTTAAAAATGTCTTTGTATGGCTTCAAACAGTCACCAAGGATGTGGTATCAGAAATTTGATACATATATATGGGCACTTGGCTTCACTAGAAGAAAAGAATATCATTGTGTGTATTTTAAATTAATTGGTGGCCGTGTTATTATTTTGGTCTTGTATGTGGATGATATGTTGTTGATTGGAAATAACAAAGAAATTATCCAGGAATTGAAGACCCAGTTGTCCTCCAAATTGGACATGAAAGATCTTGGTGTTGCAAACTATATTTTGGGTATGGAAATTAAATGACATTGGGCAAAGAGGGATCTTTGGTTAAGCTTGAGTAATTATGTTGATACAATACTGCAAAGGTTTAATATGCATGATAGTAAACCAATGAAGGTTCCTATTCATGTAACTGTAAATTTATCTATTGAACAGTGTCCCAAGACACAAGAAGAGGAAGAGGACATGTCTCATGTTCCATATGCAAGTGAAGTTTGTAGCTTGATGTATGCAATGATCTCTACTAGAACGGACATTGCATATGCAATGGGAGTATTGAGTAGGTTTATGTCAAAGCCAGGGAAGGAACATTAGGCAGTAGTGAAGTGAGTTTTCTGGTATTTGCGTGGCACAAGTGATTATGGTTTGTGCTACCAAGGAAGACCAGGATTGGAAAGAGTTTTAGACATTCGTGGATTTGTTGATGCAGTTTGGGCTGGAGATTTGGATCAGAGAATATCTACAAGTGGGTATGTGTTCAACCTATTTGGAGGCGTAGTTAGTTGGATGAGTAAGAGATAGTATGTAGTGTCACTTTCAACTACATAGGTAGAATACATGGCAACCACTCATGTAAGAAAGGAAGTAGTTTGGTTGCAGAGATTATGTTCAAGTATGGGGTTCGTACACCAAGATATATGGATAGACTATGATAGTCAAAGTGAAATTTTCTTGTAAAAGAACCCTTCTTATCATCCAAAGATAAAGCACATTGATGTTCAGTATCACTTTGTACGGGATGTGGTTGAGGACAAAAAGGTGTTGCAGGTAAAGGTGGACATTTTGAAGAATGTTGTAGATGCATTGACAAAGTCTATGAGCATTGAGAATTTCTCTTGATGTAGAGAAACAATGGGCATTGTATGGTTGGACCAATGACTGAGCTCTCCTTTGGCCCCTTGTGGAAAGAAAAAAAAAGTGGGAGAATGTTGAGTGTGTGTTATATTCTTTCCATGACTAGCCTACCTATGGTTTTGTGCGTGCTTTTCACACATGGTTTTGGGCATGATGGTTTTTTACCCATGGTACTTTGTAGATACGGTCAAGGGAACTACAATTATGTTCTAATCCAGGGTTAATGGATTTGGGTTCATGGATGCTTCGACATGTATATATATGTATTGTAACATTGAAATGAAGATAATGAAAAATCAATCTGGTAGTCTCAGTTTTGGGATCCATCAGAAAATCTCTGTGTATATGTGTTCTATGTTTATTCTTTCACCATTGTTTATTTTCTATTTTTATAATGCGTATGCATGTACTTTTTGTACGGGGTTGAAAACTACATGTTCATGTGTTGTTTTTCTCCCTCGTCATTCCATTTATTGTTCTATTTTCAATTACTTTTGATGATTGGAAATACTAATTATTATTTTAAAGATTGCTAATTGAAGTATTGAATTGTGCTAAAGTAATTGATACAATATAGAACAATCTAAAAATTTAACATAGTATCAGATCTAAGGTGGAGGAAAATCCAAAAAGGAGACAAGAATTGATGCAATCATCTTCAGGAAAGTTCAAGAAGCCAATATATTCAAGTAAAGAGGCCTTCCTTCTTCAAGGAAAAGGAGAAGTTGGGTGACTCATCCAATTTTGTTGCATGGAAAGTCAAGTTGAAGATCATAGTTGACAACAATGATGTGTTTGAATACATTCAAGGGCAAGTACCTGAGCCTTTGGAGAATGCTTCCACTTCTCCCTAGAACAAGTACAAAAAAAGTGAGTTGAAAGCAAAGAAAATTATAGTTGTTGGTTTACAAGATAATTTACTTGCATATGTTGGAAGTTTTAGGAAGTCAAAGGACATGTATGATAACATAACTAGCATGTATGAAGTCAACAATTTGAACGAAATCATCTCCTTGAAATATCAGCTGAAAGACACAAATATGAACAAAGGACAGCCTATGAAATCCTACAAAATGAGGATAACTCATCTTATATAGCAATTGCAAAGAGTTAGGGAATTTGTGCGTCACAAGGAATCGGTGATTGTGACTTTAAGAGGATTCCCTCCTATTTGGGAAACCTTTATTACTACCATAAACAACAACAATGTCCTCGGTTAATTTGATGAAATTGTCGAAAGATCACTCAAGAAGAATAAAGGATGATATCAAGAGGAAGGATTCAAAAGCATGAAGAAGGAGAGCCTGTTTTATTCCTTCATGTCATGTTACAAGAGGAAGTGTACGTTGAGAAGCCATGACGATTTTAAGTAGGGGATCTAAAGGCACATGTTTTTAGATTGAGGAAGGCATTGTAAAGCCACTAGATGAGGGAACGCCCACATAGATAGTTATTTGATGAAGCTGGGATTCACAAGAAACAACATTGACCACAGCCTCTACTTCAAGGTAATTCAAGGTATGCCGTTGATTTTGGTTTTATATGTTGACAATCTATTCTTGAAAATTAGTGAGCCCCTAATCATTGAGTGTGAGAAAGATATAACCTTGAATTTTAGGTGAAAGACCTTGGACTCATGCATTACTTTCTAGGGCCTACAGTTTGGCAAAGGCCCGATGAGATTTTACTTTCATAAGGAAACTATTTTGTGAAGCTATTAGAAATATCTGGAATGACACAATGAATTTCCCTACCCACATCGGTGGAAATAAACTTTAATAAGTTATGTGGAGAGGATGCAAGAATCGATTTTGTGACTCCATCTGAGTATAGACAATTGATTGGGGCTTTGATGTTGCTAGTGAACACCCATCCAAACATATGATACACAGTGAATACATTGAGTGAATTCATGACGGAACCTCTCCATGTACATTAGATCGCTGCCAAACGTTTTTTGCAATATTTGCATGGAACGATCACATTTGGTTTGAGATATACTCCCAGAGATGTTCGACTCCATGGATACTTTGATGATGATTGGGAAAGAAACATCGCTTATAGGAAGAGTACATCTAGATGTTGTTTTAGCCTTAGATCTCCCATAACATCTTGGATGAGAAGGAAGCATAAGTCCGTAGCATTGAGTACCATCGAAGTAGAGTATATTACCACTAGCATGGCTAGCTACGAAGCAATTTGGTTGAGGAAGATCTTTGGAGGGATATTTGAGTAAGTCCTAGAGACTATAGTGATATATTGCAACAACAAGAGTGGGATTTTTTTGTGAGATAATCCCTTATTTCGTGACAAGTCCAAGCACATAAATATGCAATATCATTTAATTCGAGATATGGTGCACAGAGGAGCCATTAGACTTGATCATATATTGACAGATGAGCAGATTGTAAATATTGTCGTCAACACTTTTGTGAAAGGGATGTTCCTGGTCTTCAAAGAGAAGATTTTAATTATGGATGTGACCCCTCTTGATAAGGGGCATCGTTGATCAAGGAAACAAAGAGAATTTTACACCTTGTTTGAGATCCTAGGGTGTGGAATTGAGATAAAAGGCTCTTGGGTTTGAGGTATCTCTAGACAATAGGGTATCACCCGTATCTTTTACCCAAAAGGTTGGAGATGTTTCTCACTTATATCTGTCTTTGCAGGGTATACCCAATTTGGCATCATACCCAGAAGTCGGGATTGTTGGGATTGTCCCTCTCCATCTGGCCAACACGTTAAGGAGGTTGGGGGCATGCGGTCCTTATATTTTGGTAAGTTGGGAATCTAGACCAAGACGAGATTATGATGCAGGTGTTCTACCACATGACTCTTGAGGATTATTTTTGTGAAGATCAATAGGCAATAGGATGCATTGAGATTTTCTTCCCTCTATCACCTATTGCTCGATATGAGTTTGGAGATATTTACCTCCCCCATGAGATTTCAGGAAAAGATGTACTCCCTGATGTGGTTTCAGATTGAGATATTCTCTTCGACGATGTAGAGGGTGGTAGTGTTAGCTCCTCGATGATTCTTATTCTTTAGATTCTAGAATTTTTCAGCAGATAGAGTTGAGTAGAGATGGGACATGATATGATGGAAGGATGACATGTTGATCGATCATCAGATCTTGATAGGTGGATTTCTCCCTAGTTGAGAGGGGGTGTTAAATTATGAAACTACGGTCAAATTCCTCTTTGGATAGCTCATTTTATGTATATTATGATTTCATTGAATTCCTATTTTTGACAGGACAAAACTTGACCTAAATATCATCAAATTTGGACAAGGGAAAGTGTACTTATGAAGAAAAACCCACATATGTATATTTGGAAAGGTTGGCCCTTATACTAAATTGGTCGCCCTTGGAAGCCTATAAATTAAAGTAACCTCAAGATCATTTAGAGATCACCAAGATTCTTCTTCTCTTCTTCATTGATTGATTCATAGAGGTCTGAGGTTGGGACGAGAAAATAAGTTTTTAAAGGTCCAAAATTACAGGGTTTGATGCTTGCATCTATTCTTAGGGTTTTGGGTAATAGTCATTGGCTTGTCATAAGAAAAAATTACTCACAATTGTTGGCTTGTAGGTTCAAGGGGGAAACTAGAAGCCTTCATTCCCTCGCACATTTCCTCCTCCATGTGACCAGGAAGTTTGACTCAAATTTGACCGAAGTTGACCATAGTTGACTGCAGTGAACTATCGACAAGAAAATTTGTCTTTGATATATTTCGATGTGTGAAACATATTTTTGAATGTTACTGGGTTTTTTTGTTGGATAATATTTCATTGGGCTCATTGTACTCTCTGTTGAACATTTTATGACAATCTAATATAATAATTTTAAAGGATTTTCTCTCTAGTAGGGTTTTTTTCCCTGATCTTTGACCAAACCTAGTGTCTCTTGTGGATGTGTTGATTATCTTATTTGTCATTGAATTTATTGTTCTATCTTCAATTACTCTTGATAATTGGAAATATTAATTGTTATTTAAAAAATTTCTAATTATAATATTGAATTAAATAATTCAAACAACATAAAACAATGTAAAATTTTTAACATAAATTAATTAAAAAATGTAATTAATTAATTAATTGCAATTATTTATATGAAATGAAATATATACTATAAAAGGAATGGGGGGAACAGAGCGCGAAGAATGGCTAGGCTTGAAAGTCTACAGGCGTCGAACTCCATGGAAGGTCGTGGAGGAGGGAGTGCCACTCCCTCCTACAAGTAGGTTGTTACCAGCTGAGGTAAGAAGCCCATGGAAGAAATCAGAGGGCTTTCAGACCAAGGAAAAGAGTATAGGGAAGAAGAGCAGGAAGGGGTCAAAGATCGAGAGAATAAAAGCACAAAAGAGAAGGAAGAAAACAACAAGTAAAATGGAGCAAAAACCAAGGTACAGAAAGGACCTTGTAAGCCCAAAACCGAGGTTACACCCAAAGTAGTCCTGAATGATCCTGCGCTACAGGCACACAGGGAACACATGCAAACTTAGGCTATCATCTGTAAATTCATGGGAGTATGGGCCACTGAAAAGGCTTTACAAACATGGATTAAGTACCATTGGAAACCAAAAGGGAGCATTGACCTACATCTGTGGTCAAAAGGATTCTTTACTGTGGTCTTCACTAACATTGAGGATAAAGACAGAGTGTTTGAAGGAGGGCCCTACTTCTATGTAGCTGTTGCCTCTATATGAGGCCTTAGATGATGAACTTTGTCCTGGAGTGGGAGACTTTCACAATAGTTCCGGTTTGGGTAAGAATTTACTCCCTTCCTCTTGATCACTGGAAAACAGAATCATTAACAGCCATAGATAATAAATTAGGACGTTTTGTCAAAGCTTCTGAAGCCACGAGAAGAGGAAAATACACTTCCTTTGCTCGTATCTGTGTGGAAATGGATCTCTCTATAGCTCTACCAAATGAGTTGATCCTAGAAGTATTTGATGAAGAATGGGTGCAAATAGTAGATTATGAACATATTCCCTTTAGATGTCACAGATGCCATGAGCATGGACACTTATTCAGAGATTGCTCTCTTAGTAAAATAGAGATGAAGAGCAAAACTTCCATAATGAAAGATACAAAAAGCTTTCAAAAAGAGAGCCACAGAGGAAAGGGGGAAAAAGGGGACTTTAGAAACAGCAATCAGAAGGGTCTTAGGTTACGCTGAATAGGTTCCAAGTTCTCGAGGAAGAATAAGAGACGATAAAAGTAAATCAGGGAATGGAGGGAAGTCCAGAGGACAAGGAGACAGAGGAGAACAAAGACCAAACAAAGAACAACAATATATAGAAAGAGGTTATGATGAGCAATGTAGAACTGGATATGGACCAGGAAATGACCGAAAGTGAGATGGAAATGGAGGATCATGAACATCAGGAGATTCTGGATAGAGAGCACCTAGATTTGGAAGGGTTCTTGAAACAAGGTACCATGGGAGGGTTAGACTCGCTACCTCAAGAAGATTTCGCTTGAGTACATCAACTATACTTATGGAAAACCTAGACTAAAGGGGTGGAAAGGCAGGTTACCACAGCAAACCAAGGTAAAGAAGGGGTGAAATCTATAAAAAATACGCTAGGATTAGCACCTTGATGCCCAGGAAAAGAGCTAGGAAAAAAAAGAATGAGCTGCTGATGGAGTGTGGAAAGCTAATGATAGATTCAGGTAAGATGAAAGACCTATCTAGTTACTCTTTCACAAATCTTTAATGATGAAGTTTACTTCTTTGAATATCAGGGGTCTAGGTAGTAAAAGGAAGCAAATATTACTTAGTAACAAAATGAAACAGGAAGCTTCGGATATTATTTTTATCTAGGAAACTAAATGTTCTATTCAGAAAATAAAAGAACTTTATAGTAAATGGCTCAATCGTTTTGAGTTTTAGGAAGTCAAGGCAAAAAACATTGCAAAAAACACAGTAGGTGGCATTCTTACTCTTTGGGAACCCCCTAAAGATTCATATCATAGATGCTGACTCTTCTAGGAATTATTTGTCTGTGGTCATTCAACCTGTGGGGCATAGGGAGATGTATATGGTCACGAATGTGTATGGCCCTTAGAGAATGGATGACAAACTTAGATTTCTAGATTCTCTTATGGATCTCAGAGCGAGATATGTTGAGATACCGTGGATTTTGGGGGGGGGGGGGGGACTTTAATATGATCAAACCTTTATCTGAGAAAAAAGGGGGTACCAGAATTCTATCCAAGGATGCCTTACCTTTTCAATCTTTCATGTAACGGTCTCTTTACTTGGAACAATAGAAGAGGAGGAGGGTCTCTTGTTGCCTAAAAGCTAGACAGATTTATCATTTCAGAGGACCTTATACTCAATGATAAAGGAATGGAAGCAAGTATTCTCCCTTTTAGAGGATCTAATCACTGGCCAATTCAATTTGGAGATCAGGGGCATGGGTACTCCCAGGAATAGACCATTTAGATGTGAGAATATCTGGTTAACCCATCCAGATTTTACTAGCAACATTTCAAGTTGGTGGTTTGAAGATTTGCATATTCAGGGTACAAGCATGTTCCTTCTTCACAAAAGACTAAAACATATCAAGCACAGGCTAAAAGATTGGAACAAGAATGAATTTGGCAACATTTTTGAAGGGAAAAATGCGGTTGAAAAGAAACTGCAGATACTCAACCAAACCCTTATTAATGATGGATTTGATAAAGATGGAAATGACAGAGCCACCAAACTTCAACATGATTAGGAGAACTTATGTAAACAAGAGGAAATATTGTGGAGACAAAAGTCTAGAGTACAATGGTTAAAAGAAGGGGAACGAAGCACCCAATTTTTCCATATGTCAACCTTGGCAAACCAAGCTCATAATAGAATCTTGTCGATTAAAGATGAGGGAGGGAAACTTCTCAGCACCCACGAAGAAATAGAAGTTGTATTAGTTCGACACTTCAGTGGGATTGCAAAGGAAACCATTCCAAACAAAGAACCTTTCATTAAGGATCTAACTAGACATATACGAAGACTTGTGTCCAGAGGGGCTAATTTCAACCTCAGCAGGCTTGTAACTAAAGAGGAAATCAATGAAGTCCTCAAAGAAATGCAGAATGGTAAAGCGCCAAGTCCTAATGATTTTAATGTAGATTTATTTAACGCTTGTTGGAATATTGTTAAACAAGATATTCTAAATGTAGTTGAGGATTCCAGGAGGAATAAAACTATTCTAAAAGCTCTCAACACCTCCTTCATTTTTCTGATCCCCAAACATGATAATGCCCTAACACCTGATAAGTTTAGACCCATAGCAATATGCAATGTGGTTTACAAGATTATATCTAAGGTTGTTGCCAACAGACTCAAACCTCTTCTCCCCACTCTTATTTCTATGGAGCAATTTGGTTATGTGGAAGGTAGGCAAATTCTTAATAATATCATTCAATCACAGGAGGTGGTGCACTCTATGACTAATAACAGGAAGGCTGCAATGAACATGCAGCCAGATCTAGTTGAAGCCTATGATAAGTTGAACTGGACCTATATCAGAAGGGTTCTTATTGCTTTTGGGTTTGATCATAATCGAGTTAGATGGGTCATGGCTTTGGTAACTTCTTCTAGCTTTTCAATTTTGGTGAATGGCTCTCCCTCCGAGATTTTTCTTCCCTCAAGAGGCCTCAAACAGGGAGATCCACTCTCTCCCTTTCTCTTTATACTCATGATGGAAGGACTTGGTAAATCGATTAAGCAAGCAAAAGAAGAAGGCAAAATCAAGGGTCTTCAACTTTCTGAGAATGGACAATCTTTGACTCATCAACAATTTGTAGATGATACCATGCTGTAGGGAGTTCCTACAGTCAATGAAGCTTTGGATTACAAACAACTTCTAATTAAATTTGGCATGGCCATAGGTATGGAGGTTAATCTTTTTCTTTAATACCAATATAGCCATTCAAAGGAATATATCCAGAATTGTAGGCTTTCAAAGAGATTCTCTTCCTTTGAAATATTTGGGAGTCCCACTAACTACCAAACCTCTTCATAAGAGCATATGGGAACCGATGATTAATAAGATGCAAGATAAAATCAGGAATTGGACCATCAGATCGTTAAACTTGGCTGGTAGGATGGTGCTTACAAAGGCTGTCCTCCAATCTATCCCAGTTTTTATGCTTTCTACACTCTCAGCTCCAAGAGGAGTCTTACAACACTTCAGAACCATTCAAATAGACTTCCTCTTGGGTAAGGGGGAGAAAAAAAGGAAATGGGCCTTAGTTTCTTGGAAAAAGATTTGCAAACCCAAAAATCAAGGGGGCCTAGGCTTGGATGATCCAGAGGTTCTAAGCAGGGCTTTAGGAGCTAAATTATGGTGGAGATGGGTCAAAGAACCAAAGGCCGAGTGGGGTAGTATCCGGACAGAAAAATATGATGACAATTGGAATATCAACGATCATATAAGGATGTCTGGAAATATAAAGAGCTCATATAGTTGGAATAGGGCCTGGGAGAATAGAGACTTAGTTCAAAAGAATAGCTTCTAGGAAATTAGAGAAGGGGATCTGGCACTCTTTTGGGAAGATAGATGGCAACAAGAACCAATCCTGATAAAAGAGGAATTTGTGGACCTCAAGAAAGAGATAGACATCATAGGGTTATCAAAGGTCAAAGATTTTTGGGATCAACACAATAATACAGGCAAATGGAGAAAATGGAGGAACATGATTTATAGGGAAGATAACCCCTTGAAAGCCAAAGTAGAGGCTCTCATGCAGATATTGGAACAAAGAAAGATTCTAGTGACAGGGGGGCAAGACCAGTTGAGGTGGGGCAACAATAATGAGGGCACCTTTAAACTTAAGGAGGCAAAACGCAAACTCCTTGAGCTGGATTCTCTTAATCTGGATAGAACATGGCAGAATCTATGGAGGCACCAAGGCTGGATGAAGATTAAACTCTTTATGTGGCTTGTTTATCATAAGAAAATTCTGACTTGGGATAACATAAGGAAAAGGGGTGTTCTGGGGCCCTCTAGATGCCAGCTCTGTGAGGCCCAAGAAGAAACCACGGAACATCTACTCAATAACTATATTTTCACCTCTAGACTGTGGGGTTCTTTCGCCAACATCTTCCAAAAGAGTGACAGGGATAGAGGGAGAATCTTCAACACCCTAACCAAATGGAGGTGAAATTACTCAGATAATGAATTTCTTAGTTCAGTTTGGGCTCTTACGCCGAGCTTCATTATTTGGAATGTCTGGAAAGAAAGGAATAACAGAATTTTCAAAGATGAAAAAAGGCCCTTCCAATGTCTCTTTAAGCAGACCTTGACACAACTTAAGGAGATGGTTAGCACCATTGTGCGAAATCCCCCCAAGAATCCACCCTCAGATGTAGATATGAGGATTCTAAGACACTTGGGTATGTATGGGCTTATTCCGCAGGGCCTGAATAGAAAGGTTAGGATAATGGATACTGTGCAGGACTACTGGCATCCTCCGCCCCAAGGCTTTCTGAAATATAACATTGATGGGGCTTCAAAAGGCAACCCGGGCACTGCGGGCTTTGGAGGGTTGTTAAGGGATGATACTAGTAATATCCTTTCCATTTTCCATAGCCATTTAGGCAAAGCCACAAATAACATGGCTGAATCTATGGCTATGGAGCAGTGCTTAGAACTCCTGGTGCAAGATAATCGGCAAAATGTGATTATTGAAGCTGACTCAGAGTTAATTATCAACACAGTCAAAAATATTAGCTGGGGCTTGGAGCCGTAGAAGGTTTCAAATCATTGGAGACTGATCCAGGTCTTTCAAACAATCTAGCTCCACCTTAGAGGATTACACATGGTTAGTTTTAACCATGTGTGAAGGCAGGCCAACAAACTGGCTGATTTACTAGCTAATCAAGGAGTGAAGTGTACCATAAATAGGGTAGCGATGGGTGGGCATGGGTTGCCTCTGGATGGTCTCATGGAGCAGTGCGACACCCAAGCTGACGAGGAGATGATGGTATATCGTACCAAAACCATGGAAGCTCTGTCCAATTAATTTTGTTTAGTTATGAGTTGCAAGCTTTACCATTTTGAGTTCTTTCTTAAGTTGCTCGGAGGTTTCTGCTGCCCGAGGAGTTGGATGGAGGGGAGGGGTTGTACTTCGCTTAAGCTCACATAGGGTTATAAAGGACAAGGTGGTTGCTGTTGGAATCTGGAATCCACTAGTGACCGGAATATTCTTGATTCGCTAGAGAAGAATGCCAATCTACCCGCAGAGTAGTTTCCTGTGTATAGATGGCCTCTCGGGTGGGAAGTGGTTTATAAGTTTTGGGAGCGATCCCACTCATCGTTCTACATGTGGCCGAGGAGTGGTTTTGTTTTCCCCCCGTATTGTACGTTAACCAATAGTACTATTGCTCTATGCGATATGTTTTGTCGCCGTAGGATCAAGCAGAACAGATCCACAACTAGGTTTCATCGGGCATGTCAGTGGGTCAATAAGGTTAATATGCAGGCTTCTTGGTTGCGCGATATTCGCCTCTACTATTGGATCAAGTGGGGAGGATTGACGGTCAGGAATTTGCGCGCTCTATGGTGGGTCCATTCTGGTAATTGGCGGGAGTCTTTGCATTGTGTGGTCCTCGTTTGCCGTTGGTAGACGAAAGGAGTTTTAATGGTGGAGATTAAAGGTTTTGATGGGTTGACTTTGTGGCCTTGGTATTTTTGCTTTTAAGGGTGGTGTAGTTTTGTGGGTAGGGGTTAGAGTTGTCTCACTTAACTCGGGACCCTTGTTTTTCTAGATAGTAGTTTTGAATTTTTTCCATGATTCTTTGTGGATGGTTGCATTCTATGTAAATATTTTTCTGATTTAATGACAATGAAGGTACGACTCTTACTTTAGCAAAGAAAAAAAAGAAATATATGCTATAAAAATTTATAACACATCACAAAATTACTAATCTACCATTGCCATTGTCAATTTTCCACAATCACGTTATTGGTTTTCCTTTATTCTCTGGACATTTTGTTAAAATTTAATATTAATTTGAGTGGTTATAAAAAGTATTTATGTCATGTAATGTTTAAGTTATTCAATGTTTTTTTGTTTTGTTTATATATATATATATATATATGTATATATATATATATATATATATATATATATATATATTTGGTATATAGGGTGTGTAATTTTTTATTTTTTTATTAATAAACAAGTATTGTTGGGTAGTTTAGTTTTTTCCACTTAAATTAGAAATTATGCTTGAGAAAAATTTGTATATAAAATTGTAAGTTATATTGATCAATGTTAAACTAATAATAGTTAATATGAAAATCCAATATTACTTAGAAAAAAATTAATAAATTGAGATGTGAAGTGGATAAATTAAAGTGTAAGCTACTTTAACCAATGCTAAACTAATAGATAAAATGAAAATCTAATATTCCTTTGGAGGAAAAGTAATAAACTAATAATAGTTAAGATGAAAATGTAATATTCCTTTGGAAAAAAGTAATAAATTGAGATGTGAAATGGATAAATTAATTTATTTTCCAAACATAAAATTTACTAAATTTTGGTGGGTAATTACAATTTTACTCTTAAATAAGTGGTGTGGAGTAACTCCTACTAAATATTTATCTATATTTTATTTCTATCAATTTTTATGCAAAGACATGCATAAATTGTGTGATACAATTATCTACATGATATTATAATATGCAAACAGGTAATAAAACTTTCAAATTATTATCTAATCAAATGTTTGAAAAATAAATTAATAATGAAAAATATATTTACTATTCAAAAAAATATCATAATTTGAATATCATAACTTGAATAAATTAATACTAACTTAATAATGATAAGTAAACACATGGATTACTAAAGTACTACCTTAACAAGAAGCCAAAACATTTAGATATTCACAAACCTGATGAATGGTATACAAAAAATTCTACAAAACTACATATAACCTATATACATCAATAAAATATCACAGAATACACATACGATATCAGATGTAAATAAACATTACATATGAAATGTAGAATAATCTGAAAGAGATAACGTATCTCATATAAAATTTCACCTCGAAATTTGATTACATTATTTTATAGATTTAATCACTGCTTATTTACATATATTTAATCATTAAAGGCAATCATAAATGACTTCACAATGCAATTACTAAACCAAAATTATTTATATATATATATATAGTGATTGGTTCTCACACCAGAAATTTTCATCCCAAAGTGTATGCTTCTCATCAACCTTGAAACGATAAAAAGATGTGTATGAGCCTCAGGGATGGCCCATCTCAGAGTATATGCTGCTCAACGACTTTGAATTAACAACGAGGTGAAGCAGCGTTGAATTAAAATGATGTAAGACGGGATTGTTGATATGAAGAAGTTAGCACTATTAAACTGGATATAGTCAATGTGTACTAAATTGCATTACGATTCAAAATCTATTTACTAAATTGTGTTATGTTCCAAATGTGTTTATGCAGCAAAAAAAGTAAAAGAGAAAACGGAATGATGCTCAAGACTGACAAAAAATAATAAATCCTTAGAGATAATGTAATAAGCTATGTATGGGTGACGCGATAATTTTGTATGCCACTGCTATGGTTTGCCCGAGTTCAAATATCCTGCACGATTTTATAAGCCTCCTAACTTATCTCCCGTGATCTCAGTAAGACTGCTATAGTTCAAATTTCTTGCACGATTTTATAAGCCTTGTAACTTATCTGTCGTAATTCAGTAAGACTGCTAACTTTTTTTTGCAGGTATATGCATGCACGGTGATCTGGTTTACATAAAATCCTGGCAGCACAGCCAAACGTGAGGGAGAATACCAAGAATATTAACCTGAATGTGTTGTGCAATCGGTCTTCAGTGAAAAAAATTGCGGATTCACGTTTTTTTTACTGAAGACTGATTGCACAACACATTAGGCCATTCAACAATTGGGTTGCTACACAGATTGTCAGGCTGTCAGTCAAAGATGTGCTTGAGCTCAAAGATTGGTCTTTTTCACATGTAAAATAGAGAGCTTAGAAGATACTCATGGTAGTTGGTAGGAAGATTTGTCCTTAAGCTGAGTGGCTAAAAAACAACATTCTTGTAAATTTTCTTTATTGTCATGTGGCAAGAACTTTCCTTACCATGCGACGTGATTAAAACAAAATTCTTGTAAATTTTCTTTATTGTCATGTGGGAAGAACTTTCCTTACCATGCGACGTGATTAAAACAAAATTCTTGTAAATTTTCTTTATTGTCATGTGGCAAGAACTTTCCTTCCCATGCGACATGTGATTAAAATTAAGATTCGAGCTTATCCCAACGTTTCATTCTTTTTGGACAGTCCTTTACTTTTAATGCAGACGTCATTTATCATTTAAAAAAATATTAAGTTTCTGAGATTTTACCATAAATATACAGAATTTTGAAATAAGATTTACATTATTTTCAACTAAACATTATTTTTTATTTCAAATTTAGTTGTCATTCATTAAAAATAGTACATATTATTAAATTTTAAAAGTTTTTGGTTTTACTAATTTATAACTTGTTTTAACATTTTGAATTTCGACTTTTTAATAATTTAAATATGAAAGATATCGGATTAAGAGTTGATTATTTTATAACCATTTAAAGTTTAATAAAAAATATTTTTAATTAATGTAATTATATACTAATGTTGTTCATATATGTAGATACTTATTATTTTCAAGTATGGATTGACATATGAAAGACAAAATAGTGAGGTTGATCCTATTATATCAATTACATTTACTTAGCTGATGGTTAAGGTGCATGGTTAAGAACAATAATTGATTATGGCTAAATATGTTTAAGTTACACTTGAGGAGGGTTTTTTATGGTCAATATAAAGTTCACTATGGATGACCATGGTAGTTCACAATTAATTATAGTTAATTGTGATATATTACAATCTTATATGGTTGTTCATGATTGATCATAATAGGCCATGGTTGATCATATTTTGCTATCATAGATTATGGTTGTCCATGTTCACAATCGATGACCATGGTTAACCATGTTAGACCATGGTGTCCTTGGTTGAGCATGGTTTGCCATGTTAATGTAATGTACCTCCAAATTTACACACTAAAAAAGTTACTTCTAATTAATCCAGTATTGACATGTTGCCATTGGTAAATTGTAGCATTATTTGTTCCTTAACAAATGTTCTACCTTTGTTAATAGATTTATCATCAATTTTTAGTATCCTTGACTATTCGAGCTTCTCATTAGTAAATTGTAGCATAGTTTGTTTCTTTGTAAAACTTGAGGTATATAATGCATCCATTATGATGTTGTCATAATTTACTCGTGAGATAGATATGTTGATCTTTTTTCACCCACTTATGGAACCACCCCTGGAGATTCATATTATGTGTGTCCTCTTTTTACATGTCATGCATGCAAATCACCATTCTAACCCATCCATGTGGTAGGGTCAGATATTGATGGTTTAGATGTTCTAAGGCCATTGAATGACATTGATGGCTCAATGCACCAAACCTGTTGGATTGACTAGCCTCCTGGACTTATCATTTGACATTATACTCATTCTTTGTAGTTAGAGGGTTTTTTGGCAATGGATTGGGGTTTAAGCTCTTCTATTTTTCTTTTTTTTGTGACAAATGGCATTATGTTCCGAGAGTGAGTTTGGTTTTCATTCCACCTTATGGCAACGCCTAGAGCTACAAGCAATACAAAAACAATTGTTCATAATCCTTTTGTTGATTATGTTGTCGAGGGTTTACCAAACTTGAATTGGAAATTTTTAATTCGTTATCATGTATGTGGAAGAGAAACTTAGATAAAAACTTATTTGGGGTTTGCAGGTCATTCAAGAAACCTTTCGAAAAAACATTGTTGGCTAAGAATTTATTTGGAGTTTGTAAATCCTTTAAGGAAGCTTTCTAAAACACCCTGATGCCACTATCACAACTTATGAGATTCTTCTTCCTAATATTTTAACCTTAGATTTACATGTGATTTAAACTATTGAATTTAACATTTAATTTTTAAGAGGGTTTTTCTTTTGTGATTTCCTCTCGGGATTTTGATTAAAGGTAACATGAGGGTTTCTTGCTTGAATTACTCCCAGGGTTTTTGATTGAAGGCATCATAAGAGTTTCTTGTTTTAATTCTTAACAAGGTTCTGATTGAAGACAACACTTGTTGAAAAAACACCATTTTGAGCTAGATGTCAAAGCTTTCCATGGTCACAGATAATTTCTACTAGGTATTGCACTACCTCTCTTCCACCTTACTATTATATGTTCCTCTAATACTTAGCCTTATTCTTTTTGTTAATATATTTGTTAAACACATACATAGTGGAGGTAGAATATGAAGGATAAGCATTGAACGCATCTATTATTCACATGATATACATTTATAATACAATATGATGACCCTTGGTTTCCATATACCACGTGGTCTCTTGGATTCCCTTTGACAGTTTACATTCCACACCAATCCTTAGAGGATTACGTGTCCAACATTCCCCCCTTTGATCTGAAGGGGTATGTATGAGTCCAAGAAGAGAGATGTAATACAAAATGTGCAAAAATATGGATGAAAACACTACGCTAAATGTGCTCTTTGAAATGTTGCCATAAGTGGGTGGTTTAAGGATAATCACCAACACTTGAATGCTTAGTGCAATTCCCAAAACTCTTCCAAATATGGCATGAAGCCAAGGTCTTCTGCTAGAGGAAGTGGTACTAATGTTTTGAAGATGGAAACCTTCAACCTTGAAAGGGAGGTCTCACCCTACATAAAAAGGGAGAACCTCAACCAAAAAAGGGAGGTCTCAACCTGTGATGGTTTAAGGATGACCACCAACCTTGGAATGCTTAATGCAATTCCTGGAACTCTTCCGAAAATGGAAAGAAGTTGAATTATTCTGCTAGAATAAGTGTCCCTAATTTTTTGAAGAGAGGTCTCAACCGCACATAGATGGTTTAAGGCTGACCACCAACCGAAGGCATGCTTAGGGGCATCTTTGTCTCTGTCTACAACTTTGAATCTGGTATGGCGGGTTGTGGCTCAGGCTCACTTGATGTGGCTTTGAAGCTGTATATGACCATCACTTCCCCCCTTGTCAGATATAGGGTGAGAAAATGAAGAGATTTCAGCTGCAAGACTTTTCAATATTCGAGAACAAATCATGTTGTATGAGTTTAAAATCTTCTTGGCTGTTGAAGCCCATTACTAAGATGTGATCCATCCAAGATGAATTTTTTTTCTTGCAGGAGGCTTGTTTTTGAAGCATTTGTGTGAAGAATGATTACGCTAACCATTATTCTTACACGGATGAAGATCAAAACAATGATATTTCATATGGCCAACTCTATCACAATGTTGGCATTTAACATTTTATTGTTGTTGTCATGGAAGAGGAACAAAATCTAAAACAGCTGAAGGTGAATTGTCATGAAGAAATCTAGCACTCTGAAACTGGATGGGCTTTGCGTAATCTGGAATATGAAAGGAAACCTCCTTATCATATCCAAGACATCTTTTGTGCTTGTTGCTGACAAGCTCTTCCCAAGGTCTGATGATGGCCTTGGGAAGCATATGCTGAATTTTTGCATCTTCATGTAACTCTATTGCTTCATTGGGCACTAGATCTGAATCCATTGTAACATTATTAACTTACTATTTATGGGAGCCTGTTTCAATGTTCTAAACAGAAATAGGTTCAGAAGGATGACTACGCTTCTGTGAATCAGCTTATTGTAGCTATGATTCAAGCTGCAAAAAACAAATTTTTTCTTTTGCATTTTGTAAATAGGTTCGAATATTGGAGAGAGTGTCCTTATTGATTTGGATTGTTTTATGAGCAGTAGATAACATTAGAGTGTTTAATAACTCTAAAAATTCATCAAGTCTAGCCATGTGTGGGTAGAATAGTGCTGCAATGGCTATTGGAATACAAACATAAGGAAGCTTCTCCCAAAACGAAATCTTACAAAAACAAATAAATGCTCCAAAAGTATAGATCACCAACCCATAGGAATATGTGTCAACGCACACACTAGGCTTCAACGCACTTATTAGTTAGATATATGTATAGGGAATAGAAACCCTCTAACATTTGTTCATGTGAGCTGTCCTACCACAAACATGCTCAAATGCCTTTGAAACTGGTTCCTTTTTACTATTGTCTTCTTAACAATGACTTCTCCTTGAATTCAATAGTGTTGTAATAATTCTTGGAAGAGGAATATATTTAAATAAAACAAACAATGCCTCACCCCTCCGAAACAAGTGTAAACAGAATCACAATGGCTTTTGGTTTCACCAGCACATTCTATCAACAATTTTTCCTACAACATATCAATTCATGTCAGGTCATGATGGAGTGCCTTCTGAATTATTTGTCCAGGATGAACAAGAATTAAAATGACAGAAGCATAACTAATATAATCGAGAGTCAGCTAAACATTTTCGAATGAAGAAATAGATGGAATGCGAAGATTTTATTGCAAAAGTTGAGACATTGACTTCTGAGAACATGAAAGTCAGAAATGAAATAAATCTTATAGCAGAGGAATCTAGAAAGGCTTCTGAGAATGAATCAGAAAAGGTAACGCTGAGGAATTTTAAAAGAAAGGATAGAGTAGGAGATTCAGAAATAAATAGTCCTAGAGATACACAGTCACAGTTTATGAAGCAAGGAGGAAATGGTTATCCTCAAGTTCTATCTAAAATAAGCAATCCGAGTTGTAGCCAAAGAGATGGTCAAAAACAACTTGGGCATCTCTATTACTTCCTTCGCTTTGTATATGCATGCCTGCTTGCACTCAAACTCGCTGCCCATTTCATTTCACTGCCCGCTCCGCTTGTGCTATAGTTCTCCAATGTTGAGGTGAGGTTCAGGTGTCGAGTTCTATCCCATAGAGTGAGGCTTAGGGGTTGAGTCCTGTCCCGTTGAGCATTTTGCTAGATTTCCTTCAGCAAGGTTTCTGTAGAAAAAAATCAGCCCGCTCACGCACGCCCTTTCAGAGGTCTCTGTGAGAATGAAGGGAGAGAAAATCCGCTAAAATGTGAGGCTGGGTCGTCTCATTAAGAAATGGCGCACGTTTTCTCTGAGACGTAGCACCCATAACTCAGGTGGGTGTGCCCTATCTCCAAGTTCAAGTAAACTACCTCTTCCCTTACGACCCTATCTCAGAGTACTGCATGTGCCACCATGCAGGTCCTCGAGAGAAAAGATGTAATTCCCAATTACATGCTCCGCTGATGAATTGAGGTATGTTCTATATCAAAACCAATTCCTATAGATTTACTCTGGTTAAAAATTTGTGAAGAAGTTTAGGAATTGGGGTTCACAATGTCACAAGATCCTCAAGGGCATAAGAAATGGTATCAAAGATTCGGAGACGTTAAAAATACTCGTCAAATATGCGGTTGAATCGGAGAAGAATCGGGATATCTTAGTCAAGGCCGGGGTCGTGCGAATTTTAGCTCGAATTCTTTTGATACTCAGTCTGAAAAAGCATGCAATAACAATGGAAAAAGGATGGAAATATCCAAGCAGTAACAGTTATCATATGGGCCAGTTGAGGGGCATACGTTTTCTTGTTACAGTGAATGGGCAACATGTTGAGGAATATAGAGACGAAAACACGGAGCGGAAGGGTTCTAACAATGGATCAAATACAAATTCACTAGTTGCGTCTCAAATGCAACATATTTCTGCTCAAAGAGTGCAACGCAATTCTAGTTCACAGTCTTATCAAGGTAGACCCACTGTTGCGTGTAGTGCATGCAACAGAGTCGGCAGGGAATCAAGAAGAGAGAGAATCATTAAAGCATGCAACAGACCAACGCTATTTTTTTTAGTTATTTCAAGACTGTAGACAATGCAAGGAAGTCGCTGACAAATGGACAATTCTATACCAAATAGAGGAACACCCAAAATCACTGCACCACAAAACTAGCAATTCAAATTTGAGCAGGGTAGGAGGAAGGAACCTAGTCTAATACCATGTTAAACACATACATGGCCAAGGCAGAATATGAAGGATAAGCATTGAATGTGTCTATTATTCACATGATATACATTTATAATACATTCTGATGACCCTTGGTTTCCATATACCAAGGGGTGTCTTGGACTCTCTTTGAGTGTTTACATTCCACACCAACCCTTAAAGGATTAGGTGACCAAAAATATTGTAGAGGAAATAGTTTCATACATGTGAATCTCGTCTTTCCTTGTTTAAAAATTGTAACCTCAAATGTGATTCTCAAATTCCTGACTAGCCATGTGTTCTTAATAGGTCATTCAAGGTCCTAGCTACTAGAAGACCCTCAAGATAAAGTTCGTTGTTGAGTCTCCGAGTTCAACAATTTATTTTATGGATTTAGGTATTATGATGAGGGTACTAACATAATTACCTCTCATCACATTGTAATAGGTTTAATTTCCAGACCCCAACTCATATTTTGACTTTAATTTTACTGTTATGAATAAGGACCCCTTAATATCGCTTTTCCTCCAAAGGTCTGTAACTGATATGGAGGATGAAGTTGATTGATGACATAGATGGCTACTCATTTACAACTTTTATTATATATCATTTTTTATATTTTCCCTCCAGTTATGTTGTTAGCTTTAAGGATTCAATTTTCTGAACGTGATACTTTTTCTTTCAAATAGTTTGTTCAATTTGACTCCAGACTATCCCTAAGAAAACTCATTTTGAATTTATTCATCATAGTAAAGTACTATGTACTCATTTTTATTTGGCTATGGTTCCTAAACCTACAATTTATGCTTGGATAATATATGTTTTAAGAAAGAAGTCTTAATACATTACTTTGTACCTGTGCACTTAATGTTTGTAACTTTTAACTCTATGGCTATTACAACATGATGTTTAACCAATACTATATTGAGTGATTATTTCTTAATCAATTTTAGTACTAATTAGTTTCAACATTATATACTCATATCAAATATTTCCTTGTTCAATTCAATTTTCCTCCTTTATACACTCGACCAAATTCAATGTTTAAAATCATTCTTAGCCAATTTTGTGTGTGGGTATTTGCAAAATGCATATACAAATAGGTTTTGTAACTACCTATGAGAGTGTTTTACATGACCAAGTGTGTATTACATGCGCTTGTAAGTTAATATGAAGGTTATCACTCCATACTAGCTTACAAGCATGCTAAACCTACTAATGTAAAGATGCTTACATTTTTTTGTATAATTATATGATAGCTTGTAAGAAAAATCATCAAAAAAGTCTCTACTTTTAGTTGTTCATGATACTAAAGAAAACAACAGTAATTTGTGCTAAATACTACCATATTTAGAATTTTTCTATTTAAAATAATCATTCCCAAATTTCCCTCCTCCATATAGAAAATATACATACATAACTATCATTTTTTCACCATAATGATTTATATACATATTTGCTCTATTTTATATGAAAACATATGTGCATTCATGCTTTGTTTACTTTCAAAAGTTATCTATTCATGAAAATTACTAAATGTATACTACTACTTGCTAGTTATATTTCATTTATATGTTTCTCTAAATGCTTTGTTTATTGTTCATTGTTGGTTCAAACACCCACAAAATAAATATCACTAGTTTTTAAAACCAAACATTCCTAAGAATAGAACGACTACAATAATCTTTATAATCTTTATACTTATCTGGTTATTATGAACACTTGGAAACAAAGTAAAAACTAACATGTTCCTCCCAACCAATGAATTGCAACAACAACAACCCCCCCAAGCTTGAAGTTTCTCTGTTAGTAGCATCATGCATATACAGTGATTGGTCTTTCTTTCTTATACCTAGGTTTTTGTTAAAGGTATTCCCCTTTATAACATCACATTTATCTCCACCCATGTTGCTTATTCTATGCACCCAACATAACATTTACCACCATTTATGTTGTCACTTTTTTTTGCTAATCATTCCTCCTTAAATATTACATAATCATGGAAGGTTATAACTTTGACAACTACCATCCTTACTTGTCCATTAGGTAGTAATTGAAACACATTAAACATTTATTAACAACAAAGCAGCCTTACTGCTTATGTGTTGATTCCCATAATATGTCTAAAAAACAACAACATTTTATTTTTAATTACACATATATATTTATATTTTTCATTCAAGTGTTCAAATTAGTCTTGGCCCCATGGCCATTGTTTCTAGCTCAAATAGTTACAAGTGAACTTAAATTCATTAAGTGTTATAAAAGTAATTACAATAGGGGGTATTAGATTCAACCCATGGGTTGAATATAGTCACCTAGATATGACCATGGTTGGTCATGATCAATCATCATTGGCCATTATTTACGACGACTGGTGATGGCTAACTAAAGTTGATGCTTTACCATGGTTGACTATTGTCAATTATCATGAATAGAGTCAACTATTGATGATGATGGTTTGTCATCTTCACCATTGTTATCCTATCATAGTTGACTATGGTGAACCATAGTAAAACATGGTGAGCATTGCAAACTATCAACATTGACTATGCTCATGGTTGACTAAGGTTGACCATTGTTGACTTTTTTATAACAATACAATGAGGAATATTAAATAAACATTAAACCTTATTAAATATAAATATTAAACTTTATTTACAAACCCTAGTATTAATATTATTAATTAATATAATCATATTAATATTAATACTTTTAATATTAACATAACCAAACTTATATATATATATATATGTTTGGAATGAAAACACGAGAAATTCTAAAGTACATCCCCTCATTTCATGGATGGTAAACGAGGTAAACCACCATCCTTGATTATGGGACCTCGCCCCAAAAGAATCCAAATGAGTCCAACCATTGACAACAACTAGCAACAATATCAATGAACTTGACATAATACTAAGTACCTTTCTCGTTGATAATAATAATAATATTAGTATCAATATTATTCATAGTCTACTTTATTAATATTTAATATTCAATAATAATAACAATAATAATATCAATATTAGTATTAGTATGAGTAGGAGTCAACTTTATTAATATTAGTATTATTAAAAATGATTAAATAATAACCCTTATTTCCAAACACTAATATTATCATTAAATTTTAAGCCTTATTCAAAATAATAATATTAATAATATTATGATTATTAAGATTTCTAGATAACGTTGGTAAACCCTATAATATTATTATTATAGGGTTAACAAGTTTGATCATTATCAAAAGTCATAATATGTCCAATATTATAATAATAACAAATGCTGCAAGGCAGTATGCTCTCTGCCATTGAAATGGAAATTATGTTTTGGAAGAATTACAAATATATATATATGAAGTAGAAAAATTGCATTTCTATTTCAAAATCATCAATAAAACAGATATACAATTATAATGTATAAAAACTTCCTAATAAATTATAAGTGCCTTCATTTAATTATTTTATTATTATTATTATTATTTCTATTTCAATGTGAACCATCTCCAGCTGATGTCCATCCATAACTAGCTTTTACTAAGATATCTATTAGACCTCTAAATTGAGGCATAAATTCACAGCATAAACTAATTAATTGGTGCCTGCCGAATTCGCTTGTCTTGAGAGGTGGTATTTGCAGTACCAAATGTTTTGATTAGAATATGGTGAAAACCATTAATATTCAAAAATGTAGAACACAGACTTTGTAGGTTTGTCTGAAATGGGAAGAAATTGTTTAAACAGAAAATAGTGAATTACGTCTAAGAAAAAAACTAAACCAGGGTTGGTGAAGCCAATCCTATCACTCAATGGTAAGAAGAAAACCGAGAGAAGGGTTATTAATGCTAAGTTTCTCATTAAATGGTCAAGTGGTGGTGTAAGTCACCTTGAATATGCTATTATAAGGCCTAAATACAACTATAAAACATTAACCTACGCGTCAGAAATTACATTTACTTTAAAAGACAAAAATAACAACAATGATAATGGTCCATCAATAGTGGAATTTATGAACAATATCCATTGGTTGTCAATAATCGAGTGCTATTACATTACAGTCAAAGCTTCTGACCTCTGCATGCGTATTTATATTATTCTTTGAGACACTAGCAATGCCAGATAATGTGAGGTGCATTGTGCTTTTGAACTTTTCATTCTTATACATATGAGAAATTTCTTTGTTTGTTTGTTTTTTTTCATGGGGAGAAATACGCCAATATCACCAGGATAGTAGCAAATTCAGAGTAATGAGCAAACTTCTGGATGATAATCAATATTGATTAGCCACACATTATTAGTTAGAAGTATCAACATGTCAAAATGTAAAGCGTGTGGGTATAGTGGGATTTATGATAGTTTATCACTGAGATTTGGACAAATAACATTGAGGTAGAAATAACACATCAAAACTTTTGTCTAATTAAATATTTACAAATTAATTTTTTAAATTATAATGAAAAATACATTATTTATTTTTAAGCTTAGTAAATACATTATTTATTTTTTAAATTTAGTATTTGTTTTTATATTAATAAAAAACTAAAATAATAATATTTAAAATACAAATTGATCGCTAGAATTTTATCTAATATTAAAATTAAAGTTAAAAATAAAAATAATGTAGTTTTTTTTTTTTTTTTAATTTGATTTTAATTTATTATAAATATAAACACCCATAGTTAACCCAAAAAAGAAGGAGATAAAAAGTAAAATATTAGGAATAATTTACTCAAAAAGTTTAATTTAAAAAAATAATTTATAGTTTTATTATTCAATGTAAATAAAAAGAAAAATAATATTAAAATAAAAAATGAAATTTTATAACTTACATAAATAAATATGCCATACTTAAATTTCATTGTAATCATCATCATCCCTGCAATATTATAAATATGAAATAATAATACCTTTCTAAAAATGTTTATATTATTTATTTTTTAATTTGAATAGATATGAATAATAACCAATTTTAAATTGTAATTTTAATTTATATTTAAAAATATTAAATATGTTAAATTAAATAACCAAATTTAATTCAAAATAATAAAAATAATTTAAAATAATTGTTTTTTTACTATAAATTGTTAAATTATATAATTAGGGTTACATTTCACTTTGGATAGCTCATTTTTTGGAAATGATGATTGCATTGAATTCCTCTTTTTAAGAGGACCAAAATTGACTAAAGATCATCAAATTTGGACAAGAGAAGGTGTACCTACGAAGAAAAGCTCATATATGCATATTTGGACAAGTCAGCCATAACAGTAATTTCGTCACCCTTCGAAGCCCATAAATACAAGTGACATCAAGCTCATTTAGATATCACCAAGTATATTGTTCTTTTCATATTCATTGGTTGGTTTGCAATGGTATAAGGTTCGGAAAACAAAATAAGTTCACAAAGGTCTAAAATCACAAGGTGCAAGGCTTGCATCTATTTTTAGGATTTTGGGTTATAGTCATTCGCTTGTCCCAAGACAAATTCAACCACAGTCACTGGCTTTCAAGCTCAAGGAAGTGATTGGAGGCCCTTAATCGCTTGCACAACTCTTCCTCCATGCAAGCAGAAAGTTTTACTGAAATTTGACCATTGACCGAAGTTGACCGCATACGCGAAAAATTGTCTCGGATATATTTTGATGTTGGAAAGATATTTTTGAATGTTGTTGGGTTGTTTTGCTAGATGATATTGTATTGGGATCATTTTACTCTCTATTGAACATTTTATGACAATCTAATAGAAGAAGAATTTCAAAGGGTTTTCCCCCTAGTGGGGTTTTTCCATGGTCTTTGACCAAACCTAGTGTCTCTTGTTTTTTGGGTGTGTGTTATATTATTTCCATGACTAGCCCCACTAATGAAGTTGGGGGGTTGGAGGGAGTGTGCTAGCCACCCATTTGTTGTGTCAGGGTCACATGGGGGGGCGGCCCCCCCTGTTGGGGGCTTTAAGGGGGGCGGTAGCCCTCGTTTACGAGGTGCGGGGCAGCGCCTCAAGGGAATTTTTTTTGGACCCTATATTAGGTGGGTAGACCTACCTATGGTTTTGTGTGTGTTTTTGCACGTTGTTTTGGGCAAGATGGTTTTATTCCTATGGTATTTTGCATATTTGGTCAAATGAACTACGGTTATGTTCTAATTCAGGGTTAATGGATTGGGGTTTATGGATGCTTCAGCATGTAAATATATATATTGTAACATTGAAAGGAAAATGATGAAAAATCAATATGGTAGTCAAGGAATACATGGATATATTTCCTCAGGAAGAAATCTGAAGTCTTTGACAGGATTAAGGAATTTAAGGTTCTGGTGGAAAACCAGACAAAGAAGAAGATAAAGGTGCTGAGGACAAATAACGGTGGAGAGTTTCGCAAGAAGGAATTTGAAGAGTTCTATAAGAAGTGTGGTATAGCACGACAAAATACTACTCCATACACAACTCAAAAAAATGGAGTTGTAGAAAGAATGAATAAGATGTTGATGGAAAAGGTAAGAATGTAACACCCCTCCCTTATGTACTACATTATTGTCAACCTAAGCTAAGTTAAAACTAGGTGTGATATCCTCCCTTTTGTGTTAAATTTTGTAAACCTAAGCTGAGGAAAGCTAGGTTTGATGCCCTCCTTTGTGGGTTAGACTATTCTACACCTAAGATGAGGAAAGATAGGTGATATGTAATATGAAAATAAAATGTATTATTAAATAAATTAATAAAATAAATCACTTCGAGGGTGGAACACCAAGAGACCGAAGATGCTTTCCAAGTCCCATGAGTAATGGGATAGAGATGAATCTTTCATGATATGCTTCTAGATGTGATTCTAGATAAGCTTGGATGGCTTGGATATCCATTAGATGGATGGGAGATACCCATCGAACATAAAAGCTTTGCGGGAGATAAAGGCAAGATTTCATCTGGAAAAGCGTCGTGGGAGATAAAGAAGAGCTTTTCCAGATAAGGCCTAGGAAAATGGAAAAATCCACAAAGTGGGACGCTGCTAATGGTAACTAAATCATGAACGACGGTATTAAATACCCAGTGCATCGATCAATTGAAGATAGTTGATCCTTGGAAAAATCATTGGCTCGGGGGAATCAAAGGTGATTCATGGCTGGGTGGTGGTGCTCCTCTCTCCAAGAGAGATTTAGTTGGTGTCATTTGCATGAAATGGTTGTATGTTAGTCTCTTTCCCTTCATGTGATTATTTTTTTTGATTTAGTATTGTATATGTTAATAGTCTTAGCTTATGTGTTGGTATGATGCTATTTGTATTTCATTCTTATGTGTATTAATGAGTAGGATACTAAATGGATCTAAATGGCAATCTTCTTTATGTTAGTGAAGGAACTTTTACTGTCATATAAAGCTTCTGGTTAATATGGCAGATAGTGGTAGATGGTTGTAGATTATCATAATATATTGTAGGTAATAGAATAATCTATGATGGTCAGATTTTCTATTGCATGTATACCCAATATGGATCGATTTTCATTCTTTCAATCACTTAAGAGTAACATTTATGATGGAAATGACAGATTTAATAATGTGTGAGACTGTCGTGTGCTCTCATATGCACATCGAAAAAATTAGGATAAGAAATGGTAGCGTGCTTTAGTATTTTGTAGATTTTCATGCATGTGGAATAATTATGGAGGAATGTCTTCCTTAGTATTATCAAAAGGTTCACTATGGTCAATGTCGTGCATAATGAAATTAGATGCTCCTGCATGCAATATAAGGAATTGATGGTATATTATTTTAGTCATGCATGATAAAAGAAATATTATAATTAAGATCATTAATTTAGGCAAGGTAATTATAACCAAGGAAATCTTAATCATAACTAAGGAAAATTTTTAATAGTGTGGAATTAGGGGTTATTTCCAGGTAGGCCATGGAGGTACGTGACAAATGGTATCAGAGCATAGGTTCAAACACTGAGGCCTATGGACTAATCCACCTCTGTAGAGTTTCATTAGCAGGTTTTAATTATAAAATCTTTATATGGAAAATAACCCAAGACCCATAAATAGGAAATTGAATCTTGAAATTTAGAACATGTTAACACGGTATTCATTTTCTTGACATTAAAGGAAATTAGGATTAGTTAAGTTTGAATCCAGATGTTAGCATGGTTTATTGAGGAATTGTTGATGAATCATTAACTTATGCATGATAATTTAATTAGAACAAACAATTAAATGAAGAGTTCTATACATTATGGAAAGTTTTTTACTTCTACCCATTTAGATTAAAATCAAGACATGAAAGATGTCAACTTCTATCCATTTAGATTAAAATTGAGACATGATTCTTGATGGACTGAATAGTGTCAAAAATTTTGTATTAAGTCAATGAAAAAAAAACTCCAATCAACCTCGAATTGTTATCAAATTAAAATACGCTCTTCTGTTACCTATCTTTAAGGTAGATACTTATGGTATATATATATATTATAGTAGTTGATGGCATAAGTGGCCTCATCCCTAATGTCACAATGTTGATTTGATTTGGGCATAAGGAGATATGTATGCAGAGTATGGGTATTTTTGTCCTTACAGAGCCAGTTAGTGCTAATGGGAGAATCCCAATGAATGAAAATTAGATGTGGAGTCACCTAAGAGAGGTTGGGAAGGTCCTTTCTAAGCCTATCTAAGCATGTAGTGCAAAATCCTCTGCATAATGAAGATATTGCGCATAACGAAGGCGGCATCGGCATCAATAACAAAACGTTGAATCAAGGTTTAAATAACGCTGATTTAGACAACAATTATACACAGAAGCAAGGCTTAGATAATAGTAATTCAGATAGCAATTGCATCAACCATACGCAGAACATCAGTAATATACATGACACTCTAAGCAGCATTAATCAGTGTTTAGTAATCATAGGTAATTCGCATAACACTGTTGACAATTTAGACAGCGGCACCAGAATTAATAGCAATCACTGTTTAGAAAATGATATTGTGCATAATCAAGACTTGGACAAAAGTAACAACAGTAATCAAGATCTAGAAAATGCCTCTAAAGATAATGCGCATAATCAGGACTTGGACAAAAGTAGAATTAACAACAACAATCAGGGCCTAAAAAACGCATCTGAGACTAAACTAAAAAGGAAAGTGGTAAATCTGTCTTCCCAAGAATTAGATCCTGAAGTCATTAGTGTCCTCAGCAAAGGTTTGGGATTTGCAGTTGCTCCAAAAAACCTTCCTATTGAAAATTTGATATGTAGCATAGAGGATGGGATTAATAATCTTCCTCTGGAAGATAAAGAAACATTAAGACAAGAATTTTCCCTCATTATAAGAAAGGCCAAAACTCCCAAAAGTAATTTGAGTAAAGAAGAACAAAGAGCCTTGAAATCCCTGCGGAACAATGATAAAATTGTGGTTCTTAAGGCAGATAAGGGAGGGGCAGCGGTGATCTTGGATAAAGAAGACTATGTATGCAAAATGAATGAACACCTCAGATGTGGGAGTTATAAGAAGCTGAACAATAATCCCATCCCCAAGATTATGAAGGAAGTAAAAAAGACAATTTCGGATTCCAACCTTGAAGATAAATTAAAGAAGAAATTGACCCCTTCTTGTGAAACTATCCCAAGAATTTATGGGTTACCCAAGATCCATAAAGAAGGGGTTCCTCTTAGACCAATAGTTAATACCATTGGATCCCCAACCTATGAGCTCGCTAAGTATGTTGCAAAAATCCTTAAGCCTCTTATCAGAAATACTGATTCTTTCATCAAAGACTCCCATGATTTTGTAAATCTTATTAAAAATGAGAAGATAGATCGTGATTACATCCTTGTTAGCTTTGACGTAGTGTCCTTATTCACCAAGATTCCTCTTGATGAATCCATTCAGGTTATAAAAGATATTACTGATCCAAGAACTGCAAAATTGGTCGAAATCTACTTGTGATCAACTATCTTCACCTTCCAAGGAATATATTATGAGTAGACATCTGGTGTGGCAATGGGATCACCCCTTTCACCAATCGTGGCCAATTTATACATGGAATACTTTGAAATGAAAGCCCTGGAATCTTACCCTTTGAAGCCAGCTTGGTGGAAGCGATTCGTCGATGATACCAATATAAAATGGACACATGGTAAAACAGAGCTTGACAAGTTTTTTATTCGCCTAAATTCTATCTCACCAGAAATATAATTTACCATGGAGCTTGAAGAAAACATGAGCATTCCATTTTTAGACATACTCATTATCAGGAATGAGGATGGCTCTTTAGGGCATAAGGTTTTTAGGAAGTCAACCCACACAGAAAGCTACCTCCACACTAATTCCCACCATCACCTAGCCCAGAAATTTGGTGTTTTAAACACTCTTGCTATCAGGGCCCTTCGAATTTCTAACACCGAGCATCTGAATGAAGAAAAGAAACATTTAGTTTCAACCTTTAAGATTATAGGCTACAAAGAAAATGAGATTGAAAGAGCTATAGAGAAAGCTGAAAGAGGGATGTTATCTCATAAACCTAAGGCTCAAGACCAACCTTAGTGTGGTAGGGTATTTCTACCTTATATTCATGGAGTAACAGATAAGATTGCTAAAATCCTAGGGAAGAAAAACATAAACATGCAATTCTCAGCACCTGGAACTATTAGGCACGATATGAGGTCGGTCAAGGATAATATTGATAGACATCAGCTTAAGGGAGTCTATAAAATAGATTGTTCATGTGGAAAAAGCTACATTGGTGAAATAGGTCGCTCCTTGCAGACAAGACTCAAGGAACATGGAGCTGATATTAGGAATGAAAGGTCTCGTACCTCGGCCTTGGCAGAACACTCCTAAAAAACAAAGCACCATGTCTATTTGGAAAGTGCCTCAATTGTCGCAAGGGAAGAACAACATCATAGGCGAAAGATTAGAGAAGCTCTTGAAATTATGAAACATCCGCATAATCTCAACAGAGACAATGGTATGGAGATTAGTGGAAGTTGGCTTCCCCTAATCAGAGAAATTAAGGTCAACAATACATCTTAGGCATAGCATTTAGTGGTAGATTTTCCTCTCCCTTTCTAATATTTAGTAGTTAGTAGCATTGCTATAATAATTTAATTATGATAATAATAATAATAAATAGTACTTAATTACAATATTTACATTAGGAATTATGATAATAGCTATTACCCTATCATTAACTATTATTAGAAATCATTATTATGATGTATTAATTAAAAGCTATTAATAAATCTATTAATTAGTTAAGCTATTTATTTATAAGAATAAGACCCTTGACATGAATTATTAATTATTATTATTAATTAATTATTAATTAGTAATTATTAATTATTAATTATTAATTACTATCATTACTATTTTAACTATTAATATTAATTATTAATATTGATTTTTAATATCCTTAATATTAATTAATTCTAATATAATAATAATTATTTTAAGTAATTTTAATATACAATACACTAATATTACTATTCATTAAATACCAATATATATTAATAATAAATATTTCACATACTATTTTATAACAAATATTATACTAACATATATTATATACTAAATATTAAATATTAATACAATATACTAAAGATTACTATTCATTAAACACCAATATATACTAATAATGAGTATTTCACATACTATTTTATAATTAATAAAATTATATTATACTAACATATATTAAAAATTAAAAAATAAATACTTATATGTAGTATTAGTATAATAATCACTAAATATTTATAATAAAGATTATTATATTAAAATTAAAATTAATTAATTATTAATAAAAAAATAATTAATTAAACTTCATTATAATAATAATTTATAATAATTTAAAATCAATTAATTAACTCATCAATAATTAATCAAAAATTAATATTATTGAAACAAGGTCGACATTCATCTCATCCCAAAACCAAATTCTACTCTCCTCATTACTATTTAATCCCTCAATTAAGCTCTTCTACTATCAAGCATTCAAGAAGTCCTGATGATGGATCCCGGTTGGGATTTGAAACGTTGACAAAAAATGGTTTTTACTGTGGATTCTCCGATAACTAAGTCAAAAAATATAAACCACACATGTCTTAAATCCAAATTATGTAAGTGTCTTCCTCTAAATGTGCAACATGAGGTATTAATTAACAACACTTTTTTTTATATTGAGGAAATGGTAGATTGTAATGGGATGAACACAGGAAATCAAAATTATTTACTCTACAAATCAACTAGCATGATTGAAAGTCAATCCTAACTCTGTTGATGGTTTGAAAAGAACTGGTCTATTATAAGTTTGACCGAATTGATTTCATATTTTAGTGAAGAAAATAAAACAATTTCCTTGTCAATCACACGAAAGTACCTGGAGAACGATTAATGTCCGAAAGGAATTCAAATCATTCTTCCTTTAAATGATGCATCATTCCAAACATTGTACAGTAGCAGATTTGATGTCTGCAAACATTTCCAGTGAAAAATTCATTGAGTGCAAATGTAGACTCCAAGATTAACCTTATATCAGGATTGTTAGCTTGAGAGTTGAACTTGAGTAGTTTAAAAGTTAGTTTAAAAGTTGTTTTATGTGTCGATTAAAACCAACTGTATATGTTTAATGTGCTTTTCTTCTCATGGTAAGAATAACGCTCAATTTAAAAGTCGTGGAACTCAGGTTGACTCACCAAAGAATATAATGTGTCCCATTGTTTAGCTTGTATCTATTTATTGGCTGATTATAAGCTTATTAGTCCCTACCATCTGGCAATGGCTAGGGACTATAGTAATTGAAGCAAAGTAGTTAACATTAGTTCACCTGTTTGCTCGCGCCTGTTTATTGAGTATAAACAAAGTTTTTTAGTCATAGTGATTTATGGTCTTATTTGGCCTCTTCCCGAGGTAAAGGTGCTCAAATCATATATTATCTTGCATTTGTCTGGTTCTTTCTTGTTCATTTTTCGGAGCTGTTGATTAATGCTAACGTTAATCTAGCAGTATGAAATGCTAGCTCTAAATATTGTTTATGTGGGACGGATGGGCTTTCTTTGAGGTTGCCAACAACAATGTCTCTGAAATTTCCACTATTGTAATGTGTCACTCTGCATGCTACTATGGTGTCTATAGAACAGATGCTATGCATGCTGCTGTGGTGTCTACGAAACAGATGTTGTTGAGGGTAGAACCAAAGGGTAGGGAGGAGACATGAGATCGCTAGTTGAATACCAGTAACCAGGAATGAAAACAGATACATGAGATTGCTGGTTGAATAACAAGAATAAAAATAGAGACAAAAGATTTCTAGTTGAATACCTGGAACCATGATGTTCTTCAGCAATTCAGCAACCTCGGACACCAGACCGCTGGAGGCAAAAGAATCCCTGCATGGCCTGCAAAAAATATACAATCTACAGAAAGCAGGAGGGCGGAATGGAAATGCCGAGAAGAATCATTGGATGCATGGGAGGATGCACATGCCTGCAGGGATCAGGACGCAGAAGAGCACTAATGGCAGGGACACCTTTGACCCATAGGATCTCCCACCGAACAGGATCTTCCAGAAAAAAATGAAGCATTGGGAGGGTGTAGTAACCCGAACCTCAAACCGACACAGGTGAACTAATTCTTAGTATACTAGGACGCTTGAGAGACAAAAGCTGAAGAAGGAACACCACTTTGATCTTCCAGTTGACGCCTATTCCAAGAATGCTCGATCGATATGGAACGTATCAATCCGTACCCCCGTCGTTGTCACGAGCACCTAACATTTGTTACCCATTCCATGGAGCGGGAGTGAGGGAAACGCGTGCACCTGGAACTTTTCCGCCTGGGCGTAGAACGACACTTTTCACATCCCTACGCATTATCTGAGGCAGACTGCGAGCGGATCAAATCCACCCAACCACAGAGAAATTTCTAAGCATTGAATCACGCTATATCCACGCTATATCGCCATTTTAACCCTTCTCGAGTTTCAATCTTCCTGCTCGGGTTTCAATCAACCACAGAGAAATTTCTAAGCATGGAGCGAGGGAAACGCGATGCACCTGGAACTTTTCCGCCTGGGCGTAGAACGACGCTTTGCACATCCCTACGCATTATCAGAGGCAGACTGCGAGCGGATCAAATCCACCCAACGACAGAGAAATTTCTAAGCATTGGAAGGCAGACTGCGAGCGGATCAAATCCACCCAATGACAGAGAAATTTCTAAGCATTGATGCAGCATGATAATCCGCCTTCCCCGAGAGCATCCTTCTGCGATTTTCATGTTTTCTGATGATAGTGAGGGTTCTGTAACTGTATGCAATCATATCTTGAATCACGCTATATCCACGCTATATCGACAGAGAAATTTCTAAGCATTGACGCAAAGTGATAGTCCGCCTTCCCCGAGAGCATCCTTCTGCGATTTTCACATTTTCTGATGATAGTGGGGGTTCTGTAACTGTATGCAAGCATATCTTGAATCATGCTATATCCACGCTATATCGCCATTTTAACCCTTCTCGGGTTTCAATCTTCTTGCTCGGGTTTCAATCTGCCTGCTCACAGATGTTAGCCTGATGCAACCTTAGGTGGCCTACTTTAGAGCTTGCATGCTATGTTAAAGAGACAGAGGTGTAAGCTTGCATGTTATGCTATGGAGAGAGAGGTGTTAGGCACATGGCCCTCATGTAGGGCCCACAAGGTGGATAAATGTTATGATTTTCATTTTTATTCTTATTGAAATCGATTGATTTTCTTATCTTTATTTTAAATTTGAAATTTCAGGGTGCATTGTCGTTTCTCAGTTGATCGAGTTTAAAAGCTGCAAGGGATTTCATCATACGCCATAGTTTCCTCTCTGGTGTGTCTTGCATCTGATCAGGTATTTTTGCGAAACTAATCGATTTGCGTTTGCCCGTTCCATTGAATTTTAGCCCATTTTCATGAAATTTCATCTCATTTCTCCACTCGTGAGTACTAGTTTTATGTCAATTAAAGCATTCTGTAGTGAATTTGGAAGAACCCAATTCAGAATTTTGAATATAGAGGGTTGAATCTCTAAAGGAATTTGTTGGGATATGATGCAATTTCAGAAAAATGATTACTGCCCTGGCTGAGAAATTGGTCAGATTGTTCCATGCAGGATTACTTGGTATGTTTAGTCCTCTTTTATATCAAAATTCTGATTCTTTGTAGTCCATTAGGTGGAGAGAAACCCAATTACAAAGATGGGTGGTGGTCGAGACCACAGGGATTGCATTTCTGATTCATCGGACGAGACAATTTCAAGTAAGTAGTGCTTGCATTCAATAGTTAATTTCATGTTTAATAATTCTAATTTATCGACTGTCTTTCTGTGAGCGACTTTGATCCTTTGGTTGCTGAGAGGTGGTTTTGGGTTGTTAGTGAAAGCATGGGTGCCTAATAAGCATGGAGTAATGCTTCATCCTGGAGCTTCACCAGCTCCAAATTTGTATAAATTAGCACAGGCTCATCAAAACCCAGGTCTGGCATGCACCTTTGAGGCTATGAAGCTCATAAGTTGATGCCTATGGATATATCCTCAAGGTTCACAACCTCGAAGGTGAATATCAGACATGGGTTTGGGTTGGATTGTGCAAATTCAATGCACCCAATGCACTTTTACAAAGACAAACATGAAGAGTTGATGCATCACACCTTGAATAAGCCCATGTCCTTGATATAAGGGTAGGCTTTCTTTGACAAGTAGTTTTGGGCTAAATTGGAAGCTAATTCATGTGGTGGTGCTACTGCATAATTTTTAGTTTGATTTTCAGCTGGCTTTATCAACTCTGTGGTTATTAGGCAGTAGCAATTTTCTGGCAGTTTCTTGGGTATTGAGCCAGTTAGGAACTTTTTGTCATTCTGGTTCATCCATCTAGGGTGAGGAGATTAGTTCGTCTTTGCCTTCCTTGAACGAAAGTCAGGCCCTACCCATCTTGTGTATTGACTAGGTCTTTTTTTTAGAATATGGAACCCTTAGAAAGACCAAGGGTTTTTCTATTGGGGCTTTTACATGGCTGAACTTCATTAAATGTCACAAATGGGGTTCTTGAATCTAAACCCCTTTTGTGTGTATAACGGTAGGGAAGATTACAGGATTTTGAATCCAGAAATAACTCGAAAAAAATTGTTAATATAGGTCATACTACTTGGTACAAAACACCATAGGTTCTAGATCTCTGACAGGCCTGGTGGTTGTTTGTTGTGAAATTTTGCGAAAAACAAGCAAAATTACTGTTCTCTTTCCTATGTATTTATGGACAGATGATCAAGTGTCACTTGTGAGACGTGCAAGTGGAACTTGCTGAGTCAATCTCACTTCTGTTGAATTGTGAGTTCAAGGCAGACTCAGAAGAGTTGGCTTCGCTTGGTTTTCTCAAAGAGTAGGGTTGACTCAAATTGGAAGAGTCTGGTATCACAGAAAGCAGGGTATTTTCATCTATTTTAAATTCCCTGATTTCTTGTTCAACATCTGACCATTTTCGTCAGATTGGATTTGGGATGTCTTTGAAGCTTCTGCTTCCATTCTGTTAAGTGTTTCAGTATGTTTGCTAGCAGCGACCTACATCTGTTAGTATTATTATTGTAATATTTTGAGCCCTTGATTTGAGCCTTCATTTCTAGAAACTAATATTCCCTTGTCCTGGGAAAGCACTTTTTGTCTCTCTCTGTATTCTTCCATTTCACTTTTGTACCTTTCTTTATCCTTCAATCCAAGCTCCTGGTAAACCTGCATCTATCAGAGATTGTCAGCACAACATACTGAGAAAGACAAAACTCATTTTATTTTTAGTTTGTTACCGGCAACAATGAAGACTAACTAAATAGCCACAAAAACGAAATTCACTTGTATCTTACAGCTTTCACTTCATCAGTCAGTTTATTCCACGAGTCTCCAATCATTTTGTTGATCTCCCTATCCTTGCCCGGATGCAATGCTTTCAATTTTGTATGTTGCTCAGCAAAGAAAAAATTGTAACCACTCCTATTTGGCTTAGGATGGTCGGGATCCCTCTTTTTCATTTCATCCTTCCTCCTACGACGTCGACGAGGAGGAACCCCTGAAGCTGTATCCCCATTATCAGAATTGTTCGTGCAACTAGGTGCTTGCAAAAATTGTTCTCCAGAAAACCCTGCCGGCATCTCATACAAAACCCCTCTTAATTTCTCCGAACCAACCATCACAGTGATAAGATAAGCATTCTCAAATTTCCCATCAATAACTCCAGTCATGGGATGACCCATGGATGACATAGGATCAACTGCCAATAAAGAAAAAGGAAGGATATCTTAGCAGATATCACCAAGTCAAGGATCAAGCATAGTTAATCTAACAAGCATACCTAACAAATTGCAAGATCAAGTTATCAAGTCAGAGAGCACTTCAAATTCTGTTGAAGAATGATGGTGCTGAGGTCAGGTGGAAACCTCTCTTTCTTTTCTTAAGCGGAGGTTTAGCTTCAACAGAGGGTGTAATGGCAGGTTCATTAATATTCTTCGAGTGAGACACAGGACTTGGAGACAACAGAAAATATTAGGATACCTTCAGCACATGTGGTAGGCAACAAGAGGACATGAGAAACAGAGCTGAATCTATAATCACTAGAGCTATTCTCAGTATTGTTTGTTTCTGTTATGCTTGTCAGATTAGATTGTAGTTATTAGTGCTTTTGTTTTTCTGTTGTTGTGTTTTAATTGAGATGGCCATGTTTCGTAACAGGTAGTTGCCTCTTCCATATGGAGTGCTGGAGATCATTGCAGCAATGGCGTTTTTTGCAGAGTATCTCCTGTTTAACTTTCATTCTACAAGCCATGCTGGTCTTGAAGGCCGCTATCACCAAATTCTAGTGCTGCTTGTGGGTCTCCGTATTATTTCAGCAGTATTGGCAGCAACAATTCCTAAGAGCTTTATGGTAGATTTATTAGGTGGCATTACATTTACATTGCAGGGTATTTGGTTTTATCATGTTGCATTTACAATGTATGGCCCTATGATGCCAACTGGTTGTGGCATCAAGGATCATGAAATAGCATGTGAGTCCAGAGAATTTGAAATGAGAGGGAAACTCTTGGAAAATTTTCAACTTGGTGCTATAGTGTTATCAATACTAACGATGGTCTTATTTCAATTTGGATTTGTGGCATCTCGTTGTGGCCATCCAAGTTTATATCACTCCAACAATAAATCACAAGACAAAAGGTTCAATCAAAACGGTATCGCTTTACATATTTAAACCTTGAGAATTTCGTCTTGCGGGCTAACCTGCTCAAAGATGAATCTCTGATGTCAGGTTTGTAAAAGGTCATCCATGCATATGCCATTCCCCAAGAAATAGTATCTAAATTTTATTTCAACCAGTTGAGCTCAGCGGTGAGGGTTATACCTGTTTGTATAAGGTTAATGCCTGGGATACCTCATTCATTCTTTTCATCAGCAAATTCAAAATTTTCAAGTGCAGATATTGTAATTACTGGAGGTGAGTGCTAATGCTAATGTGCCTGCTTGAATTTTAAGCCTTTTGTGTTGGATTGTTCAATTATCAATTAACCATTAATGTGTATCGAGGTTATCTGTGTGTGTATACTTTTTTAACTATGTTTCTTAGATTTTCTTATATTTTTGGTTGTGAAGATAAGATGTTAGAATTAGATCAGTATGTTTTCAAAAGGGTAACAAGTAATCTTAAAGGTGTCAAGCTTTACAAATTTACTTCTTTGTATATAAGGGAGTCTAATTCTTGCAAGCTAGCATTAATTGCAAATTTGATTACTGAAAGATTGCAGTCTTGGGTCCACACTTGCAACCCATATCTCATGTCAAATATGATGAAATGAAAATCAAGGCCATGGTTGTAGCCTTGTTCTATTTCTAGTCTTTTGTTGACTTTGCAGGGGAAGTGCTAACCTCGCTGACAAGGCTGGACCTCAGCTTCAACTCACTTTTTGTGCCCATACCAACAACTCTTACATACCTCCCTCATCTTGCTATTTTGGACGTCAGGAACAATAGTCTCTCTAGACAGACTCCTCAAGATGACATGTTCCTTATGCCCTGCACATCTACAATTAACAATATTATCTAACATTTTTTTTGTTCAAATCACACATTTACACAATGGAAAAAATTGTATGGACTTGGTTCAACAGTGATATATCTTCGTTTTGTTGTTTACTTGGGACCTTATAGGATTACTAGTAGCACAGACCTATTTAAAACTGGGTCTGAGGGTCTGATATTTTGACTTTGTACATCTCAAGTTTCACAGTTTGATAGGTCAGCCATAAATGGGTTTGTGCTAGTGTCCCTATTCAATGCCACTAATATACGATCTAGATTCAATGCATCCTTACATGTACAATCAATAACACAAAAACAAAGTTAGCATAACACCTCGCCCTCAATTTGATGCATCTTCAAGCTTCGCAACTTCAAGGCTTTGCCTATCACATTAGAGTTTTCCAAGTTTAAGTGGATATGTGCTATGCAACCTCAACGCTATGCATATCACATCAGAGTCACCCAAGTTTAATTGGATCTGTGCTAGTGTCCACACTCAATAAAGCCAATGCACTATTTAGATTTAAGACACTGTTTCACAGTCATGCATAAATGAGTTAATGGGTCATTACATCCTCTATTTGAACATGAGAATTTATGGTGCATATCACAATTTAGATGGGTCTATGACAGTGTACATATTGGATGCACCCAATGCAGCATCTAGATTTAATACAACTTCACCCATATATAAGTTTATAACACATTTAAGAACAGAAAAACATAGAAACTTGATAGGTTTGAATCTGTGAATGTAAGGTTGGTTCTAGTGAAAGGTGCACATTGGAGTCACCTATCACCTATGTTTAGACTGTTAGTGTCCATATTCAATACATCCAATGCACCAGATTCAATGCACTATTACATATATAGGCACATACAAACATGAATATTTGATAGAACTCTGCACCTTCAATTTGAAACTCTGAATGTAAGATTTCCTTCTAATGTGTCTACACGATACAAAGAGTTGATGGATCACCACATCCTCAATTTGTATGTGTGGATGTCCCTCCCAGAACTTCGGCTTTGCCCACGATTTAACCCCATGATTTAACAACACTGTCAGCACTATGAACATGAGACGCTTCCTAAATTGTCTAACAAAATCCCTAAGGCAGGGACTAGCTGCCATGCAGCCTCCCTTGTTATTTCTTTGAAGTAGGTATGATTTTTAATGTAAACGTCCTTTGGCAAAGTTGAAACGTTGCTAATTATAGCCTTTAAGTTATAAAATAGGTTTGCAGGTTGCATTGTATTGATATGTTACTAGATGTCACCAGCATAATGTAATAACGGCTGTGGCAAAGAAGGAGAAATTGATTTTTCAATCTATCACGATTCACGGGGGAAAGAAAGCAAAACGTGAAATGAAGTTAGTGCAATTAAATATAGCTTTGCACCGGGGAAAGAAAGAAAAAAGTGAAATGAAATTAGTGGAATTAATAAAATTAAATTTAATATAGTATGTACAAATTAAATGCTCACTTTGCGTGGGATTTTTTGTTTCTTTACGCTATAAAGATAGCATAAGAAAAATTTCTATGATGCACACAAATTAAAAATGCATATTACATTACAAATTAAATTTAATATAGTATGTACAAATAATATTTTTGTACATTACTCATACTTAGGTCAGTGAAAAATACGAGTTTAATTCAATTACAAAACTTATTTTTATGGAATAACATGGAAATTTAAAACTTTCTTAGGTTCACCGTTTCTCAAAACTATGTGAATTTTGGTTCAGGCATACAATTGAATTTCTTGCAAATGGTAATTTATATGAGGATGTCTAGATGGACTAGGAAGGAAATCATGCCGGTGACAAGAAAGTCTTGAACATCTCATTTTTTTTTGAAGCACAAGATCAAGTTGACATAAAGAAATTTATGAAGAAAGAAAATTAGTAAGCGAGTGCAATCTGAGAGGAAAAAAAAGTAAAAAAATTGACCAAGGTATGGTAAAGCATGTAAAATATGTTTTCTAAAAATGTTTGCTTTGTGATTAATTCTGCATAAAGCGCGATGAATGAGTTGATTAATTGTTTAATTGTATATTGCACATTAGAATTGTTGAGATACGTGCAACATAGACGTGAAAGCTTCATCCACAAGACTTGGAAATTCTACACGGAAAAAGTAGTTTGCGTGGGGCTAAAGAAATAACTGCTCATTGGGAATTACCTAGAAGAGTTAAATCCTTATGTCTAATGATTTCTAAGGAATTTTTCTACCTGTAAAAGTGGTTATTTTGTTGGGTTGATTTTTCATGTAATTCTCCAAACTAGTCATGCTTGAGCATGAGGAGATTGTGGTTCCAAAGTGAAAGTAATATATATGTGTGTGTGTGTGATAGCAACTAGATGTACATGAAAGGAAAATTTGGGCAAAATTGATATTATGTTTTCAAATGAATGGTACAATACTTGTATGGCTAAATAAAATTCCACCTAATACCTGAAAGGATGATTATATAATGGAGGAAGTCCATGGTTATATCATTGTTTTATTGTCGTGTATTGATACACATACCCATGTATTTTGTTGGATTGTTTTGTACATTCTTACCATAGTCTGGTTAAGTACTCATTAAATAAACATGTTGAACTAAAATCATGCCTAATATCCATGCAAAGTAATGAGTCATGTGAATCTTCCATTAATGTTGGAGTCCTTAGTCAACTTTATGGTCTCTTACATGTTGAAAGAAAGTAAAATTCATTGCTCAAAAATGATAAAGATGTTGGTTACCCCAAAGCCTACTAAGGGGGATTATGTTCTGTAAAAGAAAAAAGCATGATTTACCTAATGATTATATTGATAAAATAGTGTGGAGTTGTTGTTGTATAGTGATAGATTGTATATCATAGTTGTGTTGAGCAAAGATTGGTGGTTTGTGACTTGGAATCAATGATATGCTTCTATCAATGCTTACAAATATGCATAGCATGTAGACATTTGTTGTTTTTTCCTCCATGGAGGGAATTTGAGTTGCTTGGATTATATTGAAAATATATTTTGTTCGCATACACACTTGGGCTATTATGTGCCAATAGTAAAAGTATGCATGACTATGTGAAGAGTCAGGCTGGACAAGGAAATTGAATATTATTAATCTTATTGACAGGAAAAACCTTATAACTAAAGTGTTATAACATGCAATAGGGAGTGAATGCCTTAAAAGTAAAGTTATTCGATTTTGTTTGAGATTAATAATAAATAATGCATATGGAAGGAAGAGATCATTACTTGAGTGGCACACTTGTATAAGTTGCCTTCATGATTGCAAGAATCACAATTCACATAAAACTAGACTATGATTCTGGTTAGAGATTAAACTATGGTCATCATGCTATAAAAATAACTTTTAAATGGTATAATTGTTATAAAAGAATTATACCAAAGTAAAGGATGGTGAGAGAATGTTATAGTATAAAGACTATATAACTGTACAAATTGTGGTCAAATTAATCCTTTGATTAATGCATCTGCTTACAATGTTACTCATCCTTCAGTTGAAAGAAAGTATGGTTAAAAGGAAATTTAACTCAAATTGATTTCTAGGACATATACATCTTTTGAAGGATATGCATAATAGAACCTATAAGTATCCTTGAAGGAAAACCATAGTAATTGGTGATGTAGCAAAAAGGGTATGGACCCTTGGGTCAATTAAATGGTATTTAATAATCTATTTAGATAGATTGATATCATAATTTAAACCAAGAAATTTTGAGAGGATCTCTTATGAGATAGCATTGATAAGGTGTTTGGACAACATAAGGAAATGTTGCGTGATTCAAACAAGAATTCATAAATAGATAACTCAACTTTGGTAAAGGATGATTTAATTTTAAGAATGAGCTAACATGTAAATACCCTGAGATCATAAACACTTAGAACTACAAGGAGTATAGGATTGTTAGTAGTAAAAACTTTTATGTATAACTACATGACATAAAAAATTTCTCAATTGCATAGATGAACCATGAAAAATGAGTGTTGGTATGATACTAACATGGTATGTTGATAAAGTTTATGTCATGTAGGTGATATCATGATGATGGTATTATAGGTTGTACCATAGCTCGACTATGTACAACAGTACATATGGGACCATATGACTACATATGCTACAAGGTTGTAAAATGAAATGTGTATTGGCGTGTATAAAATACCTTGTGTGTAGGGTATGCAGTAGTCATTGGATGGATGTCAGGCCCGGTAAAGAAACTTGGAGATTACCCAGAAAAAGGAAAGTATGTTTGGTATAAGTAACTATGGTTAATCGCAGTTTGGCATACATACAATTATGATGAATATCTGTATATGAATATATATTGTGATGTGAAATCATCTGTTATGACCTTGTAGGCATATTAATGTGGAAAATATGCTAACTAATGTATTGTATGCAGAGAGACTGCAAGAACCAGGTGTTTGAAAAGAACACAAAGGCTTGAAAGAATGCAAGAAGAGAACATGCATTCTTCAGATAGAATAAATGATAAGAAATAACTGCTTTAATACTATTAAGTAACAGATTATGATATTTATCATAGTTAAAATTTGCATCGATAAATTCTCACAAATGGTTTGAGAAAAACAAATTGTGTGACAGGTAGCCATGGAAGGAGAGATACTGGGGGGACTCCTTGAGACCGATGTGGCTATGGAAGGGGCCATTCTGGGAGCACTCCTTGTGGCAGATGTATATCGGAAAAATTGCATGAGATGGCAGAGCCATGAGAGCTATTGATTAAAAACCAGCTACCTGTGGACGAGGACATGACACAGTGATACACCGAGGATGGTGTAAAATTTAAGGGGGGGTAGTATGTAAAACCCCTCCCTTGTGTACTACATTATTGTAAACCTAAGTTAGGTTAATGCTAGGTGTAATATCCTCCCTTTTGTGTTAAATGTTGTAAACCTAAGCCAAGGAAAGCTAGGTTTGATGCACTCCTTTGTGGGTTAAACTATTCTACACCTAAGATGAGGAAAGCTAGGTGATATGTAATATGAACAGAAAATGTATTATTAAATAAATTAGTAAAATAAATCACTTGGAGGGTGGAGCACCAAGAGAGAGAGGAGATGCTTGCCAAATCCCATGACGAATGGGATAGAGATGGATCTTTCATGATATGCTTTTAGATGTGATTCTAGAGAAGCTTGGATGGATTGGATATCCATCTGATGGATGAGAGATAAAGATCCATCGAACATAAAAGTTTTGTGGGAGATAAAGGCAATCTTTTATGTGGAAAATTGTTATGGGAGATAAAGACGAGCGTTTTCAGATAAGACCTAGGCAAATGGAAAAATCCATAAAGCGGGACGTCGCTAATGGTAACTAAATCATGAAAGAGAGTATTAAATACCTAGTGCATCGATCAATTGAGGAGAGTTGATCCTTGGCAAGATCATCGGCTCAAGGGGAATCAGAGGTGATTCATAGCTGGTTGGTGGTGATCCTCCCTCCAAGTGAGATTTAGTTGGTGTCATTTGCATGAAATGGTTGTATGTCGGTCTCCTTCCCTTCATGTGACTATTTATTTGTTTCAGTATTGTATATGTTAAAAATTGTAGCTTAGGTGTTGGTATGATGCTAATTGTATTTTATTTTTATGCGTATTAATGAGTAGGATACTAAATGGATATAAATGGATATCTTCTTTATGTTAGTTAAGGAACTTTTACTGTCATACAAAGCTACTGGTTAATATGGCATATAGTGGTAGATGGTTGCATATTATCATAGTATATTGTAGGTAACAGAATAATCTATGATGGTTAGATTTTCTATTGCATGTATACCCAATATAGATCGATTTGCATTCTTTCAATCGCTTAAAAGTAATCTTTATGATGGAAATGATGGATTTAATAATTCGTGAGACTACCGTGTGCTCTCATATGCACATCAAAGATATTAGGATAAGAAATGATAGCATGATTTAGTATTTTGCAGATTTTCATGCATGTGGAATAATGGTGGAGGAATGTCTTCCTTATTATTATCAAAAGGTTCACTATGGTTAATGTCATGCATAATGAAATTAGATGCTCCTGCATGGAATATGAGGAATTGATGGTATATTATTTTAGTCATGCGGGATAAAAGAAAGATTATAATTAAGATCATTAATGTATGCAAGGTAACTATAACCAAGGAAATCCTAATTATGTTTAAGGAGAACTTTTAATAGCTGGGAATTAGGGGTTATTTCCAGGTATGCCATGGAAGTACGTGACAAAGAAGAATCCTTAGTGGTGCCAGGTTAGGATAGGAATTCTGGGTAGAGGCAGAGGAGACTGCATGTTACCTATTCAATAGATCACCTTCATCATCATTGGAGGATAAGACTCCACAAGAGGTATGGACTGGTAAGAAACCCCCTCTTTTACATCTGAGGCTATTTGGATGTGATGTGTATGTACATGATCCAAAGGAGAAAAGAACCAAGTTAGATAGTAAATTTGAAAGGTGCACCTTTATTGGGTATAAAGATGGCTTAAAAGGTTATAAGCTTTAGAACCCAAAAGCAAGGAAGGTTGTATACAGCCACGATGTGGTGTTTAGAGAGGTGAAAGATGTTACTAAACATGAATTCATACCTAAGGACCCTCAGAAGATGTACTTTGAGCTAAAGTAGGGGGAATTAGACTCTATAGTAGAAGAGGAATCAGAAGATGAAGAGCCATAAACTCCAGCTGTGAGAAGATCAGTTCGAGAAAGAAGGAAGCCAGAAAGGTATAGTCCAACATTTTTCTATTCAAATTTTTCTTTGTTTATTACTGATGATGATCCCAGAACTATCAAGGAAGTAGTAGATTCAGAGGATGGAAAAATTTGGAAAGAAGTCGTGGTTGATGAAATGACATCTTTTGACAAAAATGAGGCTTGGCATCTAGTGGAGTTCTCGGCTGGCAGGAAACCCATTGGAAGAAAATGGTTGATTAAGAATAAGATGAATACAGAAGGAAAGGTGTAGAAATGCAAAACTCGATTGGTAGAAAAAGGTTATTCGCAGGTGTCAGGAATTGATTTTGGTGATATTTTTCTCTTGTTACCAAGGTAGCTTTTATTAGATTGATTTTATTTGTTTCCGCTGCTTTTGATTTTGAGGTGGAACAATTGTATGTGAAGACAACATTTCTTCATGAGTTTCTGGAAGAAGAGATCTACATGAAGAAACCTGAAGGCTTTGTAGTGAAGGGTAAGAAAGCACTGGTATGCAGGTTAAAAAAGTCTTTGTATGGCTTCAAACAGTCACCAAGGATGTGGTATCAGAAATTTGATACATATATATGGGCACTTGGCTTCACTAGAAGAAAAGAATATCATTGTGTGTATTTTAAATTAATTGGTGACCATGTTATTATTTTGGTCTTGTATGTGGATGATATGTTGTTGATTGGAAATAACAAAGAAATTATCCAGCAATTGAAGACCCAATTGTACTCCAAATTCAACATGAAAGATCTTGGTGCTGCAAACTATATTTTGGGTATGGAAATTAAATGACATCGGGCAAAGAGGGAGCTTTGGTTAAGCTTGGAGAAGTATGCTGATACAATATTGCAAAGGTTTAATATGCATGATAGTAAACCAATGAAGGTTCCTATTCATGTAGCTGTAAATTTATCTATTCAACAGAGTCCCAAGACACAAGGAAAGGAAGAGGACATGTCTCATGTTCCATATGCAAGTGCAGTTAGTAGCGTGATGTATGCAATGGTCTCTACTAGACTAAACATTTCATATGCAATGGGAGTATTGAGTAGGTTTATGTCAAAACCAGGGAAGGAGCATTGGGCAGTAGTGAAGCGAGTTTTTTGGTATTTGCGTGGCACAAGTGATTATGGTCTGTGCTACCAAGGAAGACCGGGATTGGTAAGAGTTTTAGACATTCGTGTATTTGTTGATGCAGTTTGGGCTGGAGATTTGGATCAGAGAAGATCTACAAGTGGGTATGTGTTTAACCTATTTGGAGGCGCAGTCAGTTGGATGAGTAAGAGATAGTATGTAGTGAAACTTTCAACTACATAGGTATGATACATGGCAACCCCTCATGCAAGAAAGGAAGTAGTTTGGTTACATAGATTATGTTCAAGTATGGGGTTCGTACACCAAGATATATGGATAGACTGTGATAGCCAAAGTGAAATTTTCTTGGAAAAGAACCCTTCTTATCATCCAAAGATAAAGCACATTGATGTTCAGTATCACTGTGTAAGGGATGTGGTTGAGGACAAAAAGGTATTGCAGGTAAAGTTGGACACTTTGAAGAATGTTGTAGATGCATTGACAAAGTCTGTGAGCATTGAGAATTTCTCTTGATGTAGAGAAACAATGGGCATTGTATGGTTGGACCAATGACTGAGCTCTCCTTTGGCCCCCTATGGAAAGAAAAAATAAGTGGGAGAATGTTGAGTGTGTGTTATATTCTTTCCATGACTAGCCTACCTATGGTTTTGTTTGTGGTTTCCACACATGGTTTTGGGCATGATGGTTTTCTGCCAATGGTATTTTGTAGATCCATTCAAGGGAACTACAATTATGTTCTAATCTAGGGTTAATGGATTTGGGTTCATGGATGCTTCGACACATATATATATGTATTGTAACATTGAAAGGAAAATAATGAAAAATCAATCTGTTAGTCCCGGTTTTGGGATCCATGGGAAAATCTCTGTGTATATGTGTTCTATATTTTATGCTTTCACCATTGTTTATTTTCTATTTTTAGAATGTGTATGCATGTAATTTTTGTATGGGGTTGAAAACTACATCGTTGATGTGTTGTTTTTCTCCCTCATCATTCCATTTATTGTTCTATTTTCAATTACTTTTGATGATTGGAAATACTAATTGTTATTTGAAAGATTGCTAATTGAAGTATTGAATTGTGCTAAAGTAATTGATACAATATAGAACAATTTGAAAATTTAATGTATAATCAGATCTAAGGTGAAGGACAATCCAAAAAGGAGACAAGCATTGTTGCAATCATCTTCGGGAAAGTTCAAGAAGCCAATATAGTCAAGTAAGGATGCCTTCCTTCTTCAAGGAAAAGGAGAAGTTGGGTGACTCATCCAATTTTGTCGCATGGAAAGTCAAGTTGGAGATCATAGTTGACAACAATGATGTGTTCGAATACATTCAAGGACAAGTACCTGAGCCTTTGGAGAATGCTTCCACTTCTCCCTAGAACAGGTACAAAAAAAGTGAGTTGAAAGCAAAGAAAATTATAGTTGTTGGTTTACAAGATAATTTACTTGCATATGTTGGAAGTTTGAGGAAGTAAAGGGAAATTTATGATAACATAACTAGCATGTATGAAGTCAACAATTTGAATGAAATCATCTCCTTGAAATATCAGCTGAAAGACACAAATATGAACAAAGGAGAGTCTGTGAAATCCTACAAAGTGAGTATAACTCGTCTTATATAGCAATTGCAAAGAGTTGGGGAATTTGTGCCTCACAGGGAATTGGTGATTGTGACTTTAAGAGGATTCCCTCCTATTTGGGAAACCTTTATTACTACCATAAGCAACAACAATGTCCTCCAGTAATTTGATGAAATTGTTGGAAAGATCACTCATGAATAATAAAGGATGATATCAAGAGCAAGGATTCAAAAGCATGAAGAAGGAGAGCTTGTTTTATTCCTTCATGTCATGTTACAAGAAGAAGTGTACGTTGAGAAGCCATGAGGATTTTAAGTAGAGGATCTAAAGACACATGTTTTTAGATTGAAGAAGGCATTTTATGGTTTGAAGAAAGCCCCTAGATGAGCGAATGCCCACATAGATAGTTATTTGATGAAGCTGGGATTCACAAGAAACAACATTGACTACAACCTCTACTTCAAGGTAATTCAAGGTATGCCGTTGATTTTGGTTTTATATGTTGACAATCTATTCTTGAAAAGTAGTGAGCCCCTAATCATTGTGTGTGAGAGAGATATAACCTTGAATTTGAGATGAAAGACCTTGGACTCATGCATTACTTTCTAGGGCCTACGGTTTGGCAAAGGCCCGAAGAGATTTTACTTTCATAAGGAAAATATGTTGTGAAGCTATTAGAAATATTTGGAATGACACAATGAAAGTCCCTACACACATCGATGGAAATAAACTTTAATAAGTTATGTGGAGAGGATCCAAGACTTGATTTTGTGAATCCATCCGAGTATAGACAATTGATTGGGGCTTTGATGTTGCTAGTGAAGACCATTCCAGACATATCATACACAGTGAATACATTGAGTGAATTCATGACAGAACCTCTCCCTGTACATTGGATCGCTGCCAAATTTTTTTTGCAATATTTGTATGGAACAATCACATTTGGTTTGAGATATCCTGCTAGAGATGTTTGACTCCATGGATACTCTGATGATGATTGGGAAATAAACATTGCTGATAGGAAGAGTACATCTAGATGTTGTTTTAGCCTTGGATCTCCCATAACATCTTGGATGGGAAGGAAGCATAAGTTTGTAGCATTGAGTACCATCGAAGTAGAGTATATTACCGCTAGCATGGCTAGCTACGAAGCAATTTGGTTGAGGAAGATCTTTGGAGGGCTATTTGAGTAAGTCCTAGAGACTATAGTGATATATTGCAACAAAAAGAGTGGGATTTTTTTGCGAGATAATCCATTATTTTGTGACAAGTCCAAGCACATAAATATGAAATATCATTTAATTCGAGACATGGTGCACAGAGGAGCCATTAGACTTGATCATATATTGACAGATGAGTAGATTGCAAATATTCTCGTTAAAAATTTCTTGAAAGGGAAGTTCTTGGTCTTCAAAGAGAAGCTTTTAATTATGGATGTGACCCCTCTTGATAAGGGGCATCACTGATCGAGGAAACAAAGAGAATTTTGCCCCTTGTTTGAGCTCCTAGGGTGTGGAATTGAGATAAAAGGCTCTTGGGTTTGAGGTATCTCTAGACAATAGGGTATCACCCCTATCTTTTACCCAAAAGGTTGGAGATGTTTCTCCCCTATATCTGTCTTTGCAGGGTATACTCAATTTGGCATCATACCCACAAGTCGGGATTGTTGGGATTGTCCCTACCCATCTGGCCAACATGTTGAGGAGGTTAGGGGCATGCGGTCCTTACATTTTGGTAAGTTGGGTATCGAGACCAAGCTGAGATTATTATGCAGGTGTTCTACCACACGACTCTTCAGGATTATTTTTGTGAAGATCAATAAGCAATAGGATGGGTTGAGATTTGCTTCCCTATATCACCTATTGCTCGATATGGGTTTGGAGATATTTACCTCCCCCATGAGATTTCAGGCAAAGATGTACTCCCTGATGTGGTTTCAGATCGAGATATGCTCTCTGACGATGTAGAGGGTGGTAGTGTTAGCTCCTCGATGATTCTTCTTCTTTATATTCTAGAATTTTTTAGCAAATAGAGTTAACTAGAGATGGGACATGATATGATGGAAGGATGACATGTTGATCAATCGTCAGATCTTGATACGTGGAATTCTCGCTAGTTGAGAGGGGGTGTTAAATTATGAAACTAGGGTCAAATTCCTCTTTGGATACCTCATTTGATGTATATTATGATTTCCTTGAATTCCTATTTTCGACAGGACAAAACTTCACCTAAATATCATCAAATTTGGACAAGGGAAAGTGTACTTATGAAGAAAAACCAAGATATATATATTTGGAAAGGTTGGCCCTTATACTAAATTGGCCGCCCTTGGAAGCCTATAAATTCAAGTAACCTCAAGATCATTTAGAGATCACCAAGCTTCTTCCTCTTCTCTTCTTCATTGATTGATTTGCACAGGTCTGAGGTTGGGATGAGAAAAGAAGTTTGCAAAGGTCTAAAATTATAGGGTTTGATGCTTGCATCTATTCTTAGGGTTTTGGGTAACAGTCATTGGCTTGTCATAAGAGAAATTCAATCACAATTGTTGGCTTGTAGGCTCAAGGGAACAACTAGAAGCCTTCATTCCCTCGCACAGTTCCTCCTCCATGTGACCAGGAAGTTTGACTCAAATTTTACCAAAGTTGACCATAGTTGACCGCAATGGACTGTAGACAAGAAAAGTTGTCTTTGATATATTTCGATGTGCGAAACATATTTCTGAATGTTATTGGGTTTTTTTAATGGATAATATTTCATTGGGCTCATTGTACTCTCTCTTGAACATTTTATGACAATCTAATAGAAGAATTTTAAAGGATTTTCCCTCTAGTGGGGTTTTTCCCTTATCTTTGACTAAACCTGGTGTCTGTTGTTGATGTGTTGATTATCTTATTTGTCATTAAATTTATTGTTCTATCTTCAGTTACTCTTGATAATTGGAAATATTAATTGTTAGTTAAAAATTTCTAATTATAATATTAAATTAAACTAAAATAATTCATACACCATAAAACCATGTAAAATTTTTAACATAAATTAATTAAAAAATATAATTAATTAATTGATTGCAATTATTTATATAAAATGAAATATATACTACAAAAATTTATAACACATCACGAGATTACTAATCTACCATTACCATTGTCACTTTTCCACTTTCCACGCTCACGTTATCGGTTTTCCTTTATTCTCTGGACATTTTATTAAAATTTAATATTAATTTGAGTGGTTATAAAAAGTATTTATGTCCTGTAATGTTTAAGTTATTCGATGTTTTTGTTTATATATATATATATATTTGGTATATACGGAGTGTAATTTTTTTTTTTTTTATTAGTAAACCAGTGTTGTTGAGTAGTTTAGTTTTTTCCATTTAAATTAGAAATTATGCTGAGAAAAAATTGTATATAAAATTGTAAGTTATATTGATCAATGTTAAATTAATAATAGTTAATATGAAAATCCAATATTACTTTGGAAAAAAGTAATAAATTGAGATAGGAAGTGGATAAATTAAAGTGTAAGCTACTCTGACCAATGCTAAACTAATAATAGATAATATGAAAATCTAATATTCCTTTGGAAAAAAAATAATAAACTAATAATAGTGAATATGAAAATCTAATATTCCTTTGGAAAAAAGTAATAAATTGAGATGTGAAGTGGATAAATTAATTTGTTTTCCAAACATAAAATTTACTAAATTTTGGTGGGTAGTTACAATTTTACTCTTAAATAAGTGGTGTGGAGTAATTCCTACTAAATATTTATTTATATTTTATTTCTATCCATTTTTATAGAAAGGCATGCATAAATTGTGTGATACAATTATCTACATGATATTATAATATACAAAGAGGTAATAAAACTTTCAAATTATTATCTAATCAAATGTTTGAAAAATAAATTAATAATGAGAAATATATTTACTATTCAAAAAATTAAATATCATAGTTTGAATATCATAACTTGAATAGATTAATACTAACTTAATAATGATAAATAAACACATGGATTACTAAATTACTACCCTAACAAGAAGCCAAAACATTTAGATATTCACAAACCTGATGAATGGTATACAAAAAAATCTACAAAACTACATATAACCTATATACATCAATAAAATATCACAGAATACACATATGATATCAGATGTAAATAAACATTAGATATGAAATGTAGAATAATCTGAAAGAGATAACGTATCTCATATAAAAATTTCACCTCGAAATTTGATTACATTATTTTAGAGATTTAATCACGGTTTATTTACATATATTTAATAAGGCAATCATAAATGACTTCCCAATGCAATTACTAAACTAAAATTATATGTATAGAAACTATATATATAGATATAGATGGGTTCCCAAAGTGTATGCCTCTCATCAACTTTGAAACGATAAAAAGATGTGTATGAGCCTGAGGGATGCCCCATCTAAGAGTATATGCTGCTCAACGACTTTGAATTAACAACGAGGTGAAGCAGCGTTGAATTAAAATGATGTAAGACGGGATTGTTGATATGAAGAAGTTAGCACTATTAAACTGGAATGTCAATGTGTACTAAATTGCATTACGATTCAAAATCTATTTACTAAATTGTGTTCTGTTCCAAATGTGTTTATGCAGCACAAACAGTTAAAAAGAAAACGGAATGATGCTGAAGACTGACAAAAGTAATAAATCCTTAGAGATAATGTAATAAGCTATGTATGGGTGACGCGATAACTTTGTATGCCACTGCTATGGTTTGCCCGAGTTCAAATTTCCTGCACGATTTGATAAGCCTTCTAACTTATCTCCCGTGATCTCAGTAAGACTGCTATAGTTCAAATTTCTTGCACGATTTTATAAGCCTTGTAACTTATCTGTCGTAATTCGGTAAGACTGCTAACTTTTTTTTGCAGGTATATGCGTGCACGGTGATCTGGTTTACATAAAATCCTGGCAGCACAGCCAAACGTGAGGGAGAATACCAGGAATATTAACCTGAATGTGTTGTGCAATCGGTCTTCAGTGAAAAAAATTCCGGATTCACGTTTTTTTTACTGAAGACTGATTGCACAACACATTAGGCCATTCAACGATTGGGTTGCTACGCAGATTGTCATACTGTCAGTCAAAGATGTGCTTGAGCTCAAAGATTGGTCTTTTTCACATGTAAAATAGAGAGCTTAGAAGATACTCATGGTAGTTGGTAGGAAGATTTGTCCTTAAGCTGAGTGGCTAAAAAGCAAAATTCTTGTAAATTTTCTTTATTGTCATGTGGCAAGAACTTTCCTTACCATGCGACATGTGATTAAAACAAAATTCTTGTAAATTTTCTTTATTGTTATGTATGGTAGTTGGTAGGAAGATTTGTCCTTAAGCTGAGTGGCTAAAAAACAAAATTCTTGTAAATTTTCTTTATTGTCATGTGGCAAGAACTTTCCTTACCATGCGACGTGATTAAAACAAAATTCTTGTAAATTTTCTTTATTGTCATGTGGCAAGAACTTTCCTTACCATGCGACATGTGATTAAAACAAAATTCTTGTAAATTTTCTTTATTGTTATGTGGCAAGAACTTTCCTTACCATGCGACATGTGATTAAAATTAAGATTCGAGCTCATCCCAACGTTTCATTCTGATTTTGGACAGTCCTTTACTTTTAATGCAGACGTCATATATCATTTAAAAAAATATTAAGTTTCTGAGATTTTACCATAAATATACAGAATTTTGAAATAAGATTTACATTATTTTCAACTAAATATTATTTTTTATTTCAAATTTATTTGCCATTCATTAAAAATAGTACATATTATTAAATTTTAAAAGTTTTTGGTTTTACTAATTTATAACTTGTTTTAACATTTTGAATTTCGACTTTTTAATAATTTAAATATGAAAGATATCGGATTAAGAGTTGATTATTTTATAACCATTTAAAGTTTAATAAAAAATATTTTTAATTAATGTAATTATATACTAATGTTGTTCATATATGTAGATACTTATTATTTTCAAGTATGGATTGACATATGAAAGACAAAATAGTGAGGTTGATCCCATTATATCAATTACATTTGTTTAGTTGATGGTTAAGGTGCATGGTTAAGAATAATAATTGATTATGACTAAATATGTTTAAGTTACACTTGAGGGGGTTTCTTATAGTCAATATAGAGTTGACCATGGATGACCATGGTAGTTCACAATTAATTATAGTTAATTGTGATATATTACAATCTTATATGGTTGTTAAGGATTGATCATAATAAGCCATGGTTGATCATATTTTGCTATCATAGATTATGGTTGTCCATTGTCACAATCGATGACCATGGTTAACCATGTTAGACCATGGTGTCCTTGGTTGAGCATGGTTCGCCATGTTAATGTAATGTACCTCCAAATTTACACACTAAAAAAAATTACTTCTAATTAATCCAGTATTGACATGTTGTCATTGGTAAATTGTAGCATTATTTGTTGCTTAACAAATGTTCTACCTTTGTTAATAGATTTATCATCAATTTTTAGTATCCTTGACTATTCAAGCTTCTCATTAGTAAATTGTAGCATAGTTTGTTTCTTTGTAAAACTTGAGGTATAGAATGCATCCATTATGATGTTGTCATAATTTACTCGTGAGATAGATATGTTGATCTTTTTTTACCCACTTATGGATTATGTGTGTCCTCTTTTTACATGTCATGCATGCAAATCACCATTTTGACCCATCCATGTGGTAGGGTCACATATTGATGGTTTAGATGTTCTAAGGCCTTTGAACGACATTGATGGCTCAATGCACCAAACCTTTTGGATTGACTAGCCTCCTGGACTTATCATTTGACATTATACTCATTCTTTGTAGTTAGAGGGTTTCCTGGCAATGGATTGGGGTTTAAGCTCTTCTATTTTTCTTTTTTTGTGACAAATGGCATTATGTTCTGAGAGTGAGTTTGGTTTTCATTCCACCTTATGGCAACGCCTAGAGCTACAAGCAATACAAAAACAATTGTTCATAATCCTTTTGTTGATTATGTTGTCGAGGGTTTACCAAACTTGAATTAGAAATTTTTAATTCGTTATCATGTATGTGGAAGAGAAACTTAGATAAAAACTTATTTGGGGTTTGCGTGTCATTCAAGAAACCTTTCGAACAAAAATTGTTGGCTAAGAATTTATTTGGAGTTTGTAAATCCTTTAAGGAAGCTTTCTAAAACACCCTGATGCCACTATCACAACTTATGAGATTCTTCTTCCTAATATTTTAACCTTAGATTTACATGTGATTTAAACTATTGAATTTAACATTTAATTTTTAAGAGGGTTTTTCTTTTGTGATTTCCTCTCAAGATTTTGTTCAAAGATAGCATGAGGGTTTCTTGCTTGAATTCCTCCCAGGGTTTTTGATTGATTCCATGTTCACAATCAATGACCATGGTTAACGCATCTATTATTCACATGATATACATTTATAATACAATATGATGACCCTTGGTTTCCATATACCAAGTGGTCTCTTGGATTCCCTTTCACAGTTTACATTCCACACCAACCCTTAGAGGATTAGGTTTCCAACATTCCCCCCCTTGATCTGAAGGGGTATGTATGAGTCCAAGAAGAGAGATGTAATACAAAATGTGCAAAAATATGGATGAAAACACTAGGCTAAATGTGCTCTCTGAAATGTTGGCATAAGGGGGCGGTTTAAGGATAATCACCAACACTTGAATGCTTAGTGCAGTTCCCGAAACTCTTCCAAATCTAGCATGAAGGCAAGGTCTTCTGCTAGAGGAAGTGGTCCTAATGTTTTGAAGATGGAAACCTTTAACCTTGAAAGGGAGGTCTCACCCTACATAAAAAGGGAGAAGCTCAACCAAAAAAGGGAGGTCTCAACCTATGATGGTTTAAGAATGACCACCAACCTTGGAATGCTTAATGCAATTCCTGAAAATCTTCCAAAAATGGAAAGAAGTTGAATTATTCTGCTAGAATAAGTGTCCCTATTTCTTTGAAGAGAGGTCTCAACCCCACATAGATGGTTTAAGGCTGACCACCAACCGAAGGCATTCTTAGGGGCATCTTTGTCTCTGTCTACAACTTTGAATCTGGTATGGCAGGTTGTGGCTCAGGCTCACTTGATGTGGCTTTGAAGCTTGTATATGACCATCACTTCCCCCTTGTCAGATATAGGGTGAGAAAATGAAGAGATCTCAGCTGCAAGACTTTTCAATATTTGAGAACAAATCATGTTGTATGAGTGAAAAATCTTCTTGGCTATTGAAGCGCATTACTAAGACATGATCCATCCAAGATGAATTTTTTTTCTTGCAGGAGGCTTGTTTTTGAAGCATTTGTGTGAAGAATGATTACACTGACCATTATTCATACACGAATGAAGATCAAAACAATGATATTTCATATGGCCAACTCTATCAGAATGTTGTCATTTAACATTTTATTGTTGTTGTTATGGAAGAGGAACAAAATCTGAAACAGCTGAAGGTGAATTGTCATGAAGAAATCTAGCACTCTGAAACTAAATGGGCTTTGAGTAATCTGGAATATGAAAGGAAACCTCCTTATCATATCCAAGACATGTTTTGTGCTTGTTGCTAACAAGCTCTTCCCAAGGTCTGATGATGGGCTTCAGAAGCATATGCTGAATTTTTGCATCTTCATGTAACTCTATTGCTTCATTGGGCACTAGATCTGAATCCATTGTAACATTAGTAACTTACTATTTATGGGAGCTTGTTTCAATGTTCTAAACAGAAATAGGTTCAGAATGATAACTATGCTTCTATAAATCATCTTGTTGTAGCTGTGATTCGAGCTGCAAAAAACAAATTTTTTCTTTTGCATTTTGTAAACACGTTTGAATATTGGAGAGAGTGTCCTTATTGATTTGGATTGTTTTATGAGCAGTAGATAACATTAGAATGTTCAATTACTCTAAAAATTCATCAATTCTAGCCATATGTGGGTAGAATAGTGCTGCAATGGATATTGGAATACAAACATAACGAAGCTTCTGCCAAAACTAAATCTTACAAAAACAAATAAATGCTCCAAAAGTTTAGATCACCAACCCATACGAATATGTGTCAACGCACACACTAGGCTTCAACGCACTTATTAGTTAGATATACGTATAGGGAATAGAAACCCTCTAACATTTGTTCATGTGAGCTGCCCTACCACAAACATGCTCAAATGCCTTTGCAACTGGTTCCTTTTTACTATTGTCTTCTTAACAATGACTTCTCCTTGAATTCAATAGTATTGTAATAATTATAGGAAGAGGAATATATTTAAATAAAAGAAACAATGCCTCACACCTCCGAAACAACTGTAAACAGAATCAAAATGGCTTTTGGTTTCACTAGCATATTCTATCAACAATTTTTCCTACAACATATCAATTCATGTCAGGTCATGATGGAGTGCCTTCTGAATTATTTGTCCAGGATGAACAAGAATTAAAATGACAGAAGCATAACTAATATAACTGAGAGTCAGCTAAACATTTTCAAATGAAGAAATAGATGGAATGCGAAGAGTTGATTGCAGAAGTTGAGACGTTGACTTCTGAGAACATGAAACTCAGAAATGAAATAAATCTTATAGCAGAGGAATGAATGAATGAATCACAAAAGGTAACGTTGAGGAATTTTAAGAGATAGGATAGAGTAGGAGATTCAGAAATAAATGGTCCTAGAGATACACAGTCACAGTTTATGAAGCAAGGAGGAAATGGTTATCCTCAAGTTCTATCTAAAATAAGCAATTCGAGTTGTAGCCAAAGAGATGGTCAAAAACAACTTGGGCATCTCTATTACTTCCTTCGCTTTGTACATGCATGCCTGCTTGCACTCAAACTCGCTGCTCATTTCATTTCACTGCCCGCTCCGCTCGCGCTACAGTTCTCCAATGTTGAAGTGAGGCTCAGGGGTCGAGTTCTATCCCATAGAGTGAGATTTAGGGGTCGAGTCCTGTCCTGTTGAGCATTTTGCTAGATTTCCTTCAGCAAGGTTTCTGTAGAAAAAAATCAGCCCGCTCACGCACGCCCTTTCAGAGGTCTCTGTGAGAATGAAGGGAGAGAAAATCCGCTAAAATGTGAGGCTGGGTCGTCTCACTAAGAAATGGCGCACGTTTTCTCTGAGACGTAGCACCCACAACTCAGGTGGGTGTGCCCCATCTCCAAAGTTCAAGTAAACTACCTCTTCCCTTATGACTCTATCTCAGACTACTGCATGTGCCACCATGCAGGTCCTCGAGAGAAAATATGTAATTCCCAATTACATGCTCCGCTGATGAATTGAGGTATGTTCTATATCAAAACCAATTCCTATAGGTTTATTCTGGTTAAAAATTTGTGAAGAAGTTTAAGAATTGGGGTTCACAATGTCACAAGATCCTCAAGGGCATAAGAAATGGTATCAAAGATTCGGAGATGTTAAAAATACTCGTCAAATATGCGGTTGAATCGGAGAAGAATCGGGATATCTTGGTCAAGGCCGGGGTCGTGCCAATTTTAGCTCAAATTCTTTTGATACTCCGTCTGAAAAAGCATGCAATAACAATGGAAAAAAGATGGAAATATCCAAGCAGTAACAGTTATCATATGGGCCAGTTGAGGGGCATACGTTTTCTTGTTACAGTGAATGGGAAACATGTTGAGGAATATAGAGACGAAAACACGGAGCGGAAGGGTTCTAACAATGGATCAAACACAAATTCACTAGTTGTGTCTCAAATGCAACATATTTCTGCTCAAAGAGCGCAACGCAATTCTAGTTCACAGTCTTATCAAGGCAGAACCACTGTTGCGTGCAGTGCATGCAACAGAGCAACAGAGTTGGCAGGGAATCAAGAAGAGAGAGAATCATTAAAGCATGCAACAGACCAGCGCTATCTTTTGTTATTTCAAGACTTTAGACAATGCAAGGAAGTAGCTGACAAAGGGACAATTCTACACAAAATAGAGGAACACCCAAAATCACTGCACCACAAAACTAGCAATTCAAATTTTAGCAGGGTAGGAAGGAACCTAGTCTAATACCATGTTTAAAAATTGTAACCTCAAATGTGATTCTCAAATTCTTGACTACCCATGCGTTCTTAATAGGTCATTCAAGGTCATGGCTACTAGAAGAACCTCAAGATAAAGTTCGTTGTTGAGTCTCCGAGTTCAACAATTTATTTTATGGATTTAGGTATTATGATGAGGGTACTAACATAATTACCTCTCGTCACATTGTAATTGGTTTAATTTCCAGACCCCAACTCATATTTTCTCAACATAGTACTTTAATTTTACTGTTATGAATAAGGACCCCTTAATATCGCTTTTCCTCCAAAGGTCTGTAAATGATATGGAGGATGAAGTTGATTGATGACATACATGGCTACTCATTTACAACTTTTATTATATATCATTTTTCATATTTGCCTTCCGGTTATGTTGTTAGATTTAAGGATTCAATTTTCTGAACTTGATACTTTTTCTTTCAAATAGTTTGTTCAGTTTGACTCCAGACTATCCCTAAGAAAACTCATTATGAATATCATCATAGTAGAGTACTATGTACTCATTTTTATTTGGCTATGGTTCCTAAACCTACAATTTATGTTGGGATAATATATGTTTTAAGAAAGAAGTCTTAATACATTACTTTGTACATGTGCAATTAATGTTTGTAACTTTTAACTCTATGGCTATTACAACATGATGTTCAACCAATACTATATTGAGTGATTATTTCTTAATCAATTTTAGTACTTATTAGTTTCAACATTATATACTCATATCAAATATTTCCTTGTTCAATTCAATTTTCCTCCTTTATACACTCGACCAAATTCAATGTTTAATGTCATTCTTAGCCGATTTTTTGTGTGGGTATTTGCAAAATGCATATACAAATAGGTTTTGTAACTACCTATGAGAGTGTTTTACATGACCAAGTGTGTATTACATGCACTTGTAAGTTAATATGAAGGTTATCACTCCATACTAGCTTACAAGCATGCTAAACCTACGAATGTAAAGATGCTTACATTTTTTTGTATAATTATCTGATAGCTTGTAAGAAAAATCATCAACAAAGTCTCTACTTTTAGTTGTTCGTGATACTAAAGAAAACAACAGTAATTTATGCTAAATACTATCATATTTAGAAATTTTCTATTTAAAATAATCATTCCCAAATTTCCCTCCTCCATATAGAAAATATACATACATAACTATCATTTTTTCACCATAATGATTTTTATACATATTTGCTCTATTTTATATGAAAACATATGTGCATTCATGCTTTGTTTACTATCAAAAGTTATCTATTCATGAAAATTACTAAATGTATACTACTACTTGCTAGTTATATTTCGTTTATATGTTTCTCTAAATGCTTTGTTTATTGTTCATTGTTGGTTCAAACACCCACAAAATAAATATTACTGTTTTTAAAACCAAACATTCATAATAATAGAACGACTACAATAATCTTTATACTTATCTGGTTATTATGAACACTTGGAAACAAAGTAAAAACTAACACGTTCCTCCCAACCAATGAATTGCAACAAGAACAAACCCCCCGAGCTTGAAGTTTCTCTGTAGTAGCATCATGTGTATATAGTTATTGGTCTTTCTTTCTTATACCTAGGTTTTTCTTAAAGGTATTCCCCTTTATACCATCACATTTATCTCCACCCATGTTGCTTATTCTATGCACCCAACATAACATTTACCACCATTTATGTTGTCACTTTTTTTGCTAATCATTCCTCCCTAAATATTACAGAATCATGGAAGGTTATAACTTTGACAACTACCATCTTTACTTGTCCACTAGGTGGTAGTTGAACCACATTAAACATTTGTTAACAACAAAGCAACCTTACTGCTTATGTGTTGATTCCCATAATATGTCTAAAAAACAAAATTTTATTTTTAATTACACATATATATTTATATTTTTCATTCAAGTGTTCAAATTTAGTCTTGGCCCCATGGCCATTGTTTCTAGCTCAAATAGTTACAAGTGAACTTAAATTCATTAAGTGTTATAAAAGTAATTACAATAGGGGGTATTAGATTCAACCCATGGGTTGAATATAGTCACCTAGATATGACCATGGTTGGTCACGATCAATCATCGTTGGCTATTATTTACGACAACTTGTGATGGCTAACTAAAGTTGATGCTTTACCATGGTTGACTATTGTCAATTATCGTGAATAGAGTCAACTATTGATGATGATGGTTTGTCATCTTCACCATTGTTATCCTATCATAGTTGACTATGGTGAACCATAGTAAAACATGGTGACCATTGCAAACTATCAACATTGACTATGGCCAAACAGGATTGACTATGATTAACCATGGTTGAGTATAGTTCATAGCATGCATGCTCATGGTTGACTAAGGTTGACCATGGTTGACTTTTTTATAACAATACAATGTGGAATATTAAATAAACATTAAACCTTATTAAATATAAATATTAAACTTTATTTACAAACCCTAATATTAATATTATTAATTAATATAATCATATTAATATTATTAATTAATATAATCATATTAATATTAATACTTTTAATATTAACATAATCAAACTTATATATATGTTTGGAATGAAAACACGAGAAATTCTAAAGTACATCCCCTCATTTCATGGATGGTAAACGAGGTAAACCACCATCCTTGATTATGGGACCTAGCCCCAAAAGAATCCAAATGAGTCCAACCATTGACAACTACTAGCAACAATATCAATGAACTTGACGTAATACTAAGTACCTTTATCGCTAATAATAATAATAATAATAATATCAATATTATTAATAGTCAACTTTATTAATATTAGTATTATAAAAAATGATTAAATAATAACCCTTATTTCCAAACCCGAATATTATCATTAAATTTTAAGCCTTATTCAAAGTAATAATATTAAAAATGTTATGATTATTAGAATTTGTAGATAAGGTTGGTAGACCCTATAATATTATTATTATAGGGTTAACCAGTTTGATCATTATCAATAGTCATAATATGTCCAATATTATAATAAAGACAAGTGTTGCAAGGCAGTATGCTCTCTGCCATTCAAATGGAAATTATGTTTTTGAAAGAATTACAAATATATATAAGGAGTAGAAAAATTGCATTTGTTTCTCAAAATCATCAATAAAACAGATATACAATTATAATGTATAACAATTATAATGTATAAAAACCCCCTAATAAAATCATAAGTGCCTTCATTTAATTATTTTATTATTATTATTATTTCTATTTCAATGTCAACCATCTCCAGCTGATGTCCATCCATAACTAGCTTTTACTAAGATACCTATTAGACCACTAAATTGAGGCATAAATTCACAGCATAAACTAATTAATTGGTGCCTGCCGAATTCGCTTGTCTTGAGAGGTGGTATGTGCAGTACCAAATGTTTTGATTAGAATATGGTGAAAACCATTAATAATTTTTTATTAGTGTAAAACTGAAAGTTTGGATTGTGTCACCATGCCTATGTAGTATTGTACACCCTGAATTGATTTATGCAACAAAAATCGAGAGACCAAATGAAAAAGTTGGATGGCAACACTTTTTTCACATAATTTATGGTCGTGTTCACATATACAACTTTGATGGTAGAACCTAGCAATTGCCTTTTCAAGATATAGTTTCAGCTTTAATGAAATCAAATCTACAACTTTTACCATTAATTTGATCATAGAGTGGCTAAACGTTTTTTTGAGTAAGATGCTCAAATTTTCTTCTACTGAAATAAGTACTCTAACCATTCCAGATGATTGGTCCTTTACTAAAGGCTATCCACTCCGAATTACATCTTAAAATATTTCTTTTATCCAATCTGAGTTATCTCTCTGAGAGGCATTTGGTCCGTTGAATGAAGATAATGTTGTAGACGTCTGTTAAATCCGACCTACATAATATTCAAAAATGTAGAACACAGGCTTTGTAGGTTTGTCTGAAATGGGAAGAATTGTTTAAACAGAAAATAGTGAATTACGTCTAAGAAGAAAACTAAACCAGGGTTGGTGAAGCCAATCCTATCACTCAATGGTAAGAAGAAAACCGAGAGAAGGGTTATTAATGCTAAGTTTCTCATTAAATGGTCAAGTGGTGGTGTAAGTCACCTTGAATATGCTATTATAAGGGCCAAATACGACTATAAAACATTAACCTACGCGTTAGAAATTACATTTACTTTAAAAGGAAAAAATATCAACAATGATAATCGTCCATCAATAGTGGAATTTATGAACAATAACCATCGGTTGTCAATAATCGAGTGCTATTACATTACAGTCAAAGCCTCTGACCTCTGCATGCGTATTTATATGATTCTTTGAAACACTAGCAATGCCAGATAAAGATAATGTGAGGTGCAATATGCCTTTGAACTTTTCATTCATATACATATCAGAAATTTGTGTTTCTTTTTTTTTCTTACCATGGAGAGAAATACGCCAATATCACCAGGATAGTAGCAAATTCAGACTAATGAGCAAACTTCTGGAGGATAATCAATATTGGTTAGCCACACATTATTAGTTAGAAGTATCAACATGTCAAAATGTAAAGCATGGTAGTATAATGGGATTTATGATAGTTTATCACTGAGATTTGGACAAATAGCATTGAGGCAGAAATAACGCATCAAAATTTTTCCCTAATTGAATATTTACAAATTAACTTTCTAAATTATAATAAAAAAATACATTATTTATTTTTTAGTTTAGTATTTGATTTTGTATTAATAAAAAATAAAATAATAACGTCTAAATTACAAATTGAATGCTAGAATTTTATCTACTATTAAAATTAAAGTTAAAAAAAAAAATAACATTGTTTTTTTTTAATTTGATTTTAATTTATTAAAGATATAAACACCCATAATTAACATAAAATTTTTAAAAATTTAAAAATAAGATAAAATGTAAAATAAAAATAAAAAATAACATTGTTTTTTTTTAATTTGATTTTAATTTATTAAAGATATAAACACCCATAATTAACATAAAATTTTTAAAAATTTAAAAATAAGATAAAATGTAAAATATTATGAATAATTTATTGAAAAAAATTAATTTAAAAGACTAATTTATAGTTTTATTATTCAATGTAAATAAAAAGAAAAATAATATTGAAATAAAAAATGAAACTTTATAACTTTCATAAATAAATATGCGATACTTAAATTTCATTTTAATCATCATCCCTGCAATATTATAAATAAAAAATAATAAAACCTTTCTAAAAATGTTTATATTGTTTATTTTTTAAATGGAATAGATATGAATAATAACCGACTTTAAATTGTAATTTTAATTTATATTTAAAAATATTAAATAAGTTAAATTAAATAATCAAATTTAATCCAAAATAATTGATTTTCTAACTATAAATCGTTAAATTATGTAACTAGGGTTACATTCCATTTTAGATAACTTATTTTTTTGAAATAATGTTTGCATTGAATTCCTTTTTTTGGAAGGATCAAAATAGACTAAAGATGATCAAATTTGGACAAGAGAAAGTGTGCGTATGTATGAAGAAAAGCTCATATATGCACATTTGGACAAGTCAGCCCTAACGGTAATTTTGTCACCCTTCGAAGTGTAATTACCACCCTTCGAAGTGTATAAATACAAGTGACATCAAGCTCATTTAGATATCACCAAGAATATTCTTCTTTTCATCTTCATTGGTTGGTTTGCAGAGGTCTGAGGCTGGGAAAACAAAAGAAGTTCGCAAAGGTCTAGAACTACAAGGTGCAAGGCTTGCATATGTTTTTACGATTTTGGGTTATAGTCGTTGGCTTGTCTCAAGACAAATTTGACCATAGTCGTTGGCTTTCAGGCTCAAGGAAGCGATTGGAAGCCTTGAATCACTCACACAACTCTTCCTCCATGCAACCAAAAAGTTTGACTGAAATTTGACCATTGACCAAAGTTGACTACATAAAGTAAAAATTATCTCGGATATATTTTGATGTTGGAAAGATATTTATGAATGTTGTTGGGTTGTTTGGCTAGATGATATTTTATTGGGCTCATTTTACTCTCTACTAAATATTTTATGGCAATCTAATAGAAGAAGAATTTAAAGGGTTTTCTCCCTGCTGGGGATTTTCCTTGGTCATTGACCAAACCTGGTGTCTCTTATTTCTTGGGTGTGTGTTATATTATTTCTATGACTAGCCCCACTAATGAAGTTGTGGGGTCAGAGGATGGGCGGCTAGCCACCCATTTGTTGCATCGGGGTCACATGGGGGTGGGGGCGCAGCAGTGCCTGCTGTCAGGGGATTTGTGGGGGGTAGTAGCCCTCCTTTACGAGGTGCGGGGCAGTGCCCCAAGGAATTTTGTTTTGGACCCTTATTAGGTGAGCGGACCTACCTATGGTTTTGTGTGTGTTTTTTGCACAGGGTTTTCGGCATGATGGTTTTATTCCTATGGTATTTTGTATATCTGGTCAAATGAACTATAGTTATGTTCTAGTCCAGGGTCAATGGATTGGGGTTTATGGATCCTTCATCATGTACATACATGTATTGTAACATTGAAAGTAAAATGATGAAAAATCAATATGGTAGTCCCGGTTTTGGGATCCAGGGGAAAATCTTTGTCTATATCTATTTTATGTTTTATGCTCTTGCCATTGTTTATTTTCTGTTTTTAGAATTCATATGCAAGTAATTTATGTACGAGGTTAAAACCTACATTTGTTATCAGAGTTGTTTTCGCTTCAAGGGGATTCCTTAGCTACTGAGGGGTTTCTCTCAGGCCTATGGTTGACCCTCTTTAGTGGCAGATCTATGGGATCAATTCTTGTCGTGAAAGAAGATGGCAAGCGGTGGATAGATAGAGATCGAGAAATTTAATGGTTAAAGATTTGAGTTGTAGAAACTCAAGATGGATGATCTATTGGTGGATAAATATCAGTGAATTGTGGTAGATCCGGGTAGTAAACCAATGGATATGTTAGCTTAATATTGGTCTAAGCTAGATCGGAAGGAAAAGAGCACAATACGATTGTGTATCTTAGGTTCAATATTCTTGAATGTATCAAGGGAAGCTTCGGCAAAGGATTTGTGGGACAAGTTAGGGACTTTGTACCAATAAAGTCTCTATTGAATAAATTGTTCCTACAGAAAAAGTTGTATAACCTGAGGATGAAGGATGGAGATTCAGTGACAGAGAATCTGAATGCCTTTAACTTTGTGGTAAGCTAGTTTTATCTATTATAAAAATTTCAGATAAAGATAAGTGCATCAGTTTGTTGTCTTCTATGCTAGATTTGTGGGATAGTTTGGTTGTTGCAATAGGTAGCAATGCGCCATACAGTTTGATGAAATAGTCTCATCCTCGTTGTCGGAGGAGATGAGATGGAAAAATATGGAGGTCAAGAATGGTGATGCCTTGTATATACAAGGATGGTCCCCTAACGAAAAATAAATAAAAGTCCTTGAGTGGGAAATCTAAATCTAGAGGGAGATCTAAATCTCCATGAAAACCTGTAAAGGTGTACTGGACATGCGGAAAGGAAGGGCACCTCAAAAAGTACTATAGATATAAATATCTTGAGAAAGGAAAGGGATCTGATGATGCACATTCTGCAGAGGTGAAAACCACCTCAGATGAAGGTGGGAATATGTACGTGGCTTCTTCCTCAAGTACACATGTAGATCATGAGGCATGGTTGATTGACTCAGGTGCATCCTTTCACTTCACTCCCCACAGGGAGTGGTTCTGTGAGTATGATAAATATGATGGCTTCGATGTCTTCTTAGGAGATGATAGGAAGGCTAGAATGAGCGGTCGTAGAAAAGTCAAGTTGAAGTTGCAAGGTGGAAGGATTAGAACACTTTTAGCTGTTTTGCATATTCCTGCATTGACCAGAAACCTGATTGTTGTAAGGAAGTTGGATGATGCAGGTGTAAAAATAATTTTCAAGAAAGATACTTGTAATTTGTTTCGGGGAGAACTGGTATTGACGCAGGGAGTTCGGATTGGAAATCTGTACAAGATTCAGTGTAGCACTATTATTGATGGGTGCAATAGTTCTGTGGTTCCTGAAAGTGGAGTAGAAAATTTAGTGGTCTCTGGAGAAAACACCATGCTATGGCATCAAAGGCTTGGACATATTTGAGAGAAGGGCCTTTGAATACTTCATGGTAATGGTATGGTATAAGGTATATCTAATTCATCTCTGTATTTTTATTTATGTGAAAAAGGTGTATATGGGAAGCGTAATCACGTGAGTTTCCCCTCTAGTGCTAAGAGGGCAAAACATATATTAGAGCTTGTGCACAATGATGAGTTTGGAGGTGTGTTCTTTCCATTACTGGGTAAGTTTACGTACTATGTATAAGCTATAGATGAATTCTCAAGGAATACATTGATATATTTCCTCAGGAAGAAATATGAAGTCTTTGACAGGTTTAAAGAATTTAAGGCTCTAGTAGAAAACCAGAGAGAGAAGAAGATAAAGGCATTGAGGACAGATAACGGTGGAGAGAGAAGGAATTTGAAGAGTTCTATAAAATGTGTGGTATAGTACGGAAAAAGACTACTCCATACACACCTCAAAAAAATGGATTTGTGGAAAGAATGAATAACATGTTGATGGAAAAGGAAAGAAGCATTCTGAGTGGTGCCAGGTTAGGACAAGAAACTGGGTAGAGGCAGAGGGGACTGCATGTTACCTAGTCAATAGATCACTTTCATCAACATTAGAGGATAAGACTCCACAACAGGTATGGACTGGTAAGAAACCCTCTCTTTCACATCTGAGGGTATTTGGATGTGATGTATATGTACATGTTCCAAAGGAGAAAAGAACCAAGTTGGATAGTAAATCTGAAAGGTGCATATTTATTGCATATAAGGATGGCTTGAAAGGCTATAAGCTTTGGAACCTAGAAACAAGGAAGGTTGTGTACAGTCGCGATTTGGTGTTTAGAGAGGTGAAATATGTTATTAAACATGAACTCCTACCTAAGGAGCCTTAGAAGATAGATTTTGAGCTAAAGGAGGAGGAATCAAACTCTATAGTAGAAGAGGAATCAAAAGATGAAGAGCCACAAACTCGAGCCGTGAGAAGATTAGTTTGAGAAACAAGGCAGCCATAAAGGTATAGTCCAACTGTTTTCTGTTCAAATTTTTCTTTTATTTATTATTGATGATGATCCGAGAACTGTCAGGGAAGCAATAGATTTAGAGGATGGAAAATTCTTGAAAGAAAACATGGTTGATGAAATGACATCTTTGTGCAAAGATGACGCTTGGGATCTGGTGGAGTTCTTGGTTGTAAGGAAACCCATTGGAAGAAAATGGGTGTTTAAGAAGAATATGAATGTAGAAGGAAAGGTGGAGAAATACAAAGCTGGATTGGTAGCAAAAGGTTATTCCCAAGTGTCAGGAATTGATTTTGGTGATATTTTTTCTCTTGTTACCAAGGTAGCTTCTATTAGATTATTTTTATTTATTTCTCTTGCTTTTGATTTTGATGTAGAACAAATGTATGTGAAGACAAAATTTTTTCATGAGGATCTAGAAGAAGAGATCTACATGAAACAACCTGAAGGATTTGCGGTGAAAGGTAAGAAAGAACTAGTTTGTAGGTTAAAAAAGTCTTTGTATGGCTTCAAACAGTCACCAAGGATGTGGTATCAAAAATTTGATACATATATATGGGCACTTGGCTTCACTGGAAGAAAAGCAGATCATTGTGTGTATTTTTAATTAATTGGTGACCATGTTATTAATTTTGTATTGTATGTGGATGATATGTTGTTGATTGGAAATAACAAAGAAATTATCTAGGAATTGGATACCCAATTTTCCTCCAAATTCGACATGAAAGATCTTGGTGTTACAAACTATATTTTGGGTATGGAAATTAAATGACACTGGGAAAAGATGGAGCTCTGTTTAAGCCAGAGGAAGTATGTTAAGACAATATTGCAGAGGTTTAATATGCATGATAGTAAAACAATAAAGGTTCCTATTCCTGTAGGTGTAAAGTTATCTACTGAACAATGTCCCAAGACACAAGAAGAGGAAGAGGACATGTCTCATGTTCCATATGCAAGTGCAGTTAGTAGCATGATGTATGAAATGGTTTGTACTAGACCAGACATTGCCCATGCAGTGGGAGTATTGAGCAGGTTTATGTCAAAACCAGGAAAGGAGCATTGGACAGTAGTGAAGCGAATTCCTTGGTATTTGCATGGCACTAGTGATTATGGTCTGTGCTACCAAGGAAGACCAGGATTGGAAAGAGTTTTATACATTCGTGGCTTTGTTGAGGCAGTTCTGGTTGGAGATCTGGATCAGAGAAGATCTACAAGTGGGTATGTGTTTAACCTATTTAGAGGCATAGTCAGTTGGATGAGTAATAGACAATATGTAGTGGCACTTTCAACTACAGAGGTAGAATATATGGCAACGACTCATGCAGGCAAAGAAGCAGTTTGGTTGCAAATATTATGTTCAAGAATGGGGTTCGTATAATGAGCTATATGGATAGACTGTGATAGCCAAAGTGAAATTTTCTTGGAAAAGAACCCTTCTTATCATCTAAAGAAAAAGTAGATTGATGTTTAATATCACTTTGTAAGGGATGTGGTTGAGGACAAAAAGGTGTTGCTCGTAAAGGTGGACACTTTGAAGAATGTTGCAGATGCATTGACAAAGTCTGTGAGCATTGAGAAGTTCTCTTGGTGTAGAGAAACAATGGACTTTGTATGGTTGGACCAATGATTAAGCTCTCCTTTGGCCCCCCTTGGAAATAAAAAACAAGTGGGAGTATGTTGAGTGTGTGTTATATTCTTTCCACGACTAGCTTACCTATGGTTTTGTGCTTGGTTTTCACACATGGTTTTGGGCATGATGGTTTTCTGCCCATGGTATTTTGTAGATCCAGTCAAGGGAACTACAATTATGTTCTAATCTAAGGTTAATGAACTGGAATTTATGGATGCTTCGGCACGTATATATATGTATTGTAACATTGAAAGGAAAATAATGAAAAATCAATTTGGTAGTCCCGATTTTTGGATCCATGGGAGAATATCTGTGTATATATATTCTATGTTTTATGCTTTTGCCATTGTTTATTTTCTATTTTTAGAATTCGTATGCATGTAATTTTTTTACGGGGTTAAAACCTACATTGTTGATGTGTTGTTTGTCTCCTTTTTCATTCCATTTGTTGTTCTATTTTCAATTACTTTTGATGATTGGAAATACTAATTGTTATTTGAAAGATTGCTAATTGAAGTATTGAATTGTGCTAAAGTCATTCATACAATATAAAACAATCTAAAAAATTTAACATATTATTAGATCTAAGGTGAAGGATAATCCCAAAAGGAGATAAGCATTGATGCAATCATCTTCGGGAAAGTTGAAGAAGCCAATCTAGTCAAGTAAAGATGTCTTCCTTCTTCAAGGAAAATGAGAAGTTTGGTGACTCATCCAATTTTGTTGCATGGCAAGTCAAGTTGGAGAAAATAGTTGACAACAATGGTGCGTTCCAATACATTCAAGGACAAGTACCTGAGCCTTTGGAGAATGCTTCCACTGCTCCCAAGAACAAATACAAAAAAGGTGAGTTGAAAGCAAAGAAAATTATAGTTGTTGGTTTACAAGATAATTTACTTGCATATGTTGGAAATTTGAAGAAGTCAAAGGACATGTATGATAACATAATTAGCATGTATGAAGTCAACAGTTTGAATGAAATCATCCCCTTGAAAGATCAACTCAAAGACACAAATATGAACAAAGGAGTGACTGTGAAATCCTACAAAATGAGGATAACTCGTCTTAGATATCAATTGCAAAGGGTTGGGGAATTTGTGCCTCACAAGGAATCGGTGATTGTGACTTTAAGAAGATTCCCTCCTATATAATACAATGTGGATACAGTTATCTACATTGTATTATAATAAGCAAAGAGGTAATAAAACTTTCAAATCATTATCTAATCAAATGTTTGAAAAATAAATTAATAATGAAAAAAATATTTCATTTTCAAAAATTAAATACCATATATCATAAATTGAATAGGTTAATACCAAGTTAGTAATAATAAATAAACACATGGATTACTAAACTACTACCTTAATAAAACACCATAACATTTAGATATTCACGAACCTGATGAATGGTATACAAAATAATTCTGCAAAACTACATATAACCTATATACATTAGTAAAATATCACAGAATACACATACGATATCAGATGTAAAATAAACATTAGATATGAAATGTAGAATAATATAAAAGAGATATCGTATCTCATATAAAAATTTCACCTCGAAATTTGATTACATTATTTATATAGATTTAATCACTGTTTATTTACATATATTTAATGATTCAAGGCAATCATAAATTACTTCCCAATGCAATTACTAAACTAAAATGATATATATATATATATATAGATAGATTGGTTCTCACACCAGCAATTTTCATCCCAAAAGTGTATGCCTCTCATCAACTTTGAAAAGATAAAAAGATGTGTAGGAGCGTCAGGGATGCCCCATCTATGCTGCTCAACGACTTTGAATTAACAACGAGGTGAAGCAGCGTTGAATTAAAATGATGTAAGACGGGATTGTTGATATGAAGAAGTTAGCACTATTAAACTGGATATGGTCAATGTGTACTAAATTGCATTACGATTCAAAATCTATTTACTAAATTGTGTTATGTTCCAAATGTGTTTATGCAGCACAAACAGTAAAAAAGAAAACGGAATAATGCTCAAGACTGACAAAAAAATAATAAATCCTTATTATTCCAAAGTGGGGATTTCTCTTTCAAAGATAAAATATGACTGCGTAGGAAACGTGGCAACACCTAGATAACTAATTTGAGAGGATCGATTTCGAAAGCTAGCATGACCATGTTTATAAAGTCAATTTCCAATTTTATTTGTTCTTATTGTCGATGGATTTTGATGTAAAAAATATAAAAAACCTTAATCTAGAGATAATGTAATAAGCTATGGGAGAATTCAAATGAAAATGATAATTCAGATTTCAACGAAGACTTGATAATGGATGGTCGGGCGGGCCACCAAGCACCGAAGTTAGGGTTTAGAACAGGAAGCAACAGGGGCAAGCTAGTAACAATGGGGAGCAAGGAGGAGGGAGTTCTACTCCCTTCTATAGTAACGTAGTATCAAGCAGAAGCATGGAGGCGAGTGTAAATGGTTTCAGGAAACCTACAGAGGCGGAAAAAAATAAGACAAACACAAAAGAGCTGAAATGCAGCAAATCCCATGAACAGGAAGAGACTCATGGCGCAGTCAAGGGGGAGACGAAATCGAGAGACAATAGTCAGAGAACTGAGTACAAATCTGCAACGGGACCCTGTAAACCCAAGTCAACCATTAAACCCCTGGTGGTCTTAAATGATCCTGCACTACAGGTGCACAAAGATCACATGGGGACTTACTTAGTTATATGCAAGTTTATGGGTATATGGCTCACGGAGAAAAATCTATGCACATGGATAAGAAACAACTGGAAACCAAAGGGAGAAATAAATCTACATCTAGGGTCCAAGGGTTTCTTTATAGTGGTTTTCACCAAACTAGAGGACAAAGACAGAGTGTTCGAAGGAGAACCCTACTTCTATGCTGTTGCAGGCCTATACATGTGACCTTGGGTGATGAACTTTGTCCCAGAGCGAGAAACATTCACATTGGTCCTGGTATGGATAAGACTATACTCCTTACCTTTAGATTATTGGCTGCCTGAATCCTTAAAAGCTATAGGCAATAAATTAGGTCATTTTCTAAAAATATAAGAGGCAACTTTGCAAGGGAGATATACCTCCTTTGCCTACATATGTGTGGAAATGGATCTATCAGGAGCACTTTTGGATGAAGTCATTCTAGAAGTGTATGATGAGGAATGGGTTCAGGCAGTGGACTATGAACACGTCCCATTCAGATGCCGTAAATGTCATGAACATGGACACCTCTTTAGAGATTTCCCACAAAATAAAATGGAGAATAATCTGAGAACCAACACAGGCAAAGATCCTGAAGGATTCATCAAGGTGGGAGGTAGAGGGAAAGGAGGGGGAAGAAAGCACCAAAGGAAAACTAGTGAGAACAAGCTACTAAGCCATAATAGTTTCAAGATGTTAAAAGAAGAAGGAGGGAACAATGGAAAGGACAATGCACTGGATATCAATCCTACAAAGAAGGAAAAAGAGGACAGCATGGAAATCATACATGAAAGCAGCGAACAAAACAAGAATCGACCAAGCACTATGGAACTTGGTAGAGACCATGAGATGACCCCAAGTGAAGTTGGGACGGAGGACCATGAACTACTGGAGATTCTTGAGAGGGAGAATTTTGATCTAGAAAAGTTCCTAACCAGGGAACCAACAAAGGGATTGACTCTACCACAAGAGGAGTTTGACAGAGTACAACAGCGCTTCCTCTGGAGATCTAAAACAAAGGCTACTGGAGTTAAAAGGCATCTTGACAGCTAGGAGAATAAAGGGGTCAAATCAATGGAGGAAGCATCAGGACACTCTACCAAGAACCCAGGCAAGAAAAGAGGAAGGAAGAGACAGAATGAGCTGCTGATAGAGTGTGGGAGACTCATGATTAACTCAGGCAAGATGAAATATCTCACCAGTTACTCATTTTCAAACCCATCTATATGAAGCTCACAACCTGGAATATTAGGGGGCTAGGAAGCAAAATATAACAAAGAAATCTCAGCGATAGAATAAAAGAAGAAAACCCAGATATGGTGTTTATACACACAACAAAATGTTTAATAGACAAAATCTGGGAGATACAAAGAAAATGGCTTACTAAATATGAGTACCTAGAAGTCAAAGCTAATAATACAGTGGGTGGGATCCTCACTCTTTGGAATCCTTAGAAATTTGGAATTCTGGATGCTGAAGCATCCAGGAACTACCTTTCAATGATTTTTTGACCTCTCGGTGACAAGAAAATCTATATGATCACAAATGTCTATGGCCCTCAAAAACCTGAAGATAAACTCATGCTTCTCACTTCACTGGAGGAGCTGAGAGAGAGACACCCGACAATGCCCTAGATTCTGGGAGGAGATTTCAAAATGATCAGATCTCTTACAGAAAAAAGGGGGGACCAGAACACTATGCAGAGACTCCGTTGCATTCCAGAACTTCCTAATCAACATGAAGCTAGTGGACACGGAAACAGCTAACGGCACCTTCACATGGAACAATAAGAGGGGAGGAGCTTCACAAGTTACCTCGAAACTTGACAGATTCATTATCTTGGAGGACCTCTTTCTCACTGGCCCTAACTTGAATGCTTTTATCCTTCCTTTCGAAGGATCGGACCACTGGCATGTTCAAATAGAAGCTTCATTTATTGGAACTATGAGGAATAGACCTTTCAAGTTCGAGAATTTTTTGTTCACTCACCTTGACTTCATCACCAATATTGGAAAATGGTGCTTGGAAGACATGCCCATTCAAGGCACAAAAATGTTCCTTCTGCAACAGAGACTCAAACACATCAAGCTCAGACTTAAAAAATGGAACACAAATGAGTTTGGAAATATTTTTAACGCCAAAAGAGAAGTGGATCAAAAATTACCGAAAATTAACCATATTCTCATAAAATAAGGCTTCACTGAGGAAAGGAAAATGCAAGCTCATTCTCTCCAACATGAATGGGACAACAACTATCAGCAGGAAGAAATCTTCTGGAAACAGAAATCAAGAGTGCAATGGATCAAAGAAGGAGAAAGAAACACAAGGTTTTTTCATAAATCTACTATGGAACATAGGGCACATAATCGGATTACAAAACTTATTGATCCTCAAGGGAAAGAGCTGAGCACGCACAAAGATATAGAATCCATTCTGGTACGACATTTTCAAAACATTGCAGAGGAGCCTATCTTAGACAGATCTCTATTCATTAAAAGCTTCACTCAGCACATTCCAAAACTGGTAACCAGGGAAGACAATTACAATCTCAATAGGTCAGTGACGGAAGAGAAGGTCTATGAAGTAATCAAAGAGATGCGTAATGGGAAAGCTTCAATCCCGGATGGTTTATACATAGACTTCTTCAAAGCATGTTGGTAAATCATCAAACATGATATCCTTGAGGTGGTGGAGGATTCAAGAAATTTAAAAACAATTCTAAAAGAAATAAATGCTTCCTTCATAGCCCTAATCCCTAAGTAGAAGAAAGCTATGACACCAGATAGATTCAAGCCCATAGCTCTATGCAATGTGGTGTACAAAATCATTTCTAAAGTAATTGCCAATAGACTCAAGCCCCTTCTTCCAACACTCGTGTCTGAGGAGCAAACATGTTATGTGGAGGGAAGGCAAAATCTCAATAACATCATTCAAGCTCACGAAGTGGTGCACTCTTTCAAGAATAATAAGCAAATGGGTATGATCATTCACCTTGACCTAGCGAAAGCTTATGATAAGCTAAGTTGGTCATACATCAAGGATGTACTAAAAGTGTATGGCTTGTCCATAATTGGATAAGATGGGTTATGGCTCTAGTTACCTCTGCTAGCTTTTCAATCCTTCTTAATGGCTCTCCATCCAGGACCTTTTGGCCTTTGAGAGGTCTCAGGCAAGGAGATCCGCTCTCCCCCTTCCTCTTTATCCTTATGATGGAAGGATTAGGCAAAGCGATCAATGCAGCCAAGGTGGAAGGAAGAATCCAGGGTCTCAAGCTAACCCAGAACGGAGACACTCTGACTCATCAACAATTTGTGTATGATACCATGCTGCATGGCACACCCATGGTCAAGAAAGCCAAAGCTTTCCAATAAATTATTCATGATTTTTCCATGGCTGCTGGCACAAAGGTAAGCCTCTCTAAATCAAAAGTTTTCTTTTTTAACACTAATATTGCTATTCAAAGAAATCTCTCCAGAATTCTCGGCTTTCAAAGAGATCCTCTTCCCTCCAAATACTTGGGAATTCCTCTCACTGACAAACCCCTGAGCAAGGAAGTTTGGAAGCCAATGACTAATAAACTAAAGGACAAAGTCAGTAGATGGACAAACAGATCTTTGAATTTAGCAGGCAGGCTAGTTCTCACAAAGGCTGTCCTGCAAACCATTCCAATCTACATGTTTTCGGCTCTTCCTATCCCAAAAGGAGTTTTACAACAAATTAGGAACATCTAAAGAGATTTTCTTTGGTATAAAGGGGAGGAAAAAAAGAAATGGGCTTTGGTAGCATGGGATAAGCTATGCAAACCCAAAACTCATGGGGGTTTGGGTCTCCATGACCCGGAAACTCTAAGCAAAGTTTTAGGAGAAAAACTTTGGTGGAGATGGCTAAAAGAAATGAGAAACCCATGGGCCAAGCTCTGGAAATAGAAATATGTAAAGGACTGGCAAGAAAAAGACCACATTTGAATGACAGGACACATTAGGGGCTCCCATATTAGGAGCAATGCTTGGGAGAACACAGCCTTAGTTTAGAAACATAGTTTCTGGGAGATCAGAAATGGGAACCTAGCCTGGTTTTGGGAGGACAATTGGTAGCAAGAACCTAACCTCTGCAGAGAAGGACTGGACATTCTCAAAGACGATACTATCAACAAAGGGCTGTAAAAGGTAAGTGACTATTGGGATCAGACAAGGGAAAATGGTAAATGGAGAACTTGGAAGGTACCAGTTTACAATGAAGAGACCCCTTTGAAGTCCTAGGTTGATGCTGTTGCAGCGATCCTGGAAAATAGAAAAATTTTAATCTCAAATTCAACCGACCAACTAAGATGGGGAAGAAATAGTGAGGGCAACTTTAACCTCAAAGAAGCCAAAAGAATTGCCACTGGATATAACTTTCCAAGTCCTGAAAAAATTTGGAAGGACTTATGGTAGAACCCTCATTGGATGAAAATCAAACTGTTCATGTGGTTAGTACATCACAAAAAGATTCTGACTTGGGAAAATATTAGAAAGAAAGGGTTTGCAGGACCATCTAGATTCCAGTTATGTGGTCTTCAGGAAGAAACGATGGATCACCTTCTCAACCTTTGCACTTTAACCTCAACATTATGGAACTGGGTTGCCTCAATCTTCAGGCAAACTGACAGGGATGAAAATGACATCACTAAAACTTTAAAGAATTGGAGGATAAACTTATCAAAAAATGAGACAGTCAACATAGTCTGGACTCTGATTCCAGGCTTTTTGATCTGGGATGTTTGGAAAGAACGCAACAACAAAATTTTCAAGGATAAATTTGGCACAACCCAAAGCATCATAGCATAGATCTTAAGACAGATCAAAGAAACTGTAAATACCCTTCTGAAGCAACCTCCCGAGAATCCTCCTTCTCACCAGGATGCTTGCATTCTTTTGCTTTTAGGCCTCCAGAAGCTTGTCCCCCAGGGCACAAACAGGGCTGCTATACATTCTACAATGGGGAAGGCTTTCTGGCAACCGCCCCGCTGGCCTTTTGAAATTCAATATAGATGGAGCCTCAAAAGGAAACCCGAGCGCTGCTGGTTATGGAGGAGTTATAAGAGATGACAAAGGAAATATAAAAGTTATCTTTCATAGGCATTTAGGGAATGCCACCAACAATATGGCGGAGCTAATGGCCATAGAGCATTGCTTAGAAATATTGATGGATCTCAATATGCATAACACAATCATTGAGACAGACTCTGAATTAATAATTAATTGCGTCAGAAAACTAGTTAATGGCTTGGCACCAGAAAAAGTTTCAAACCACTGGAGACTTTTGCACGTCTAGTATCATATTCAATCTCTCAATATGCATAACACAATCATTGAGACAGACTCTGAATTAATAATTAATTGCTTCAGAAAACTAGTTAATGGCTTGGCACCAGAAAAAGTTTCAAACCATTGGAGACTTTTGCACGTCTAGTATCATATTCAATCCAATCTAAGAATCATGAGAACCCTCAATTTTGCTCATGTACACAGAAATGCCAACAAATTAGCAGATCGGCTGGAAAATGAGGGGGTGCTCTGTAATAAAGATAACAGTAAATGTAAATGGGAGTTGGCAACCGCAGGGAAACTGCGTGAGGATTGCCACACTCTGGCAAGCGCAGATAGGGAACATTATCATAGAATGAAGGAGAAGCAGCATTTTGGAAATTAAGATGTTGAAGGACGAGGGTTCAACAAGCAGAAGACCTCCGACTCGGTGTGATTGGGCCTCCCAGAGGAAAGGTTGGACATGGAGAGAGAGCGGGATGCTTTTTTGAGGTAAACAGAGTTTCAGTGGTTTAGTGGTTTTCGGGCGGCCCCAATCCCCTAAGCGGTATTTTAAGGTTTGCCCCCGATGCCACTCATCATTCAACACATGGCTGTAAGGAGGTGAGAGAAAATCGCCCATATCGGGCGTGGTTTCCTCATGCTTCTTCTCTGCCCGATATTCTCGTCAATCGTCAGATCTCGCTTGTGATGATCTACGGCTATGATTCATCGAGCTAGTTGGTGGTGTTAACCGCCGAGCTATTTGCGAACATGGATGTGTCTCGTCCACTTCATATGGGTTTCGGGCGGTGAAATAGCTCGAGAGTTATCTCCCTGGGCGGACCCGATTTGACTCTAGAGATGGTTTTGAACTTTTTTTCAGGTCCGTTGTGTTAGATATAAGGTGGGCGAGTTGAACTACTGCTTTCTTTGGTCTCGATGCTCTGGCTTAATTTTGGAAGGGGCGAGATTTGTAACATATATTTGTAACTTTTTAGTCAATGAATGAGAAGAAAACACTCTTGCTTTAGCAAAAAAATGATAATGTAATAAGCTATGTATGGGTGACGCGATAACTTTGTATTCCACTGCTAAGGTTTGCCCGAGTTCAAATTTCCTGCACGATTTTATAAGCCTTCTAACTTATCTGTCATGATCTCAGTAAGACTGCTATAGTTCAAAATTCTTGCACGATTTTATAAGCCGTGCAACTTATCTATCGTGATCTCAGTAAGACTGCTAACTCTTTTTTGCAGGTATATGGATGCACGGTCATCTGGTTTACATAAAATCCTAGTAGCACAGCCAAACGTGAGGAAGAGTACCAAGAATAATAATCTGAATGTGTTGTGCAATCGATCTTCAGTGAAACAAATTGCGGATTCACTTTTTTATCACCCGAAGAAATCGCCTCTGGAGCAACTGCTCAGACGTACATAGTCCTGCCTGGCGTAGACACAAGAAGAATATATGTGCAGATTTTATTCATTTAAATCAAAGAATGGTGAGTTTTCTTGGGCGTTATGCGGTCAACGGCTCTCTTTACGGGTTGTCACTTTTAGCTTTCAACGTCCGTACCCCGATGTTGTGACTTGTTTTTGCAATATAAAAAATTAATTTGAAATTTGAAAATGAAATTGTTCAAATAAACAGAATTTGAAATTTGAAAATGAAATTGTTCAAATAAACAGAATTTGAAATATGAGAAACAACGAAAATTTATATGAATAAATAAGAATTTAAAATTGAAAACGAAATGTATAAATACCAGCAACTAATTTACATACAGGCTCCTATTGTCGAAACTATTCCGGATAATGTGAGGTGCAGTGCGCCTTTAAAACATTTTTTTGCATCTAAATACTTCCAAACATGTGGAACCCTATCCTCCGCTCACATATTGCAAATCCCTTGGCTTTTTTCTCGACTTAAGACTGATTGATCGATATGCAATTATTCTATTGCTTTGCTTGCAGATCGAGACTGCATAAATAACTGTAGTTCTGAAACACTGCTGGCTCAATTCAGCAAGCACAGAACATAAAAGAAGTGATTTACGTGCATGTTCTCCGCCTAATAGATAAGAACAGTGCTACTCTAACCTGCACTTATTCCCATGCACTTAGCTCAATTATGTGATAGCCGCTTGTGGAAAAAAAATCGATTTCTCTTTCTTTGGAGAGAATTGCAATGTTGCAATGTTAGGTCAGTAACAAATTCCGTGTATTGTTTAATATTATATATTAATTGGAAGTAAGTGAAAATGTAAAACATATGGTGGCTTTAAATACCGTTGACGTTTCAGAGTTAGGAGAGCTTATCTGTGAGACCAGGACACAGTAAAGATTGAAATAAGACTTTAATTTTTTTTTTCCAATTAAATATTTTCATATTGCTTTTTTTAATTATAATTAAAAATACTTTATTTATTTGTAAAATTTAACTTTCTATTTTGTATAAGTTAAAGTTAAACTAATAAAGTAAAATTGTAAATATGAATGGTGCTCAATGGGCTAATAATGATATAATCAGCTTTATTATTATTATTATTATTAAACTTTATTAGGAAATCATGCTATTATTATTAAATATTAAACATTATTCACAAACCCTAATATTAATATTATTAATAAACTTTATTAATATTGATACAATAAATAATAATGTTATAAGTTTTAATGTAGTCAACCTTAATAGTAGTAATAATATTATTATTATCCCCATGAGGGTGTAGGATCATGGTTAAGCCAACGTCTAGGGCTGATGGGACGTGGGTACATGACAACCAACGACAACAAGACAGGTGGTTAGGATACCTAATGTGAGACGCTTAGAAGCATCGAGAAGTGTCGGTGTTGGTGTCAACTTTGGGTTGCGGTCTAGTTACACTGTTTGTGGTCTCGTGGTATGGACGATTTTGTGGGTGGCAAAAATGATGTAGAGTATGCACAAGCTACCAACTTGTACATGCTCAACTACTTTGTTAATTCTCTTTATGTTATTGTAGTTGGTCGGTGGAGATTACAGTGCAGTCTTGTGGAGAGGCCCAACTGCATAATTTGGGACCCTAGGGTAATAGGTTGCTCATTAGTGCATTGCTTCTAGTTGACGTTGATAGGGGATGGCTTCTTCCTAGTAAGATTGGGGGGCCGTTATTGGCAGACCAAGTTTGATATTGGCGAAAGGGTTCTGCTAAGTCTTGGCTTGAGGGTTCTTGCTTGTATGTGTTTTATCTCTACCCCAATTCTGGGAGTGAATTGCTCAAATTTGATCTCTCCATTCCTCTCATTGAGTGCGGTGAATCGGGTGATACCCAACCCAAGGAAGAATTGACTTTTGAACTATGGGTGTCATGTTGTGAGATTCTAGAAATAGGTATTCAATGGGGTTTTTGATGGTCTGGAAGTCCACACTCTCGTCATTGGTTCTAATGTAGCATCAGGCCGATGTGGCTGAGTCTAAAGTTAGTGTTTGTGCCTTATGAATTTGTGGGTTTCGAGATTTTTTATTTTATTGATGTGGGTTGTTGTTTCAAGGCTTGTTGGAGTGGTTCTTGCACTTGTGTCATAGTTGGGCCCATTAATTCATGGCATATTTCACCTGAGGAAATGCCTAGGTAATTGGGTCAAGCTCGTAGGCGGATGGCGTTGTGTGGTTGACCGACAAGTCATGGAGGCGAGGTAGGAGCAACAATTCATGATGGGGGTGCAAGTGTATACTTTGAGGGGGAGTTGGCTTAGGAATTGGTTCCTTGTCCCGGCCATGCAGTCTAGCGTCCATCCTTGGAGTCTCTAGACCTTCAGATTGGAATACCATGGTAGTGTTGGAGGACATGAGTCGACAGTAACATGATGATTGTAATGAAGTCATCACCTTCATGAATAATATGCAACACAATTAGCATGACATCCTCAACCAATTTGCATCCATTAGGAGTCAAGGATGCACCAATGATTGCCTCGATCTGATTGAGGGGCATCTAGATCACATGGAATTTCATGCACATGTGGATACTTGTCCTCTAGGTGCACAAGTTGCAAGTCACACACCAGATTTTCCTCATGTTCCTTAATGGATGTTGGTTTGCTTCTCATTCTCTCTATTTTGGGCCTCATGGTCCTTTTGTTTTTGGCTACTAAATAAAGCTTAGCAATTTGTCTTTGGTTTTTGTCTTGGTCTCCTTGACAATAAATCTGGTCAAAGTGAGGGTGGGAGAGTAGGGAATTTCATGTTTATCCAATGTAAAATTTTGAAGAACTAATAAAAAGTTTTTGAATAACAAAAACTTATTATTATTGCCCAATGGAAGCTCAATTACTAATCACTGTGTTATGAAGTATTATATAAATTGGTTCAAATCCTCATGGGTGTTTACAGTAGAAAAATTATTAATATTAATATTATTATTAATAAGATATTCACACGCATAATAATAATAATAACATAGTCAACCCTCTTATTATTAGTAGTAGTGATACTTAACTTTATTAATATTATTATTAGACATTTTTAAATCTTGATTTTGACTAACCTTGAACTTGGTTGACATTGGTCAACCTTTGAATATGGTTGATCTATGTTGACTGAGGATGACTATCACTAAACAAGATTGACTATTTTTTAGGATGATAAGCATAGGGTTAAGGGAGTTAGATAATGGTCAACTAATAATAATAATAATAATATAATTAACCTTAAACTTAATATTAATATTAATATTATTAGTCAACTTCATTAATACTATTATTATCAAGGTTAGTGAATAAAGTTCCTTAAACCCTATAATATTATTATCATATATCACTCAACAAGATTGACTAAAGAGTTGACGGAGTTAGATAATGGTCAACTAATAATAATAATAATATAATTAACCTTAACCTTAAACTTAATATTAATATTATTAGTCAACTTCATTAATAATATTATTATCAAGGTTAGTGAATAAAGTTCCTCAAACCCTATAATATTATTATCATATTTATTATGGTCAACTATTAACAATAATAATAATAATAATAATGTCAACTTTAATATTAATATTGTTATTCTTAGTCAAATTTATTATCTCTTATTCATAAATGCTAAAATTATTATTAAATATTAAACTTTATCCACACCCTGGTATTATTACCTAATATTAAAATTTATTCACAAATTTTAATGTTAATATTATTCATAATATAGTCAACTTTAATATTATTAATAATATAGTGCACCTTAATATTATTCATTTTATTAATATTATTAATAGAAAACTTTATTATTGTTAACATTATTATTATTAAACAATTTTAAATGTGGATATGAATAATGGTTGTGGTAAGCATAAAGTTGATAAAGTTAAATCATGGTAAACTATTCTTAATATATTTAATCACATAACACTAATAATAATGAAGTCAACTTTGATATTAATATTATTATTGATAGTATTATTATTATTGTTAATCGTATTCGTTATTATTATTAAGGTGTAGGCAAAAGGATGGTAGGATTTAAAGCAAGACACTGCTGAAATATGTTGGCAAGAAATCTATAAAACAACCTACCTAGGGATTAAAGAAGCTGTTAATTCCCAAAAGAAAAAAAATTAATTTGGAGGAACTGTAAAGAAAGGTGGTAATTGGGTGGATCTGCTCGGTCCCTAAATATTCCCGAACATTTAATTATGGTTAGTTCTATTTATTTTATGCACCGATATTGAAATTGGTTAAATCTATCCTGGATCTAATTTAAAGTGAGTATGGAAAACATAGAATCAGTTGTATGAATTACTAGTTTGCATGCATATATTCAATTCTTTATAAAGGATGCATTGATGTGGTATATGATTACCATGATTGTTATATTCAAAATCTTGTATAGGATCTCTTACTTATTAACCTACTTAGGTAACATAAAAAGAATAGTCGTTTTGATGCACTGTAGAAATTAGGCATGCTTATTATTATAGTAGTTGATCATGATGAAATAGATCATATTATTTGCTGAGTTGAGTATCTTTGGGAATAAGATAAAATTCATATAAATAAGTAAATTATATATTATTAGAGAAATTTATACTAACAAGTATGAATTCTTAATTGTGTATGGAAAGTGAACTTTGTCATTAATATTAGTATTAATGTAATTTAATGAAATAGAAAAAAAAGATATTATTTGGTAAGTTGAAATATCCTTATAAGTAAATTATATATTATTAGATAAATTTATACTAACGAGTATGAATTCTTAATTATGCATGAACGTGAACTTTGTCATTAGTATTAATGTAATCTGAAAAACATTAAAAAAATAAAAGTATGATAGCTCTTTAATATGAAAATAAAATAGTTATTCCTGTATAGGAGTACATTCAAGGTAAAAGTACATTACAAACAAAAAAAAATTGGGTTCCTGTAAAATGTGCGCGGTTGATTAAAAAACACAATATACATTTTATACATTTTACTAAAGGACTATAAATAAAAGATATGTAAAATGGATATAATTTTTTTTAGTAAGGAGATATTTTTTATTCATGATTTTCTTGTAAACCTATTAGATCATTCGTCTATTGGTTAGTCCATTAAAGTAACTAAATTTATGTTGTACCTCTGCACCTGAAACTAAATAGGAGAATAAGAGATTTGGAAAAAGAAATACGCAAAGAAAGCAATACTTCAATTTTACTAATAATGATGATAGTAGTATCGTATTTTGAAGAATATGAGGATTCCTATATAAAATTCTTATATATTACAAATATGACGATAGAAGGGTATCATGGAGGTTTTCATGGGCTAAGCCCTGCAACTCGCGTTCCTTCTTATATTATACATTAAACAAGTATAATTATCCAAGTGACTCGAAAAATTCTTAGAAGGAAAGAATATGTGTAAGTTATGAATAAATCACCAACCCGTGTTATATAATTATTGAAATAAATACAATTGAAATTATATATTTAAGTAGTAGGCTAATATAGAAAACTATAATAGGAAACATAAAGAGGCTATGGATGAAACAAATTTAAACTTTCAATATACTATATGCAGTGAATAAACTCAGCGTATACTATGATTTTATCACCTTTAAATCCCAAAGGCCGAGTTATACATAATAAAACATATAGGGTTTAAATAAAAAAAATAAGAGGAGGAATCTCGATGCGGATATCAATTAATAAAATTCATCTACAAGTTGAATGTGGTTTCTGAGTAGACTGTAAGTTGGCAACCTGTAAATTAGGAAGCCAAATTATTAGACTACAAGAGGGACGTCTTGACGCATACTGAAACATTAGAATATTGGTGGTTGATCAGAATACCTAGATTCAATCGAGTAAGTACAAAGATTAGTAACCCTGATTTAAGAATACATGCAGTTAAATGCTAAGATATGAAAGCCAAGGTATATATATATATATATATATATATATAGACATATGCCTGAAAATGAAGACCATAGATCGCCTTTTCCACATAAAAAAATAAATGATATGAACAAAATTAATGACGTAAAATACCCTGGAAACTGGAAATAAACCCTATGCCTAAAATAAGAAGATGCCAGAAACATTCTTGGCATTTTTGGTTGTAAGAAAAAATGCCTATGACTATGAAGAGAGACCATGCCCTGCCAAAAGAATGGTTTCTACAACATCGTGAAACCAGAGAAAGGTAAAACGCAATAGAGAAAGTCTAATTAACTAGCCAGGCGAAGTACGACTAAAAGAAGCACGAAACCCATAGAGCACTTAAGAAGTTACCAAGGAGAAAACGCTGGTTACTATGAGGAACTGAAGAGAGATTGTAGCCTTCGAGCCAAAAGGAGCACCGAAGGTAATAAAAACGAGAATTTAAACTGAGTGCAGGGTAAAATTATTACTCCAGATTTTTGTAATTACCTTAACACAACAGTGGAGCAGAAGTGTAAGTATGAAAAGCCTAGTAACGTGAAGCACCAATTAATTGAAATATAGAATGTAATCAAAAGCATAGCTAAAGATACCTTTGAGAAGGTGGTTTTGTAAATTCGGAGGAGACTTGAAACTCTAAAAATCCATAATGTCACCAACTCACAACCCAAATTCTAGCTTCTACCAAGGAAAATAGTAACAATGAGATTCCTTTATTGTTTCCCGATAAATCTGAGTTATGTACTTAAACATTTCATAAGGTGAATTACCAAATGAAAAGAGATTACCTATGACAGTTTTGTTCCAGACGAACCCAAGAGGTCAAAAAAGTTAGTTAAGAAACCATTGTTGCAAGAATGAGTTGATAAGTACGAAAGAACTACGACAACGTGGTAGCATGGGACACTTTTAGAGTGAAGCTCTAGCCGCATGGGAAACAAAATGAAATAGTGAAGAATATGTGTAAAAAACAAATTTATTAGGGTTAGTCAACACTAACCTCTCCCCACCGTTAGATTCATCAAAGGGATCAAGACTCTTGGAGGTGCTTGTGGTAGGTACATTAGGCACGTGGGCAAGCCCAACGTTCCATTCTCAAACCTATCTTCATAGATGGTGAACATGAAACCAAGGATTACATTTTAACATAGATATCATATTCGTTCATGCACGATATTTAAGGGAATACCTTATACATTTCCGATGGGGCATACATGTAATATATACTATGGTTGTGACACTCAGAGGTTTTAAACCATATGATTGTAAATGAAAACGTTTACAAACCACCATGAAGAATATAAGTCTGGCTACATATGACACATGGAAGACTAAGAAGGAAATATTTCTATTAGATGATATTTACGATTACATTAACTAGGTATTCGATTATAGAACAATGGAAACAAGAGTGCCCATTGAGGATTATGGCATAAGAAACTCATAGTAAGTTCAAACATGGTGGGAATAAAAAAGGAAAACTATATTCTTGGTGAAGAAGAGATACAAAGGTATTAATGAGAAAACCATAAACAGAAATTTAATTGTTATTATGAGAAACAAAGAGAAATTATAATTTGACCTAATTCTATGAGTAAAGTATAAATTTATATAATCCTACTATACATGCATAAATAAAACAAGGGAACAAACAATGAATTCAAGTAGGGATAAAAATATATCAAGGGATATTCATTCTAAGTAACACAATGGATACTTGACTAGTGGAGTGGAAAACCACAAAACAAGTAGGGGTAGTATGTGAAACTAGAAAGATATTATGATAAAGGAACATGTTAAATTAATAATTGCAAAGTCAAAACCAAAGAAAACAAAATGGTAGGAATTGAGGTATGATACATATAATATCAGAGTTGTAGGTTGAAGCATGACACCTAAGGGTCAAACCAAAACTAAAAGTATTTGAAAGAAATGACGGACTACAAAAATTTAGATTGATTTTGTCATAATGATGTCTAGAACATTTAGGCCTATCAGAGTTGTAAGTTCAATATTGAGACATATGGGTCGACCCTAACAGAAATTTAATAAAATGTTTGTTATTGCACATAACAAGCAGATATAATTAAATGTGAATTATATTGTGTTTAATAAATCTATTCCACCAAAGGCTATTGTACGAGATGCAATGAACATTTTTTCCTTAAGTGAATTAAGATGTAAAATATTGTTGTCTCTTTTACTTATTGGCTATGCAATATAAAAAGAACCTGATAGAATCCAAGTACTTACCAGAAGATTAAAATAAATGAAGAAAAAAACCAATTGAAGGAACAACAGATCTTCACACAATAGTTATGACAATGGTTTTGCAGTATCAATGTATCACAAGTGGGAATTTTTGTAGGAAGATTGAGAGGGTAAGAAATTTCACCTTCTGATGATTATAATATTATTAGAATAGGATGCTACAATTAAGGAAGAGCTTTCAATAATGCTGACTAGACGTGATATCATGGGCAATGAATGCCAAATGTTCGACACACTTTTTGAAATTAGAGGAGGTTGTGTTGGAGTATAATGATTAGGTGTTATTTCTAAATCGTAGATCCTTGAGAAGGTATATATGATTCATCACCAAATGTAGAAGGAAATAATCAATATGGGAAATTTCACTTTTATGGTTTTTCTCAAGACTGGTGTAGTATTAAATTTCTCTGCAAGAGAACAATAAAAGCCGTGTATGTTAAAGTCATGGCCCTATTTGAATGACGTATTCATTAGTGGGGATATTTGTACCTAATGGGAAAGAGTGCCCCAAGGTTATGACATAAGTGTCATAGATGTTTTCTTCATTGTTTCTCTGCATTATCCAACAAATAATTATAATGTTAAACTATAGGAAAATTCTATTGTAATCAAAGAGTTAGATATACAAGGAGTCAATGATCAGGTGCTCAAAATTAGGCTCAAATTCAAAGTGGCAGAATATTAATAAAATTAGCTTCAGATCGAATTTCTCGTCATCCTAATTCCAATGGTGTGAATGGCACTTGAATCCGAGCTCATATGAAGAAGTTAGAGCAAGTCAAAGTTCAGGTTTTACTTGGACAAATGGCAAGAGAAGAAGGCATGGCAGGACTCTTAAACGAATGGGGAAGCACCTGCGCCAAGTGGCAGGCCGCCATTGGCCTCACATTTCACAAATCGCATATTGGAGGTGGGTCAACGTTAAAGAGTTAGCTCGCTAGAAAGTCAGGGTTGTGATGCAATGATCGCAATTGCACATTGAAGAAGGGAAGTGTTACATAATCGGCCCTGATAAGATCATGTTGCAATTGCGATATCACAATTGCATTTCACACAGTGAAAAGTGTCTTTATATGTATTACCTTGGCTTCACCCATTGTGATATATTATGGATGTGATACAGTTATACTGCAGTTGATAGTTTTGTCGAGTTTGTTGCTTATCGCCCACATTGCATTCACAAACCATAAGGCTCGCTGGTTCCCGTCGATCGTGATTTGCGATGGAGTTGTCAATGTCAATAGTTCATTGCTATCGTGCGGTAAAATTTTGGCCCAGTTAGCTCTTTTTGGGGTGAAATTGTAGGATCATGCTGTACTTTATTCAATTTGTGGAGCGAACAATGGCCTAACTAGGAGAGGTCATAACTTCTTCAGTTTTCGACCAAATTGGAGGCAAAAAGAGGCTAGTAGCCAATTTTGGACATTCTAGACTCATTGGAGTAGGTTTCAGGGGAATTTGTGCATTGCAAACACATATTTTTACACTTTTGAGCATAATGGAGAGGCCCAAGCCATTGGAAGCTAGACCAAGGAGACGTAGCCCAGGAGGGGTGAACTCCTTTATCATGTTCCTATTGTAATGTGTTTTTGATGATGTTATGTACATGTTTATGTTGTTGTTGTTAAGTCTCTTATTTATGTTAAATTTCTCATAAAATTAGCATAAAAATGCATCATTTCACTTGCAAAAATTCATGAATCCTTAAGCACAATGAAAGAATTTTGTTTCTAATCTGAGGAGGATATTAGAAAAACAATCTAATATTCCAAATCAGATCATTTTGGTATCAGAGCTCCAGGTTTGCTTTGTGAAAGAAGGATTTGACTGTTTGCAAGTTTATGTCATGCTTATAAGGTTAAAACTCAAAAGAGGAGAAAGGAAGGTGTTTGGAAGCCTTGAAGTTGGGTCAAGGGGAAGGAGATCAAGGTTGCCACAATCTCCAACACTAGTTCAGCTTCGAGTTGCAGTTGAGACTCCAGAAATCATGTCTCATGAAGGAGAACCTACAAACATGATAGAAGATGAGAAGACCTTCAGAAAGGATTTCTTTGATATGACAGAGATGGTAAAGTTCCTCTATGTAGAGAGGAATACCTGATTGTAAGGCCTCTCAAAGGAGAAGGCTCTTCAAGAGGAGGTAATGGAAATGGAGATAAACCTCCACCCTCTCCACCATCTTGTTCATCTTAATCCTCACAAGCATCTTCAACCTCTTCCACTAACACAACACTTACTCATACTCATCATCATACTTCAAAAGGAACTGGTAAATTACCCTTTTTAAAACTTTATGTTAAATTTGAGCTGCCCATGTATAATGGTGAAGTGAATGCAAAGAAGCTTGATAATTGGATTCATCAGTTGGAGGTCTATTGCAAGATTCAAAACCTTAAAGAGGATGACATAAAGATTCAATTAGCTTCCTTGAGAATGGAGGGTGCAACACTAGTATGGTGAGAATAGAAGACCCAAGAGGAGGTTAAAAAACATGGTAAGATCTCAACTTCTTGGAATGATTTCATTATTGCAATCAAAAGACAATTCTACCCTCTAGATTATACGCAGAAAGCCATCATGAATTGGAAAAATTTTAGACAACTTAAAGGTCAAAATGTGCAAGATTACACCAAAGAATTAAGAAAATGGTCTTTGATGTTAGGTGTAGATTTGCAATCATAGGGCACATTGCTAAAGTAGATAGGGGGTTTACACAATTACCTTAGGCATACTATCTTAATGTTTAATCCCAATAATCTAGATGATGTTTGTGTGCAAGCCACCCATCTTGAGACAAAAGGGAAAAACACCCCAAAAGAAGGTAGTAAAAATCAATTTAAGAGTAAAGGAAAGGAAAAGGATTTCAAAGGGAAGGCAAAGAAAAATACGTCTATCAAAAAAGAAGGAGAGAAGGTTACATGCAAACATTGTTCTAGTGAGGGTCATGATGAAGCTCATTATTGGAAGCTTCATCCCGAAATGAGACCATAGAGAAACAATAACAAGGCAAAACAAAAGACAAATGCAACCACTCAACAGGATTTGGGATCCAATTCAAGTGATGAAACTAAAATCATAGCCATGGGGTTGAAAGAAAAAGAATCCATTTCTAACACTAGTTCTTCAAAATCGCAAAATGAAACTCAAAATGGAAAGAGGTTAATAAAACTTTTTCACATAAGGGTCATCTCAAAACACAACAAGATTGATATGCCTTTTGATAGTGGCTTTGAAGCCAATCTTACCTCTAAAAACATTTTCAAATCTTTAAACTTGGAAACCATTCCACATCATAAACCATATCCACATGGATGGGTGTGTGACAATGCGCAATTGCAAGTTACTAGAAAGTGTAAACAAAAATTCGCCATTACTGCAAATTTCATAGATGAAGTGGAGCTTGATGTTGTCCGTTACATATTTGTGGTATAGGTTTAGGCAGCTCGTACCTTTATGACAGAAAAGCTATCTTTCATAGACATGAAAACAAATATCATTTATTCAAAGATGGAGTAGAATATATTGTGTGAGATCATAGCAAGAAAATAAATCTTTCGCTTGTTAATTTGAGCAAGAATTTTGTGCTTCTAGTGATCAAACCCAAGAGTGATGTTGATAATGAACCTTTTAAAGGTTGTGATTCAAATTTGAAATGTGAAATGGTTGGTGCAGTTAACCAATATGATGAGATGTTTTAGGAACCAAAGGGATTACCTCTCAGGAGAGGAATCCAACACGAGATATAGTTGCAACAATATTGTCCTCTTCTTAACATTGGCATGTATAGGATTTCAATGATGGAAAGCACATAAATTAAGAATAAAATTCAAGAGTTGTTGAATAAAGGGATCATTGGACCATCTTCCTCACCATTTGGTTCATTTATTGTCTTGGTGCCAAAGAAGGATAGAACATGGTGCATGTGTGTGGAATTTCGTGCATTGAAAAAATTACATTAAAGAACCGTTACCCGTTGCCTAGAATAGATGATTTACTTGATCAATTGAAAGATGAAAAATATTTTACTAAGATGGATTTAAGAAGTGGCTACCATAAAATTAGAATAGTTGAATGAGACATTTGGAAGACAACATTAAAAAACAAACAAGGATTGTTTGAATGGCTAGTTATGCCTTTTGGTTTATGTAACGCTTATCATACATTCATTTCTGTGATGAATGGTGTCTTGAGGCCATTTCTTGATGAGTTTGCCATAGTCTACTTAGATGACATCTTAATTCAGTAAATATTGTGATGAACATGTCATCAATGTATGAAAATTACTTGATGTCTTGAAAAAAGAAAAGTTGTAACTTAAGATGTCAAAGTGCGAGTTTGGAAAAAATTATTTAGTTTACTTGGGCCATATTGTTGGAGGAGGTGATTTGAAAATAGATCCCTCCAAGGTTGATGTCATTGTGAATTGGCCAAGGCCCAAGACAGTTACTAAGGTTTTTCATTCGGGAGGAAAACAACAAAATACATTGATGCATTGAAGGAAAAGATCAATACAACTCTAGTAATTGCACTTCCAGACTTCAGATAGTCATTTGATATTCAAACTAATGCTAGCGACTATGCCATGGGTGCAGTTCTCATGCAACATGGTAAGCTTATCTATTTTCATTTAGAAACTTTTAATGGTGCAGTGATTGACTATCCTACATATGACAAGGAATTGTATGCATTGGTGCAAAGTGTGAAAAAATGGAAACACTACTTGATGGGTAAGGAAACTGTCATTCACACTGATCATCAACTGTTGCAATAATTGCAATCACAATCAAATTTGTAGCAATCAAGGCACTTCAAGTGGATGGATTTTCTTCAATAATTCCACTTGGTAATCAGGTATAAGAAAGGTATCTACAATAAAGTTGTCAATATGTTTTCTAGGCATATTGTTAGTGAAACTACTTTACTCAAGCATAATTTTGTTTTACATGAAATTTATATTGAGCAATATGCATTAAATAATGACTTTCACAATGTTTATGTAAGCTGAACACAATGTAACCAAGTAGAGGAATTGGATTATCATTTAAATGATAACTTAAGAGTTAACATCATAAGCGAGGCTCATACTTCTCTTATCGATGGTCATTTGTGTGTAAGTAAGATGGTGGCACATCTAAAAAGGTATTGCTAGTGGTCTCATATGCTTGAAAATGTGTCTTGTTTTATTAAAGGGTGTTCATTATGTGCAATCAGTAAGCCTAGCAATAGGAATTTAGGATTGTACACACAACTTTCGGTTCCTTCATGACTGTGGGAGAGTGTTTCTATGGTAGGACGTATTCCATTGTCAAAAGGAGGTCATGATTATTTGTATGTAGTTGTGGATAGGTTCAGCAAAAATTTTATTTTGATGCTATGTAAAATGCAAGTTACAGCTGAAGAAACTGCTAAGTTATTCTTTCAGAATGTTTTGGTGCATTTTGGATAGCCCACATCCATTGTTAGTGATGGAGATTCTTGCTTTGTTGGGACTTTTTAGTCAAGATTATGGGGATTCATGGACACCAAATTGAAAAACAGTAAAAACTTTCATCCAAAAATAGATGGTCAAATAGAAGTGGTGATCAGAACAATGAAACACATTCTTTGTAGGTATTGAAGCAAGCGTCCTAAGTTGTGGAATGAACATTTCCACTATATTCAAAATACTTACAACTGAGCGAAGCACTCTTCAACTCAAACTTCGCCATTTTTCCTAAATATCCTTTGGATTTTATTTTTGGCAAAGATGTTTCTATTGAACATCATAGAGACATAGACAAAGCAAGAAAGTTCATTGAACAAATATAATTACTACACCAAAAGGTTCAAGAATGACTTGAGAAAAGCCAAGGCAAGTACAAAACAAGGTATGACAAGCATCGTCAAGATCACAAGTTCCAACTTGGTGATAAATTTTGGCTTCACGTTAACAAAGAGAGGCTCCAAGTAGAAGGTAAAAGGCTAAAACCAATTAGATATGGTCCATTGAAAATTTTGCAAATGATTGGTAACAATGCCTTCAGGTTGGATTTGCCTTCATATATGAAAATTTATGTAGTTGTTAATGTTGAGAATTTAAGGCTGTATACACCTCCTTTGATTGAAGATCAAGGAGAGAATATTCAAATTCCATCTATTGAATACTTTTCTCCATAATTCCTTGATGAGCTTCAGGAAGACACTATACTTGATAGAATAACAAGGATATCAAAAAGGGGAAGTGTCGGTTATCTTCAAGTGGGCTCAAGGTTACAAATCCTTTAAAAGCCGAATGGATAGAGGTTGGAAAGGTGAGGGAACTGTACCCTCACCTGCTGGACAATTGAAAGTGATCTTTTGGGGTCCAAAAGGCTTCCAGTGGGGAGGAGTGATTAGGTGCTCAAAATTAGGCTCAAACTCAAAGTGGCAGAATCTCGATGAACTTAGCTTCAAATCAAAGTGTTTTTCATCCTAATGCCAAAGGTGTGAACACCACTCGAATCCGATCTCATATGAAGAAGTTATAGGATGTCAAAGTTCAGGTTTGACTTTGATAGATGGCAGGAGAAGATGACATGGCATGACTCTTTAGTGAATGAGGAAGCGCCAATGGTAGGCTGCGATTGGCCCCACATTTTGAAAATTGTATATCAGACGTGGGTCAACATTAAAGAGTTGGCCCCAAAGCACGTCAGGGTTGTGATGCGATGATTGCAATCACACTTCACAGAAGGGAAGTGTTACAGAATCAACCCCAACAAGATTAGGTTGCTATTGCGATATCGCAATCATATATCGCACAGTGAAAAGTCTCGTTATATGTATTACCCGAGCTTCACTGACTGTGATATATTTTAGATGCGATACAGTTATACTGCAGTTGAAAGTTCCATCGGTTCTACCACTTATCACAATCGCATATCGCCCACACCGTGTTCACAAACCATAAGACCCTCTGATTTGTTTCAATTGTGATTTGTGATGTAGCTGTCACTGTTGATAGTTCATGGCCGCCGCGCGGTGAAATTTTTGCCCAGTTAGCGCTTTTTGGGGTGAAATTGTAAAATCATGCCTTACTTGGTGAAATTTGTGGAGCGAATAGTGGCCTAACTAGGAGAGATCATAACTTCTTCAGTTTTCGACCAAATTGGAGGTAAAAAGTGTCTAGGCAGCCATTTTTGGACATTCTACACTCATTGGAGTAGGTTTTAGAGCCATTTGAGCATTGTAAACACATATTTTTACACTTTTGAGCATAATAGAGAGGCCCAAGCCATTAGAAGTTGGACCAAGGAGACGTAGCCCAAGAGGGGTGAACTCCTTTATCATGTTCCTATTGTAATGTTATTTTGATGATGTTACATACATGTGTATGTTTCCGTTCAGTTTCTTATTTATGCTAAATTCTCATAAATTTAACATAAAAACTCATCATTTCACTTGCAAAAATTCATGAAGCCGTAAGCACAATTAAGGAATTTTGTTTATAATATGAGGAGAATCTTAGCACAACAATCTAATATTCTAAATCAAGTCAATCAAAATCCTAAGATCATATGATTATTCTATTAAACCATCATAGAGAATTCATAATCTAAGTTTATAGGTGGACTGGGGACTACATAATGTAGTGTAAGAAAAAATTCAGCCAAAGAATGGGGGTACATCTATGATAATGATTATTATTAAGACTCACTACTACATGTAGGGGGGTTTTAAGACAATATTTAAGACAATATTTGAGTCAATTGTCTTAACTTGAGACAAAAAGAAACTCAAATATTTTCTTAAATATTGTCTCTAAGCGGGTGTCTCAAAATATAATGTCTCAAAAATTTGTCTCTATAAAGACAATATAGAACACATTATTATTGTCTCTATAAAGACAATTTGATTTGTCTCTCTAGAGACAATTTCGTTTGTGTCTCTTTAGAGACAATTACATTTTTGTCTTCTTAGAGACAAGTCCATAATTCAAACTATTGTCTCTCCAGAGACAATATAAAAAATTATTTAAAAAAAATAAATGTCCATAATTCAAACTATTGTCTCTCTAGATACAATAAAAAAAAATATTAAAAAAAAACAAATGTCCATAATTCAAACTATTGTCTCTCTAGAGACAATATAAAAAATTATTTAAAAAAAAAATGTCCGTAATTCAAACTATTGTCTCTCTAGAGACAATATAAAAAATTATTCAAAAAAAAATAAATGTCCATAATTCAAACTATTGTTTCTCTAGAGACAATAAAAAAAATTGTTTAAAAAAAAATAAATCTGCTCAAACTATTGTCTTGGATTTTCTCCTGCCAATCTATCTATGTATCCATCTCTATCTACCTATCCATCCATCCATCCATTCAACTATATGCATGTCTGGATATACATATGTAATCATGTAGATCTATGTTTTATAGTGTGTGCTCTCCTAAAATTTGGGATATACGTGCACATTGCATTTATAGGGTGTGCCTTGGGAAGTATGTATCCATTTTGACTTTTTCTCCATCTCATTTGCAAGGAGAAAAGATATATCAAACTGGTTAACATTAAATAACAAGGACTCAACAATTACTATACAATAAATAAACCATGCTCATCGTGATTCAGGGACCAAATAAATTCCCTGGTCCATTAAATCGGAGAAACATACACCAGAGAAAATTCAGGAGAACAAAAATATTCAATAATACAAAAAATTACAAGCTACACAGGTAATATCCTCAAAACTGCCAGCGCAAAATATTCGATAATACAAAAAATTTCATCCTGATTCAGGGACCAAATAAATTCCCGGGTCCATTAAATCAGAGAAACATACACCAGAGAAAATTCAGGAAAACAAAAATATTCGATAATACAAAAAATTACAAGCTACACAGGCAGCATCCTCAAAACTGCCAACGCAAAATATTCGATAATACAAAAAATTACAAGTTACACAGGCAACATCCTCAAAACTGCCAGCGCTCTAGTTGCACCTCTGCTTCAGTTAGGTCTTTCTGAGCTTTCTTCCTGCGATAAAATATTGGGCAGTAACGACTGAAATAATGATAGGACATCAATGTAAGTATAAAAGAGATAGTAATTGTAAAAATAAAATAAAAAACATCCTATTAATTAAAAACAAATACATGATCACACAAATGTTACAAAATACATCCATAATGTAAATTTAAATCATGTTATGAAAATGTAATACTATGTAATAGTTGAAATATAGCATTCAAAAACCTTGTGCAAAGAACATCTTGGTGCAGAGAGCCTTGGCACCGCTGACATTGTGTCCATAGTTTACCAAAGAGCATTTCTAATTCCCTCACTGACATTGATCAAATATTAGTGTCATATAATAGAAAATCTAGGTGATAACAGTAGACACAAGGCCTACTTTAAATTCTCCAAATAAAGAGTAATGGTATTATAATACCAGCTTACCATTTGCAACTGTTTTCTGATACAATTCTGCTTCTCTTCCTTTGCAATGTGAACAAAGTGTCTGATCTTCTTTGCTGCAATGGGAACATGAAATTAGGTAACATCATGAATTTCAATATGAAGAAACCTAACCAGACATTCTTATTATAAGAGAGCTAGACAGTTTCTTACAAGGAGAGCAGGCATGGAATCATGAAACCTCATAGATTTTTCCACATCACAAAGATGAACCCTAGTAGCTTTCTAAAGCGCCAAACTGAAATAATAGTTACTCTCAATTGTGCACTACTATAAGCAAGGAAACCACATGCAAGACACCCTCTACTTGTATTAACTAAATACCTGATAGGTGTTTTACAACCAATACAACTGAGTTGTTTCTTGACAAATTTCATAATTCCACTATTTGAAGGAGTTGATATGGAAACTGCTCATGTGTGACTACCATGAAGAAGCTCCTTGCTTGCATTCTTCAAAATGGGCTCAAATATTCTCAACAGCGGCTACAGAGCAAAAACAGGCACTAAGAAAAAACACTTAGCTAGAAAGAATTACTATCTATCAAGATATATTTGAAACACAGGTGAAATTTTCAAAAAGAGCATAAACAGCAAGTGATGATGCTTTGGTCTTTCACCTTGCTCAGTTGATTCTCCAGATAATATTATGGATCAATAGGGATTTTATTCTCCAGTACGTAAACTGGATCCTCAGATTTCTCATATGCCTTAGCCCAAGTAAACACATTAGTCTTTATATCCATAATCCCTCTGTAAATTATGCCTCCAAATAAAACATAACAAAATAATTAAAATAATCATTTTTTAGTGCAATATCGAGACTTATGCTGAGCACAGAAGGGGTTAATTATTACCTTGGCACCTTTTGCAACCTTTATGATGACATATGGAACACGATCACCCACAGTTGGAGCAGTTGCAGCATCCCTCTGTAAACCAGGGGAAACTTGGCTTTAAAACACAACAAAATAATTAAAATAACCATTTTTTAGTGCAATATCGAGACTTATGCTGAGCACAGAAGGGGTTAATTATTATCTTGGCACCTTTTGCAGCCTTTATGATGACATATGGAACATGATCACCCATAGTTGGAGCAGTTGCAACATCCCTCTATAAACCAGGGGCAACTTGGCTTTAAAACACGACATCACTTTAAAAAATCCAACAATGGACTCATTGTCAATAAGAAGAAAAATATTACAAGAGTCTTTAGATGCACTGCAGTAATAAAAATAGAGAGATAGGATTGAAATGGAACCAGAAGGCATTGCACCATTCATTATACTTGTTCTGAGAAGTTATTTCCAGTATTTACCTTCCGCATGTGCTCAGCTAGTTCCACGTGTGCTGCCTTGACTGCATAGTCATCTCCAGTCTTTGTCAGACCCTGACTCAACAAAGAGATTGTTAGCACAGACAAACAACAATGCCCTTAAGAATATGCTGATAGCCTTGATAAAGGATATGACCTACAAACATCTGTTTTTGCCGCAGCTAAACAGTAATCAATTTTTCTCAGCATGAGATTAAAAATGTAGATATATTATATATTGTCATGTTTTGATTCTCTTCAATTGTATAAGAGCCTCCCTTGACACTTCTTCCTCCCATTGCTAGCAGTAAATATTGACTGAATCCCTTCCAAGTATAGAATGTAGGGAGAAGAAACATGACAGACTTAAAAACGAAACTTCCATGGCCTACCCCAACTAGGTATATAGTATATACTTCTAACACTTGAAACCAGGAATATGTAATAAGTGACTTGCTAACAGTGTAAATTTCCTCTTACTCCTATCATATTTTATCCATTTCAAAAGTAACAAATGGCCAAACAAATTTGGTCATAAACATGCAGAAGGATTCATCCTTAGTTATCACCAAAAGTGACAAATCCATTATATTCATTAACAAGTCAGAAATAGTGTTCTTTACATACTGCACTGCACCAAGCATGTCACGATTAATGAGTATTTTTTGAAGGCACTCTGTAACCAAGTTCTTCACCAACAGGCAATTGTCCCTTCGCACTGTTTCAATGCCTGTTGATATGGAATATTTAAAAGATCGGGAATATTTAATAATTAAGAAGCCATCAAATAAATTATTTTTCTAAGAGCATTTTGAGCCTTCACAAAAACTAAGGCCTGTCTTTGAAATAAAAAGATCAGGTTTGTCACCTTTAGTATCCATTTTGACATAAGCATCTGGCTTTGTCCACAACAACGCAACATATCGTTTCTTGCTGATCAACAAGAATGGGTAGTATATTTTTTCAAATTCTAGTTTAATAGGCTGCATAAAAGCATATGTTAAATAACACACCGATTAGATGCCAAAGATGCACCAAACAGAGGCAGATAAGCCACAGAAAAGCATAACTGATCATCTTGTCCTGTGCATATTTACAAAGATCTCATGGAAGTGGAATGTCAAAAGAAGATTAGTTTTAAAAAGAAAGGTGATATTAAAACATTCATCGCTACAAAAACATCATTAATAACTCTAGAGGCTTCACGGATATTTAAAATTCTTGACACTGTACCTTTGTAAATGTACCACTAATATAATATGAGGCTTCCCTCCCTAGTGTCATGGCCTCTTCTATATTTGGTACACCAAACTGTATCATAACTGAATCTATATCTCCATATACAACCTAGATTCAAATATAAAAATATAATATCAAGATTTACGGTAGAAATCTTGGTTAGGATCAGATCACCCATTATGATTTCAAGAACTTGGACTATCACCAATACAACAAGTGTACTTCCTATCATTACTGATCCAGTTCAAAGTTTACAAATGCCTTTAGTTCCTAAATAATAGCCTACCTCAGCATTGTACTGGTAACCACCAACTATCGTGAACCTTTCTTCAACTAGCCTCTTTGTATGCTCTATCATTTGATGGCCTGACAGGTGGAAAAAAAATGAGATTATTAATGATATGAAATTCTAAAACAATACGTAAAATCTATATTGCCTAATGGAACAGAGAATGTGTCAAAAGATCAAACTGGACTTGTAATCAAAATATAATAAGAGGGCCTAAGCATATCATCTTAGTTGTACAAGTACACATGACTAATTAATGCAATTCAAGAACTCGATCTTATTTGTACAAGATTGTCAATTACAATTCATACCCAAAACATTATGCCAGGAGGAAGAAAAGAATTACATGGATATAATTGATGCCCAAAAATAATCAATGTGAATGGCTGATACATGCATATATAGAATAAGAGAGGACTGCAAGCATCTCTATCTTGTAAGTAAAAGAAGCACCAATAACATTACAACTAGGAAAAACAAGGGGAGAATCATGGTGTCCATGGATTTAATGTTTTTTTTCCATGGAAGAACTATGAACTTACCATAGCTCGTCACACTTGAAGAAATCTCCAAACAGGCAATTGCCCAACAGTGGCACCAGTAAACCCATAAACTAAATTCACACTTATCTGCAAGTGCACACAGTCAAAACTATTTTATGCATTTCACCAGCATACCTAGTTTTACTTTTATTCCATGTCCAAGCCAAAATTAATACAGACTTGACAAAGTTGTAATTACCTTCAAAGCCAATTGTTGGCCATCCAAGACAGCCTTTTCAAAAGTATCTTTAGCCTCCTAAACAAGATTACAAGAAGTTAAAAACTGAGATGCTAAGTGGAAAAAATAAAAGCATGTAACATGAACATAGGAAGCACTTATTTCAGCACCTTTAGGTCTGCCTTGGCTCTTTTCCTGGCAGCCAGTAACACTTCTAGGATCTCTGGTAATATGCCCTAGGAAACAGGAAAAAGAGCATTCAATTTAGCATCATCGAAAATGGTCAGCATATGATGGTTAAAAAGTAAATAATGAAATAAGTATCAGCATAGTGTTTGACATGCAAAGACATTAAGGTCTTAGCATCCTACTTTACTTTTAATCATTTCTAGTAGCATAGCTTCAGGTGCCTATGTTAGTGTTACAACGGTACAACTGTGCATTGTACAGATGGGATGACTAGGATAGTGTATTGGGATCTCATCCACATAGCAATTTGACTGCTAAAGTCTACCATACATGTTAGGGAACCTATCTACTTTTTGTACATTGACGAATCAACCAAATCTGAATCTGAATCTACTAAAAACTTCAAAATATGTATCATAAAAGTAGCCTAGGGTTTATTGTCCATTATCAGAAACTTCTTCAGAATCTCAATTGCTTACTTACCCGTGTTCGAGGACCAGCTCACCTCAACTCAGCCAAACCTCCAAGACCAAGAAATAATACATGTCAACTTCACTTGCTAGTTCCTTATTGCACCATGGGATAGAGTTTTTTAAACTAACTGTTAGGACTAGGTAATCTACATACAACAAAAATATAAGCATATCAAATTTATCATAATCAAACAAATAATAAAATTTAGGACCTGCAATGGTCTTAGTGATGCCCATAATCTGTAAGTACTCATAAATCCATGAGTACCAAGCACAAGAGGCTACTTTAGCCTAGAAAGGGACTTCTTCAACTTGCAGACATGGGTATCCCATCCTAGCAAAGATATTATATTTGAACCCAAGCTGAAACAAAACCATGAATCACTCTTCCTGCCACCTGCATCTCTGGCCCTGTCAAAATCCACTAAAGCATGCAGTAGCTCAAAGCACTGTGCCAGTGTGCCCTTTAAGTACCTCGCATACCTCAGACCATGGAGAATATTTGTAGCAACCTCAGCTCAACCATATATTAGCAGCCAAGCTGGACAATAAATTGGTTTCTGAGCCCCCCTTGTTTGTGAGACAAGGATCTCATGCACACAGCAATTTGACTGCTAAATTCTACCAAAATATGTTAGGGAGCCTATATACTTTTTGTACGCTGACGAATCAACCAAATTTGAATCTTAATCTATTGATAACTTCAAAATATGTATCATAAAAGTAGCCTATGGTTTATTGTCCATTATCCGAAACTTCTTCAGAATCTTAATTGCTTACTTACCCCTATTCGAGGACCACTTCACCTCAACTCAGCCAAACCTCCAAGACCAAGAAATAACACATGCCGTGTATATCCTTCATGTCAACTTCACTTGCCAGTTTCTTCTTGCACCATGGGATAGAATTTTCTTAACTAATTTTTAGGACCAAGTCATCTACATACAACACAAATATAATAATATCAAATTGATCATAATCAAACAAATAATATAAGTTAGGACCTGCAACAGTCCTAGTGATGCCCTTAATATGTAAGTACTCATCAAAAAAGCAAAGTATCTTCAAAATTTGTTTTGTTGCACACATAATTAGTTTATGTTTGGACCCTCACAACCTAGTGCGCTCCTTAGAAGATAGAGCAATGCATGTTCAAGTTATTAAAATTTAACACATATCAATCCTTTTTGTCCTCTTTTTGGGAGGCGCTACATTAATTGTGGGTGTGGAATGCTCATCACATTGAACACCCTCCTCATTATTTTTGTCTCCCATTAGCTGAAATTCAACAATGGTTTCCTGCCAAGGTTCAAGAATGACTATTGGATGATTTTGTGCAACAAGCAAATCATATTGTGCCTGTATCTCCTCCCCATGCTCACTCCCAAATGTTTCACCTGATTCCTATACACAACATACTTTAACTTGTTATAATAACATTAAAACCTCCAATTGATTTATTGCATTATTCATATAATATTATAAACAACTAACCTCGGATCCATAACCAGTAATTATTTTTTCCCCTCGATTGATCATGTGTTGGTGAAGACCTTGGGAACCATGTAATACAACATATTTTAGGTCTTCCTCTGAAGCTTCCTTTTGAAACTGGTGAACCTACATTAACAAAGATAATCATATCTATAAGGTAAAATAACTAATAAGATACAATTAACTCAACGTGACCATCGTTACTTTGCCTAAAATAGAAAATATAACAGATGGAAATATCACTTACCATACCACCACGAATACTATTATATCCACCAGAGCGTAATTTGTGAGATCCAATTTTTGACACCCTAGCTTGGGTTGCTTTTCTTGTATCTCGTAGGCGTCTCTTAGCTCCTACTTGTGCAGATGCCGTATAGTTTGGATTTCTGAGGACTTTCCTCTTAAACGTGGCATCTTTCATAAGTTCATCCCATGTCACTTGGTTTGTGATCCAAGCTGGACGTGGATACATCAAGTTTTTTGTCAACTTTGACCTTAAATTGGACCTCTTTGAGTGCATGTATTTACTTGCAATCTCTAAAATAAGTTCCTTATCAAATCCAGGATTACCAAATGCTATTACTACATCTTTAAATAGTTCCTCTTTTTTGGCATTGGTTTGTTTCCTCCAATCCATTTGGATGGTATTTCCAAATAATTGTTCTGCACGACGAAAAATAAAGTGATAAAATTTCAGCCCCGTTTCATCCTTCAAGACATTTCCTTCTGAAGTGAGCAAGATTGTAACTTCTTGCATTCCTTTTGTGGTCACCGATGATATTGTTGTAGTCTTGGGGATTGAGGAAGGTTCCCTTATAGATACATTAGGCACTGTGTCACTTACTTCCTACATTTACAATGAAATTGTGGAACTATTAAGAACCCAACCAAAATATGAAACTATTTTTCACATCTAAAATAATGATCCTAAACATAACAAATGAAATTATAAAAAAAAAAATAATAATTTTACCTGTTGATCTCTTGCAGGAGCTACACTCTCCAATAATAACATTTCCCATAACTAAATTTGTTCAATTATTTCTTGTCTAATTTGAACATTTGCAGGAATATCTCGTGGGAGCCTTAACATTCTTGTTTGTGAGTCTATAAGACTCCTCAAAGAAACTTGTTCTGGTCCTGGTGGGAGAATTCTGACTAGACCCACATTTGATGTAGAGGGCATGTTATGGGGTTCTAGTCTAGGTGTAGATGGCATAACATGACCCTCTATACCAACAGATTGTGTAAAGGGCATGTTATGGGGTTCTGGTCTAGGTGTAGATGGCATAACATGACCCTCTATACCAATAGATTGTGTAAAGGGCATGTTATGGGGTTCTGGTCTAGGTGTAGATGGCATAACATGACCCTCTATACCAACAGATTGTGCAAAGGGCATGTTATGGGGTTCTTGTCTAGGTGTAGATGGCATAACATGACCCTCTATACCAACAGATTGTATACTTGTTGGAGTCAACCTAGAAACATCCTGCAAGGCACAAATATAAATAATAAGATGGAATAACACATAAATAATGTTGAAATATGTAACTAGGTTCAGTCTTCATAATGACATATCTAGTCACAATCCTATGTAATTTATGTTAAAAAGGAAAAAGAAGATTATTTTTGTTATGACTGAGGCATGGGTTTCATGAACACATGAAGAAGAAAGTCCCATTATAGAATGACAATATCTCAGAAGACTCATTAAAAGAAGGTCATGAAGGTGGCAAATGATCAATGAAATGTAGTGTAAAGTTGCAAATAATCATGGCAACCAAAATACTAATCAGTATAGATAGGTTGTCCATGAGGTATGTATAATAATTTTCTTTTAAAGGGTCCGTCATAAGATGTAGTAGGGTTGAATTTATGGGTTTATATTTTAAGAAATACCCTAGTATTTAGAAACCTTAATCTTAAGGTATTTGTTACCTATGATTTGATTTCTAGGGCATGGGATAAACTCTACAATGACATAAAGGGAAAAGAGTATGATCTAATGTTTGAATTTAAGAAACCCTAAAAAGGCCTCTTGATTACATAAAAACCCTAAAAAAGTAACTTGACATCATGTTTTGGAATAACATATTGCTTGGGTTACTTGTTAAAATAGTATTGTATGTACAAGAAGAAAAAAACAGATGGGATGATCCATTTGAAGGCATGATGTAGCTCTTCGTAACACCTCATAAATAATGGAGTTGTTGTGCAAAAACTTTATTAAATATATGCCCTAGATTTCTCAACAAATAACATAATCAAACTCACATAAATAAATGGTTGAATCTTACATCTTGCATAACATTAGATGTATATGGGGGCATTAATGATCCCTGCATGCCAACATTGGTTGTATTGAGGGGCATAAATGAATCCTGCATGCCAACAAAATGCACGCTTAGTAAAAACACAAATATTAATAAATATATAGTGAAATAAGTTAACTAAATGCACAAAAATATTGATCAAGTTTTACCACTATCATTACCTTAGATGTTTTATAAGGTGTTATAGGGGTTGGAATGACTTTAGCAATTGCCAGCATTGCACAAACATAAATTAGCATAATAAGGAATATAAGATAATTGAACATATAAATGACAATATTCAAGCTTACCTCATGCATCATCATAGCAGCGTCTTGCCCTCGTGCATTTGTTAACATTTCCATGGAAGTAGTGAATATCATTGAACCCCCCATAGTAGCATCAGTGACACCCAGGGGTACATTCTTAAAAAAACACATAATAACATAAAAATAAAAAAAACCTTGATAAAAAAACCGATAAGAAAATAGAATTGGTAACACAAAATATGTGTTGAGTGAGCATTGAAGATCTGTCCAACAATTTGAGGCAAGCTTATCAGAGTGTTTTGACAAGCATTTAACTAGTCACAAACAAACTTTTGAAGTATCATTTTAAAGTTATTTCTAAAAACAAATCCAACCTCTAACTAAATCAACAACATAAATAATACAAATACCAAAAGAAACATAAATACCCTGTCTGCCATTTTGTATAGAATAATGTAATAGAAATCTACGAAGAAAAGTTTGTGGACACTCATTAGGATCATTACATAAATAAATGTTGAAATATATGACAACGTGTAAAACCATAAAATTATTCTAAAATATGTTGGTTTAAACTTCTATGCATGTAATACTAATTTCATTGAGGATTTCTCTAGATTATATTACAAAGGGTAATGCACTGTCTTAAATTGTTGTCGCATAATGCAAAGTAATCACTGTAGAATATCTCCTTGCTGCCTATAAACATTACTTCACTAGGCCTTGCTTGCCTCAAAACCCCAGATGATTTGCTGCCACATAAAAACCTTAGGGGTGATTCGTTGCCAAAAAAAATCCCTTATAGGTGGTTTGCTGCCACTATTGATACCTCAGGGATGATCTGTTGTCATCAACAGTGCCTCAGACGTATCTTTCTATCCCAGAATTGCTTCATAGACATATTGCTGCCACAGTGAAGCTTCAGATTTAATGTGTTGCTATAGATAATGCCTTAGAGATAGGCCAATGCCTCAGATAATGTCTCAGGGATGATTCGCTACCCAGATAATGCCTCAAGATAGTTTGTTGCCACAGTTAGTGTCTGTTCGATCATTTATATAACAACATTTGGAAGTTGGATTAAAGTGAGAGATTTTAGAAAATTAAATGAAAGTCTGGTTGGTTGATCTCTGCAATTATGCATTCAAACCAACGAGGTTCCATATATGGTGCTAAAAAAATAAATAGTGTTTCCTAACAAACAAAGCATCATTTTGTATATAAAATATTTAAATAAATTATTCACCAGTTTATATTTAACTGTGAAATCAACATTTGAAAAGCAATGCATATGAAGCATATAAGCATGCATGGAAA